>OZ010576.1:47561137-47666137 GCA_963932145.1 Acanthosepion lycidas
CGCACGCACACACACACACACACATATATATATATATATATATATATATATACATATATATATATATAGATAGATACACCTAGTGAGCCAGACAAACCTACCTAGGTTTCACCTAAACGGATCGTCAGGGAAAGTTCGGCTTTCCCTGACGATCCGTTTAGGTGAAACCTAGGTAGGTTTGTCTGGCTCACTAGGTGTATCTAGGTCTGCTCTACGGTCGTATTGAGTTCTTTTGTTAGTTAGTTGTTTACTCATATCTGGGTTTTTTCTTTGGGCTTCAGATCTGCATCTGTGCGATTTTTTTCGGCAGTAGTTCATGTTTGTAGCTCTTTCTTTTTTTAAAACCTTTTTTTCCCTCGAGATTGATTTGATTATTGCCAAATCAAAAATTCGAGGGTTTTTCGAAACGAGTCTAGTTATCTATATATGTATATATATATATATATGATGAATACGAGTAAAGTTCGCCACTTAGCTGATGTTACCTTATGTGTTACCACGTGTGTGTATATATATATATATATATATATATATATATATATATATAAAATTTTTGGTGGGAATGTTTTCGGTACGTAAGATTAATTTTGGAGAATGGTTTGTCCAAATGATGATTTATTTACTTCCTCCTCGATCAAATAACATGAGATGCAAGTAGCGAAATTATTCAGAATATGTTTGGATGGGCAGAGCGCAGGTGTTGTAGCATCATTACGGATTTCCATTATAGCTTCTGGCAAGTGTACGGAGTGATTGCTGGAAAGTCTGTCTACGAAACTCTGTAGTCGGGATTTTGAAGGTAACACCAATCCGCTAAGTGACAAAATTTATATTTCTATTAATTATATATATATATATATATATATATATATATAGATAGATAGATAGATAGATTTCTGTGTGTATGTGCGTGTGTGTTTTTTTGTGAGAGAGAGAGTGCTTATCTTCGCTGTCTGATAGTAGCTCGTTCCTATGACACGATATGGTGTAAAACGAAGGAACAATGAAACAGTAGCCATTAATTTACCTGACATAAACTTAGCACGAGATTTTGTGACGACTGACATTGACGCAAATGATTACATAAAATATGACTTTCATTTTGAAAGGACACATAGGTTTACGCTATGTTTGCAGAATGCTTTCAAATGACTGCAAACAAGTATATGATAGAAAAAAAAACTGTCAAATATAATGTATTTCAAGTCTCCCACATCAGCCACAACAGACAACGAAACTCAACCTTTGATATCGAGGTCGGCTGGTATAATATTCGTCATCTTGTGGTCTGGTAATGCCCAAATTAGTTCCCCTATATAAATTAATGGCAATTGTGACTTCGTTTTACGCCATTTCAGATATCGGGAGGAGTAAGGAAACTTGTATTAATTCATTATTCATTCAAACAAGTTTTACTGAATTTGACCGATATGGTTTGCTTCAATTATTTCATGAAATTTTCAGGTCAGTGTCTGAGCTGTCATTTTCTAAGCTGAGGTTAGCTTGACACAAAGTTAGAAGTATGGGGTAACCACTGAAGATTGAACTCACGATCCGGTAGTAATAATCGACCAAACTATGTCACGACAAGGCACACAAGCTCGGTGTATAAATTACCGACCGTATTGACCAAAAAACTCTTTACCAGAAATTCTAATGTTGATTAGATTTTTGGAAGAATGCTAGAATGATAACTTTTCAATACTGTCCATACATATTTTCCCTCTAATATATATTTTCTCCGTATATTTGTTTTTGTATTACTATAAACGTTATTTTAGTGGGTACATTTATTTGAGAAGACATGTTTTTGAAACAACGATATTAATGTCCACTGGCTTAGAGATCGAAAGTGTAAATGTACCTCTCGACATTTTCTCAGTTAAGACATTTTATCTCTAGTCCTGTATACAGTAATACCACTATTGAAACACGCGTACCCACTTAATGTGTATATTAATAAGAAATAATGTCGGATTAAAACATATTAATTGTTTTAAAATTATACATATGTCCCAGCGCTTCTTTGTTTTAAAAATAGAGACTGAATACACCGTACAAAATCATATACATACTGAAAACGTTTACATTAAAACTGTTCATACTGGACGCACACTATATGTCAACAACATCAGCAGTAAGAGAAAGAACCCTACCACAAGTTCTCACTGGACATTGTATATTAGATAATGAGTGAGCTGTTTTTTTCCATCCCATCATTTTTGCTTTTTGTTCCACTCTCATCGCTGAGTAATATTTATATCAAAATATGCCTACCTTATTTCTCCATTGTTATTTCTTGCGCATCCGCCAAATATTTTCATTCATCTAATATTTTCTTCTCTCACATCGCAAACGTCTTACTAATGAAATCTATGTGACATCATTATTAAAAGGGAAACACTAGCTAAATCTTTCACAGGAGGCAGCTTTTTATTCATTAGAAAAGAATTTACCATTCGATGCAAATACTTCTAGCGTTTGTCCGATAAAACATCTTATTTATATAAATTAATAGCATTTTAATTGTCGTTAAGATGTTTCCCTGTCTTTCTATAATCAGATATCAGATAAATTGTGTATTCCGTTATAAAAGAAAAACTTCGATTTTGATTCAATGAATTTCTTGTAGAATTTTTCGGTATCTTCAAACTGATGCTGTCACAAATCAAAGATGTGTTACATGAAGCCAAAAAAAAGGGGGACAATAAATAAAAACTACAAACATGGAGAATACGCTACACGCGCAAGAACCTTCCATCCCGGCTCCATAAGCATTTGCTGCACCGCATTTGCGACAGGAGTACAGTTATTTTCATAGAGTAAAATCATTAATCGATTTACATGTTCAGAACAAAGTTATTGTGTTATTCAAACGAAATGTGGTTCTAGAGAAAGATACTCAGAATTTCCTGGACGGAGCGAGTAAGGAACGAGTAAGTCAATGAAAATGGAAATAAAAAGAACACTTATGCTCAGAATCAGGAAGAGACAGCTGAAATTACATGGACACATAATGAGGAAAGCAAAATTGGATATTTTAACCTTCTCAGGGCATCCTAAGGGCTACAGAGATAGGGGAAAGCAGCAAGCAATCTACCTGACAAGCTTATGTGAATGGATGGCCTAACGGGGTGAGGGCATAGCAAAAGTAGACGACTGCTAAAGGACACAAGGAAATAGAAAGTTTTGAAGTCCCATGATTGCCCATGTCCTGAAGGGACGCGACGCAAGAAGAATGTCTGTTCTAGGAGCTTTAATAATTAATTCCTATTGAATTTCCAACAACAAAACAAAGAAAACAGTCGTTTCCCTTCGTAGATTCCATTTGGTTTCAGACAGTCCTGAATCCATCTATAACTTTATTTCTGTGTAATACATCTGTTTTTCATCGCCAATAATTATCGCAAATTACATTTTCGTGTCTTGATCTAGAAGATAAAGATAATTGTTTAAACACAGACGAATGTTCATTCTTGTACGTACATTCATATGAATCACATTTTCATGACGAGAGAATTGCAACACTGCTGCAAGATTCCACAAGCAATAAAGAGATGAATAAACTGTAAAGATATTTAAGACTGCGCTGACATTATACAACAGATGGCGCTGTGAATCATTACATCAAGTTAACCTTTATTCAGGAAACCCTAACACTACGATAATACCGGTTACGCATATTTCTCGTGAATTAGTGAGGGACAGGATAATGTATACCTGAGTGGTTGATTGAAATCAAAGTACAATGCATATACTGCTTTATATATATATATTATATATATATATATATATATATATATATATATATATATATATATATATTATAGGTAATAATCCGCTGATATATAATATAAAATATTAAATATTAAAACTGATTCACACACAGAGCTCAATGTTTTAATTAAACAGAGCAACATATTTCATAGAATAGGAATTAAGATTACATTAGGTTAATGATCATTTTCACCTTAGAAATTAAAATAAAAATTACAAGGATTTTTCAAACCAATCAATGGATGATAAATTACTGAAATAAAAATGGCCAGACAAAGGAAGGAAGGAAAGAAGGAAAGGAAAAAAGAGAAAAAGGGAGTAAATAAAAACTAGGAAGTAATCTAAGTCTGGATATGAGGGGTGGTCAGAGGAAAAAGGAAGTGAAAAATGAGGAGGAAAAAGAGAGAAAAGCTGACCTATTTATTTTATACACAGTAGCAATCCGAAGGTCGTTTAAACTTAAATAAAACCTTCTTAAATCTATAAGCAAAAATAAAATAATTTTAAATAAAGAGATAAACCCACTTATATGAAAGACAAGTAATTCTGAATTAAAGATATATGAAAATAAACAATATATCAGAAAAAATAATAAGAAAATATAAAAATTAATATATTGAAATGATATATTATCTTAGAAAGAATTATCTCATTTAACATCTACAATTAAATCAACATATTATAAAATAAAGCAATACTAAATAATTCCCATCTACAAGGAAAAAAACCATTAATATTTATCATCTAATATAATATATAATGATATATAATATATAATGAACCATCGGTCACACAACTACATGCCTATCCAGACAACTTACGATACACCTATCCGACCACAGCTCCATCAGAACTCATTTCAGCACACGCACAAACTTACCAGACTCGATTCGAAACATACTAGTTGAGAATACAAGCCTAATAATCTCACCTACGTGTAAAAAAACGATTTAAAATAATGGAAGCCTTAATAATAAAAATAATAAAGCTAACTCTCAATAACATTAATTACGAACACGGCCACAAAGTGCTGACTGTGTTCGGTAAATAAAACATCCCTATAACGCTAGATACATACACACAACCCATACATCCAGTTAAAAAATTTAAAAAATCATCCTTCATAATGGTTAATAATAATAATAATTATATATATATATATAATATTATCTGCTCTGCACGTTCAATTTTAAGACTTGTGTATTGAGCGCTTTCTTAAAATATCCGTCCATTGGTTTAACTCCAGTATGACCTAACATATTTTTTTATATTCTAGCACGCAAGAGGATACGGAAAGTTAGAGGAATGTTTGAGAAAAGGATAAAGAAAAGGACAGGGATCAAGATCAAGGCATCAGAAGATGTCGATTGACATTACATTTAATTTTTTGAAGATTATAGTTATCAGGGAAGCAAGTAAGAGGAAGGGAATTCCACAGACGAGAAGTGCGAGAGAAGAAGCTGCTGGAGTAGAAGAGACGACTGCATTTAACTTTTTCTACAGTAAAGGGTGGGACCGAGATGCCAACCTAGTAGCACGCTGAAATTCATGCAGTTGGAGCACCAGTGAAAATAGCTCGTCAGAGCAGTTGTCATGAAAATATTTGTAGAAAAGACAGAGGGAAGCTACATCACGTCTGTGAGAAACTGACTGAAGTAGAGATGCACATTCCATAACTGTCGTTGGATTTTGTTGAGAACCTCGAGACGAAGAGCAAGGGCACCAGACCATATATGGTAAGATTATTCAATGCAAGGACGAATGGAAGATTTGAAGGATGAGAATAATCTTCTGGCGCGACACAGAGAACAAACTTTCCTTGTGGTAGATGTAGATATTGTTCCACCTCAGGTCAGTGGAAAATGTGAGACCAAGAAGGCGCATGTATAAGTCAAGTGACATACCTGCCAACATGGCTGCCTTCTTCTGTTTCCTTGTAATTATTTATTGTACTAATGTACAAATGTGGCACAAGGCCAAAAAATGGGAAAAGGGGGCAAGGATGGCCATCTTCTGTCTTAAATTTAAAACTTAGCTAGCCACAATCACTGACCCAAACATACAAACAATGTTCCTTTCACCAAAACAACACATCCATTACATACCATTCTTACTACATCCACCAAAATGCCTCAGTGACTCTATGAAGTTCTAACTAGTCCCCATATATACAATTCGTTGTCTGTGGGGGGAGGGGAATAAAATAACATCTAAAAACCCCAATTAATATTTACAATGAATACAAATCTATATACAAGAAACTAAACAAAAATTTTTGTTAGTAGTAAAACCCCTCACAGCCCTAACCGTGGTAGAAACATCAGTTAACTGGACGAAATCAGTTGGGAAGAGGTAAATTTCTCGTCCCCATGAAATTCCTTCTGTCGCGTCGTCCATATCACGACTCGCATAACCCCCAGTAAGCAAAGGAACACATAGTGCTCAGCCTTAGTCAACGGCGGTACTATATTGCTACAGACGGAACTGGCCTCGAGGACAAAGAACTTTCCGCGCAGCATGCGAACCATGAGATCTTTAACGAACTTGCACAACGGAGCTACGACACTACAATGAAAGAAGGCGTGACCTAGGGTTTCCACCTCCCCACTGCAGCGAACGCAGTTTGGCGACTTTGCCAAACCCGCTGCGCGAAGTCTTTTGGCGACCCAGAGGGCCCCTCAAATCGCCAGCCAGGTGAGTGATGCCTCAGGGTTAGTGAGACATTTCAACCCGGGCGCCCAAGGCCATATGCAGCGAGCCTCCCGCTTCGTCAGACCGAGCTCGTCAATCAGATCATCTTGAACGTTCCCCCTAACTAACACCTGATATAATGCCTTACGAGACAACGGCTGGACGTCGGAGAGGCCATCTTTCGCCCGTAAGCGTCGCTTGAGGGCCAACCGACATTCATGATAGAAAGAGCCCTCGCCTCGAGGATTACGGCCGGCCTCCTCCTCACACGAGCGCACATTTCTCAAGGATGGAAAATGTTTATGGACGTCTTCCTTCCAGAATTCGCCGTTCTCATCCAGTTGCATGCACATCCGGTCTAGATAAGTAATTCGAAGCGTATGTCGACGAGTCTCAACGCAAGGCACCCCTAGACCGCCATCAGAGGGATGGAGGTAACAGATCTCGCGACTAACCATGGCGGCCCTGCCTCCCCACAAGAAGGAAAACAAGAGCCTTACTAAAGCCAATAAAGTGTTAGACGGGAGTGGAAGCACGGAGAGTCGGTAAAGGAGAATCGGGTAGATGTGCGAGCCACATACTTCCGCCCATGGGGTTCGATTTTTGTGTAATTAATGCGTCCAAAATGTTCAGGAGTCTATTTGGTTTTTCAGAGAAAAATTTGGAGTATGTATTTATAATTGATGTTTGGACAGTCTCATCAGCACAGTTGTATAACTGGATATTGGTCTGTGTAGGGGGCATGTTTGTCATTTGTACAGATACCTCCCAGTCAATTCTGAACTTTCGGAATTGCTGTGATGTCATCTCTGAATGGACCTGGGGGAGTTTGACTGCAGGGAACTTTGTGTAGTTGTCTGATGTCAAAGGCTGCTCCTTTGATAGTTTGAGGATAGCTAGGACATGTCCTATGGTTGTGACACCTAGTTCTTTAAGGATTTCCCGGTCTATCATAGAGAGGCTATCCTTAGTAATGTGTTCTTTCACAAAAGATTCAGCATAGGTCCTGGCAGAGTCGGTGGGAATGTCAATTTTGATAAGTAGCTCTTGCCAATCACCGGATCCTGATCGCAGGGCCATGTAGAATATTGGCTACACTTGCCTACTTGTGTGTTAGACCACTGGCAAGCTAACCAATATTCTACAGCGCAGAGAGACGCTCTCGTAAAGTTGAGCATCACCCATGCTGATAGGAGGCAGGAAGCTTTCTCTAAGAGGGGTAAATTAGAGCAGTTTCGTTTTGGTGGTATTTCGTTTACAGCCATTTCCTGTCCCAGTCAACCACAGCTTGGGAGTCCTTTTCGAGGCCAAAGCCCAGGTTAACTTTGTCGGCAATGATGGATTTACTATTTAGTAAATGGTAGAGTCGTCTGCGTAGATGCCTACTTGAGAACTGATGACATCAGGAAGATCGTTGATGAAGATCAGAAACAATGTATGACTCAGGATAGAGCCTTAGGGAACACCAGCGTTTGTATGAAAGGAAATGGAGGAGAAGCCGCTAAGGACGCCAGTCATTTCACGGTTTAACAAGAATGATTATTTAAATCAAATAACCGTCCTGTAATACCGTATCTCTGAAAATTACGTAGGAGGCCGGCATGCCAAACCTTATCAAACTTCCAATACCATCGACGGGGCTATGCTCATGTCATTCAATAGAACCTCAGTTCTAGAAGGAAAATCAGGTGTGAATATTCCGGACTATTCGAGTGTTGAGTTGGATGAGAATTTCCAAGCAAAGCATTCAGCCTTATCAGCTGTAGAAGTTAGGACTTCGAATTGATTGAATAGAGGAGGGATTGTAGATTTGCTGTTGTTCAGCACACTCTCTTGCAGTGCCGCCAATAATCTTTAGAACCAAACTTGCGATATGCAATACGCTGTTTCATTCTATCAGCAAATAGTGACTTTACTTCATTGAGGACACACTTGCACTCATTACGAACAGAGACGTCTGTTGCAATCAGACATGTCGCTCCGGTACAGATGGAAGAAGTGATTCCTCTGGGCTATAGCAGCTGAGCAAGCAGCCGAGAACCAAGGAGATTGTATTTTCTTGCTGGGATGAAAGCCTCGATGCCAGCTTTCACCCAAGAGGAGACCTCAGACGCATATTTTTGAACGGGGTGATTAAAAACTACATTCCAAGGGACATCGTGAAGGAAATCACTAAACGAGTCCCAGACTGCGCGTTCATAATAGAAAGATATTCTGTTAGTAGGTGGTTCGTAGCTTGATTGGGAGTGGAAGGAGATGTTAATAGACACTACATCGGAATCAGAGTTGCCAAGAGGGCAGAGCTGCGTAGCGTGACAAGAGTTGGAATGGAGGTAAAACCGCGATCAAGAAGGGAAGCGTTAACATCACGATTACTGGGGAAACGTGTAGGAAGTCAACCACTTGAGTGAAAGATTGAGTGATAGAAAAGTTAAGTGTTTGGATGCCAGCGAGTTCAGTTACATATTGTTTAAGTCACATGGTATAGTGAGCGTTAAAGTCACCGAACACGAATATGTGTGCAAAAGCTGTAGCAAGATGGATTTGTCTATATTATCGGAAATTCTATCGAGTACACCAGTCTTGAGAGGAAGCAGAACGATAAAGAGATAGTTTACTGAATTGAGGAGAGACAGACGGAGACACATATGCGAATGGTTTAGAGATTCGAAAGAGAGTCCCCTACCCAATCGTGGACATAAACTCCCAGGCCATGCATGTAGATTTTAGAGTTATTTCTAAAGCAAGGAAGTTAGCCGGGAATCTAGAAATCAGAGGAGAGGATTGACGAGTTAAAGTTAGTCTTGCAGAGAAGTAGTATATAAGTAGGCTTTTCAAAGAGGAAGGATTTCACACAGTAGAAATTGGTACGAACACCAAGGATGTCGAAGAAGGAAATATTAAAGGGTTTAGGTGATTTTTGAGCTTGTTTCGGTTTATATTTTTGTTTGTTTATGGTCATGTTGATTTATGATGGTAAGAAAAAGGCCTAATGTAATAGTAGAAGACGATCATCGTATGTGACATGGACTGAAAGGAACTGGCGCAGACTGCAACATAATGTGGCCTCAGGGTTGCCTACCGGAGGTGCGTGCAGGGACATCCTTCCATGCAGGATATGGCCCTGTAGAAACCCCGATATTATGCAACTGTTGATGAGGACAGACTCTCAAGAGTTCGGGCCCCTAACTACCAGTCCGGAACAGCAACCAGAAAACTGACAGCCCATACCCTTATTATGAAGAGACGTTGACACAAACTGCACACATTACAAGAGATTCACGACAGTATACATATATATATATATATATATATATATATATACATACATATATATACACATACATACGTATATATACATACATATTTTAATATAATTTCTGTTCATACGTCATTTTTATAGATACACATATTTAAGTAAATATATATGTGTGTACGCATACATACATATATATATACATACATATATATATATATATACATGCATATACACATATATATATACATACGTATATATATATATATATACATACGTATATATATATATTAACATATCTTTTGTTTATACGTTATTTTTATAGATACAAATATTTAAATACACACACACACACACATATATATATATATATATATTTGCTGATAGAATGAAACAACGTATTGCATCTCGCAAATTCGGCTCCAAGGATTATTGCCGTCTCTGCAATAGCGTACTTAACAACAGCAAACCCACATTACTTCCTTTGTTCAGCCAATCTGAGGACCTGACCTTCTCAGCTGATAAGGCTAAGTGCTTTGCTCGAAAATTCTCTTCCAACTCAACGCTCGACTCATCCGGTGTACCCACACCCGATTTCCCACCTAGAACTGAGATTCTATTGAGCGAGTTGCACATAACCCTGTCGTTGGTATTAGGCATCATCTCTAAATTAGACTCCGATAAAGCTAGCAATGGAGACGGGATACCAGCCATCGTCCTGAAGAAATGTGCTCCTGAACTGGCCCCTGCCGTCTCCAAATTATATAACTACTGCCTCAATGAATCTTGTTTTCAAGCCTGGAAGTCCTCATCTATTGTTCCTGTCTTTAAGAACTCTGGAGACTCTTCTGACCATCTAACTACCGTCCTATCAGTCTCCTACCACTATTCAGCAAAGTCTTTGAAGCTTTAATCAATGTCGAAGTGGTTAAGCACTTTGTATCCCATGATCTGCTCTCTGACAGGAAATATGGTTTCCGCTTTGCCCGTTCTACAGCTGATGGACTCATAGCCATAACTGAAATTGTTTACCAAGAACTTCACAATAACGGAGAAGCTCGTGCCGTATCTCTAGATATCTCTAAAGCGTTTGATAGGGTTTAGCATGTCGGCCTTCTCCGAAGCTTCAGGGATACGGAATTTCAGGTCGATTATTTGACTTAATACGATCATTCCAGTCAAACCTTGTAATGAAGGTCGCCCTTAACTGATTCTCCTCCAGTTCCTTTCTCACAAACGAAGCTGTTTCCCAAGGCTCTATCCTGGGCCTTACCCTATTCCTTATCTTCATTAACGATCTTCCCGATGTCATCAGTTCCTAAGTAGGCATCTATGCAGACGACACTACTATTTACTTCTGCTTCAAAAGCAAATCTGGTATCACTGACAAAACTAACCTGGCCATTTTTCTCCAAAAGAACCTTCAATCGGTTGTGGACTGGGGCAGGAATTGGCTGGTTAACTTTAACACCTCAAAAACAAAACACTTCTCTATTATTCACCACAGGGAACCATCCCTGCCTCCCATTATAATGTCTGACGCTCAATTCCACGAGAGCACCTTTTTGCGACTGCTTGGTTTCACATTGTCCGCTGACCTGAGATGGAACAAATATCTGAGATGGAACAAATACATTGAATCAATAGCTTCATCCCACCGCAAGGAAAATTGGTTCCTTGTGTCACGCCAGAAAGTTTTTCTCGTCCGTGTCCAAATCTATAAATCAACCATTCACCCTTGAATGGAATACTGCTGCCATATATGGTCTGATGTCCCCCCCGCCGCCCCCGCTGTTCGTCTTAAGATCCTCGACAAAATCCAGAGACGGAAATGCAGTGTGATTGGCCTTGATCTGGCTTTTCGTCTACAGTCGCTCTCTCACAGACGTGTCGTCGCCCCACTCTGTCTTTTCTACGAATACTTTCACGGTAACTGCTCCGACGAGTTACGTTCGCTAGTTTCCATACTGCATGAATTTAAACGTGCAACTAGACTGGCATCTCGATCCCACCCTTTCACTGTCGAAACAGTTCAATGTGGCCGTCTCCTCTACTCCAATAGCGTCATGTCTCGCATATCCTGTCTGTGGAATTCCCTTCGTCTTACCTGCTTCCCTGATAATCATATTTACTTGTTTCCCTGATAGCTATAATCTCCAACTATTCAAATATAATGTCAATCGACATCTCCAGATGCCTCGATCTATTCCCTATCCTTCTCTTCATCCTTTCCTCTATCACGCCTCTTAATTCTCGCTCCCACTTTTTGTAACCCCTTGCGTGCTAGTGGCATCCCGCCTTGCTTGGGGTGAAATGCTTATATATATATATATATATATATATATATATATATATAAATATATATATAATGGCCGCAAACTTGTACTCGAGTATTGCCATCGCTTGATCAACCTATACATGTCTTGCTCTTATTTGATTCTTTAAGCCAACCAGGGACAAGCATTGTTTACTACAAACGTTACAACTGAAAAGATCCATGGAGTGTACTTTTGCTGCTGCTTCATGGTTACTGTTATGAATTTTCCTGTGTCTCTTTTGGCTTCCCATTGAAGTGCATTCTTTTCCACAGCGTCTACACATTTTTAAAACATCCTCAATGTAGTTAATAACGCTGCGGTTCATGTGACGTCGCTGGCGAATTTTGAGGCCTGCTTTACTTAGGCATTTTTACCACATTGAAGACATGAGATCACATTCAATTACGACATAGACTAAGAGTTCAATATTTTTGCCTTTTCTGAGATCTCTTTTCAACAACTGATGCTTCTTCTGCTGATCTTCAAATACACTTGCACCTGCTTTCAAGGAATGCCTCCAGTTGCCACGATC
Source organism: Acanthosepion lycidas (assembly GCA_963932145.1). Lineage (NCBI taxonomy): Eukaryota > Metazoa > Mollusca > Cephalopoda > Sepiida > Sepiidae > Acanthosepion > Acanthosepion lycidas. The sequence continues at coordinate 47,573,712 of OZ010576.1, forward strand.
CAAAGTAGCATTCTCCAAATCATGCAAATGCAATTTGTGCATTTATCATTGATTTCTTCAGACAATCTTTGAACCTCATATCGGGTTTATGTTGTGGACGCTTCCCCTAAGACAACGCTGTTTCGGAAATCGCTGAACTTCCATTCTCACTACATGATTACACCACCTAAGACGATGCTGCAGGATGATCCTTTCAATGCCCATGTTAAAGACTTCAATATCACTAATGAGTATCTGCCAGCGAATTCCGGCAATCATTCTCAGATACTGTTGGTGTAAACGTTCTAACATCTTCAGGCGTCTTCTATATATTCCCCATGTCTCACAAGCATAGAGAAGAGTGGATAGAACGCAGGTCTTATATACCTTAGCTTTTGTGTCTAGAGATATGCCACGTCGCAACCACAAACGATCGATCAGTTTGCCAAATGAAGCGTTAGACCTGGCAATTCGATATCTCATCGTCAAGGGTGCATGAATTTTTCAAATTGCTACCTAAGTACAAAAACTCATTTGCAATCTTCAACTTCTAACCATAAATATACACAGAAGGCTCAATATATTCCTTACCAGGAGCAGGTTGATACATGACATTATATATATATATATATATATATATATATATATATATATATGTGTGTGTGTGTATGTATATATATATGTGTGTGTGTGTGTGTATATATATATATATATGCACACACACATATATATACATACACATAAACATATATATATATACAGATATATATATATATATTACACACATATATGCACATATACATACACTGTGTATTTAGACAGCAATCCTTCTCTTATGCAAGCTTCATTAAATATAACAGAAAAGGTGCTTTGATGAAGTGATTATATAATTTCTCATATGATCGTATCATTTTTTCTTTTCCGTAGATAAATTATACAAAAACTATCCAAATGTTTTATTTTTTCAAGCGCTTTCGTCTATAACTTTCAACGTGCTTTAACCGGCTCGACTATGAAGAGCGTTGCGATCACGCAAGGCTGTATACTGCCTTAAAGCACATCTTTTTTGTTTATATCCACTAAAAATAAGGTTTAAAGTGATAAAAATATGTTGGATTAATAAATAAAGAAAATAAAGTATTTCATTAGAAATTGCTTTGTTTACGTTTCGGATACGAAACATCAGTTACGAACTTTCGGGAGAAAGATTTGCTTAAATGCAATTTACAGCCTTGCTTAATCGGGACCCTTTTCATAGCCGAGTTGGTTAAAGCATCATGCTGGGGGTCTCATTTCTCTTCCTAAAGACCTGATCGAATATTCAGGTCGGTAGACAAATTAAAATACTGTTTAAAATAAACGGAGAGTCTACTTAGTTTTCTGATTTTATTGTATGGATCGACAGAGAAATGCGGTGACTGAATGTATCAGGCCAATGAATCCTGTTAAAAACCTAGAACTGTTGATTTTCAAAGCAAGTCGGCATTTACCATTTCTAAAATTGGAGTAATACAATCTTTTCTGAGTCGTCTGAAGCTTATAAAAGCTTATAAGTAAAGCCTATAAAATATTAGGTTGGTGCAAAAATAATGACCTAATAATGTCGTTTTTGACGTTAAAAAATGCGTCAAAAAACGACATTATTACGTCATTATTTTTGCACCAACCTAATATCATGATTTTCTCACTCTTGGTTTCAATTATAACTTGTCATAAAAGTGTCAACTGTAGATCTGTTGGTATACCGATGAGAGATGCACAGAATGTGACTACTTTGCCCGTTCAAGAAGCACTTGGTTTTATTAAACATGATTCCATTACTGACACGTGTCTCACGGGTTCCTTCAAGAAAAATTTCTCCTGACGAATTAGTTTTTGCGTTTTTCAGAGTATTCTTTGCTAAGTATAAAGATAAGAATAAAAGCCAAAATTTTATGCCTAAGAATTTAATCTTAAGGGCGAGAGTTTAGCATTCAGAATTAATTTAAATTTAGTTGAGGTGGGCGCATGTTAAAATGAAAATCTAAAGTTTACTGGTTCGGTCCTCGCTTTCGGCATTGCTATAACGCATTATTTCATAAAAATGTTTTAACTAGTAATTCTTTTCGTGGTTGTTATGCATTGATATACTAAAAAGTTAAAACTTATAACTCTGTTTCCTGCCAACACACGAAATAGCTCAGCTGGAACATGATTAAAAACTTGTTTTGTTCAATTCTTTTGATGAAAAAATATCTTGTATGAATAGCAAGGCTGTATATTTTCGGAGGCAAAAGAATTTTATAAGTTCTTTACTGAATAATTTATTACGGAATTAAAGGCACATTTGCCGTATTTTCATATGTAAAAATTGTGTTGTTTCGTTTTTACGCCTAACCAAAAATATTTAAGAAACTGATGTCAACTATTTTGACAGTCGTAGTCGCTAACATAAACGCCCAGTTATAATTTACATCATTTTAGGAAAAATACTGTAGACAAAAATAAGATTATTATAGAAATTATAATGCAGTTTTAAAAGTAATGTGAAGTTCTTCGGGAATAATCAACGCTCGAACGAAAGTTTTAACGTTGAATATAAATCATACCTATGATATCATAAACAATGTAAAGGGCAAATGCAATATAAAAATTTGTAATAATGTGAATATATTAGTGTACATTATACATTTCCCGTTGTTCTCAAAACCTAAAAATGTCTGGGAATACATGTTTACATTGTGGGTGTTGAAGCGTATTGTATAAGTGGCCACATATTTTGTTCTTATATATTACAAATGGAATGCGTTATGTCCTCTTTGTAAAAAAAAACAAAAAAAAAAACTAATAGATCAACAAAAGAAGAAGAGGCAGTGTTATTGGCATTGTTCCCCTTGCTAAGATTACATGGATTTACTTGGGCGTGAAGGGATAATATTCTCCTCATCTCCAGAAAAACCAAAGGTGACTTTTACTTCATTGTGGGTAAAATGACAAAGAGTCATAATTTTTAAACATAACTGAAGTGCTATCTGCTCGATTCGATTGTTTTGCAATCCTTGACAATGTCAAAGTAGTTATTTCATAAAGGCGCGCGCACACACACAAACGGCTTGCGGCCATATCATGTTGAAACACCGAAGTTAAGCAACGTCGAACTATGGGTTAATTAGCAGGACTTATATCAGGAAATCATTGTTATCTTGAAAAAAATTTACAATCTAGAAATATTCTTTAGCTTTAAATAACCTGCAAAAGGTTGCTAAGCGGTAGAAAACAAATCAATCGAACACACATTTTTCCAGTTTACGAAGCCGTTATCGCACATGTTACATATCCGGTTCAAAGTTCTTGTTCCCTGATAAGTATCGAGAACTCGTTGTGATTGTCATGGAGAAAAATCTTATTAGCTTCATGTTTGCTGTTGTCTTCTCTGGCTACTTAAGTAATAAAATGAATTAAAAAATTATTCTCTATGCCTGAATTGATCTGAATAAGTATCTTCATCATTCCAAGAGTTATTCGAACAGTTTTATTCTCTATGTGACGTTCCTTTTCTATATTCCTTCAGGACGTGGGAGGCTATGAGTCTCCACAGCTTCCTTTCTTGTGTTGCTTTTAGCAATACTTGTCCTTTTACGATTCTTGTCTTTGTCGTACCTTTTTTCTGCTTTTATTTGCTTAAAAGTAATTTTCTCGCTGCTTTCACCTACTTCTCTTGTTATACATGTCCTATGAGTGTTCATTTCTCAAAGCCTTCTTTCTTTCTTTCTTTCTTTCTTTCTTTCTTATATGTCCCAAAAGTTTCAGCTGTTTTTTTTCTGATTACTATCAACAGTTTCTTTGTAATTCCTACTTTACTTAAAACTTCCTCATTTCTCACATATTTGTCCATGTTATTCTCAGCATTCGTTGGTAGAATCCCATCATTGTCGCTTCAACTCCTTTCTTCATTTGCGAAGAAATTATTCATCATTCACTGCTATACAGAAGGTTTGACATTACCAAACAATCCAACGCACCTTTCTTTTTTAAGGTCATTTTTCGATGTGTTAATTCTTTGCTCATGTTCTAAATAGCATCCTTCGCTATTATAGGCGTCTTTTGATTTCCGTGTCATATCTTCCGTTGCCTGTCACTATACTAGGCAAATAGTTTAATTTCAGCACTTACTTGATTTTAACGTCCCTGATGCATAATACATATGTTGAGTTGCCCGTTTTGCTTTACGACCATGATTTCTGTCTTAAAATTAATGCTTAGTCTTTTTTGGCTTGTTCTTCTTGTCTATCATGTCTAAATAGCTATGTGTTCCTTCTGAATATGCCATCAGCTGTGTTGTTTTGTCTGCTATTTCTAAGGTTATGTCCGCCATTCCTGCTAGGTCTTCTAATAGTCTTAGAATAATCTCGTTGTATCAATTAAATATATTCGCCAAAAGACGCATCCTTATAATTCTCTATTTTGCTACACACAGTTAACTTAATCTCAATCCGTAAAGAAGCTGTTTGCTCCCAGTACAGATTACCGATTATTTTTATATCTTTTCTATGTACAACAAGATTTCCTATACACCTGTCTATATATCTGAGATACGGTACTGTAACTATTTACACGATTTACATTGTTCAAGCTGCTGTTCTCATCTTTACAGTAAAGATGAGGACAACTATCCGAATAATGTAAATAATGTAAAAATCTTTCTTAACATTTTAACAAGCTCTTTTCGATAGGCCTCGATCTCCCTGTTCCTCATTCAGAAACAAAGACATATTATTCCCCTATCTCCTAATTTTGCTCTTTTAATTAGAATTTAGAACCACATCTCCGTCGCCTTGAGTCTCTTCTTCATCTTTGAGACCGTCCAACATTCGCTGCCGTAAAGGGGGACATATGTCACGTAACAGCTCAGTACGCTTTTCTTTGTTACCAAAGAAATCCTCCTGTCTCGCAATACTGTGCCCAGCATTTGGGATGCGTGCTTGGCCACCCCAATACATCTACGGATCTCAGCGTCGCACTTACCGTCCTCTGTCAAAACACTTCCCAGATATTTAAGCTTCTGCACCTGCTTGATTTTAGTGTCCTCGACCTACAAATCGCATTTCGGGCTCATCTTTTTACTGATAACAATGTATTCTGTCTTCTTGTAGTTTATGCTTAGTCCCTTCTTCTCGCTCTCCTTCGCTACCTTCTGTAGGAGGTTTTGTATTTGTTTCCGTATCTGCTATCACTACTGTGTCATCTGTATATCTTATATTGTTATGCTGAATCCCGGTAGGATTTTCAATTCTCTCAGAATCTCGCTGTATAGGTTAAATAGGTCCGGTGAGAAGACGCATCCTTGCCTTACACCTCTTTCTATTTTTATATATTCGCTGAACTTGTTCTTTATGCGCATGCGTGCTGTTTGCTGCCAGTATAGGTTCTTGATTATTCTAATATCTTTCCCTAATATATCAAAAGCAGTTCCAACAGATCCTTTTGGCTTACTTTGTCGAAGGCCTTTACGTAGTCTATGAAACATAGTACAAGTCCTTCAGCATTTGTATTTCTCATTCTGATAACATTCTGAGCATGAATATCGCGTTCCTTGTTCCGATGTCTTTAACAAACCCGCACTGTTCTTATCCTATCTCTGGCCTGATTCTACTGCGCGCTCTATTCATCATAATATGGATGATGAGTTTTGTTTCGTGGCTCATTAGTCTGATTGTTCAGTGGAGTTCACATTGGTTTGTGCCTGGTTTCTTAGGCATTTCTATGAAGATAAATCTGCTGAGATCTTCCGGTATATCCCCACTGTTGCAGATTTCATTTATTATTTCTGGGATCTTGTCTATGCCCAAATCATCTAACTCCACCGGGCCTCCCACCTTGTACATTAACCACTCAAATAAGTTATGGAATGATAGCAATTTTTGTCAAAATTGCACAATATTTTTATATAACATATAACATTTTTCATTAATACAGTGAGGTTTACAAAAGTTTACCTTCATTCCATTGGAGTGAGTACTGCACAATGGTGAAATAGGATTTCATTTTCGGTTAATAAATGTAACTTTTTGTTATTATTAAATGAATAAATATAGAGATTTTTTTTTATTTTTTAGAACAAAATTGTAGTAAGAACAAAAAATAAGTTGGATAAGTTAGAGAAGATGGCTGTTGCCAGCATAGTCCACCTTAATTTTTATATATAAAGAGTAAAAAAAATGTTTATGCTAAAGGCGTACTATTTGTAAAAACTGACGCAGCACAATCTTCCTACCCCAATTGCAATATGCTGGACTAAATAAAGTTTAGTACATTTGGTTTTCAAATAGACGTAGTGATTGAAATAAAAGGTATGACTGAATTTTTTGCATACTTTTTATCATTTTTAGTAATGAAATATTTTGTTGGGGAATGCTCGCAACACCAATTAAAGGGTGCGAGGTAATTTCTTGGATATTTCATAAAAGGAGTTGGTCAGAATAAGTATATCTCGAATGGATTTTTGTCCCAAAAACAAAAATGAAAAATAATAATCATCACGGCCCCTCGTCTAATAAAAATTCGAAAGTAAATATCTATCATTGTAATATAAACATGTCCTGTGTCCGGTATAATTTTGAGATTATTTTTATCTATTGCTCCTAGTTTGTTTTTGTTTTTTCCTCTTTTTTATTATATTTACTAAACTATACTTGGGCTAACACAAGATCACATGTGTGGGACACTTAGTGAGGATTGAATTTGCTACAATGGTCTACATGGCGTAACGGATAAGTGTGCCTATCTACTTGTATTTTATCATCTGAAAGCTCCATCCTTCGAAAAGACTGTATAATAGTTTATCTGCATTCAAATCATATCACAACATTTTTGTGCTTTTTCTAACAATGTGGGAGTGCTAGTTATCTATGTCAGAAATGCATTTTAATACTCTGGAAGAATTTACCCTCATTTGCGCCCAAAGAATGCAGTCGGTCTGATTTTTTTTTTTTTTTTTTTTTTGCGAGGGCTCACTTACAAAACCACCATAGTTCTATTTATTTACTGATTCCTTGAAAACAAGAACCATATTTCAAAATAGCCGGGTAACAACGGAATGCCAGACATGATATGAATACAGCGTTTGCACTTGCAGGACCGAAACTGGTAGCTTGAAAACAAAACGTGTATCAAATGTTATATCAAAGAATAAGGCTGTTTCACAAGACATATGTCTTGTTTTAGATTTACGTGTTCTGTCTGGAAGGTATCCAACCATTCTTAATATCTTGACTACTCATTCTTCAGATCTCGTGTAGCGTCATTTGCCAAATTATTACTTCATTGAGGTTTGTAAGTTCCCATGCCAGTGCAGATTTTAATTGTTCCCTAGATATTTACTTTGCTTCTTTTCCATTCTCGTACGGCAACTATTCTGGCGAACTTTTTTTCCCTGGTGCCCCGACTGCATGAATTTAAGCGTGTTACTAGATTGGCATTTAGGTCCCACCCGTTTATTGTTGAAATAGCTAAATGCAACCGCCACTACCATTAAAAAAAAACTCTTTTCAAGAACATACAATAATTCTCTGTATGTATCGTAACATCATCCTACAATTTAAACGCACCTAGAAATTTTACTGAACAAAGCATTGCTTCATCCTCCCACTGTTGTCTTCTAAGATGTATTGGTCGACTATTTCCACAAAAAAACTAACCCGCAGCTTAATCATCAGATCCAGCCAATGTAACGCTAAAATTCATCACTAAAAATTAATCAGTTTTCATGTACTTACGTATTCAAATTCTTTTTGTGATGTTTACTTCGGGGCGAAAATATGGTTGCTTTCATGCCTTTAGCCAATCTTCTTAATATTCTGCATCTTTTTCCTCTGTTTACATTTGCAATACGAACTTCTTTAAATATTTTATTACAGCTCAATCCACTTCTCTTTTCTTACTACTCTTAATTAATTACACTTAATTGTGAATTTGTATAGATTTTTATGATATCCTGAAAACGAGTTTCGTAATGATGTTGCTAGTGTTTTCAATTTCTTTTTGAATGTGCTGCGAAATCTCTTCAACTTTTTCGTAATCTCCAACGTTGTTTCCATCTGTTATGAATAATCAAGAGTGGTCTCCCCTTGTTTTGTTACTCTGCTCTTTGAAAGAGCTATTTCTGTTTACTGGGATTATAAACGGACACTATACGCGAACTTTGTATTCTCAGTTAAATAAAGCTTTCTTAAATCATTACACCATCATTCAATAACTTTGCAATATCTTATTTCTCTTTTGAGAAATAAAATATTGTAAAGAATCTTACAATCTGTGTCAATCTGTTTATAACTGAAATTAAGAATAAATATCAGTAACTTAGCTATTATATATTTATCTATAATATGAATAACCTATAAGTTGTATAATAAAATATCACATCCCAGACGGACACATGACCTAGTAAATAAAAATAGAGTTTACCCGATCTTGTTATTTGAAAATCGTGAGTTCATTGCATCGGTCCGGTAGTATTAAAAATCTCCTGTACTCTTTTTTAGGGAAAACGACACGCGAAATAAATATAATGAATTAAAGGGGAAATTTAATTGATATAGTTGATATGTGGTCTGCTCTGATATGGACTGCTGAATGAGAACAATCACTCTCCGTTGATTAAATAAAGAATTTGGTACGAAATACTCAGAAGATTCCCAAATACGTCAAATTCATAAAAAGGCCAGAAGGTATAATGACTGAAAGACCCAATAGACACTTGTCCGATTATATCATTAAATAATTTAAGAGTATTTCTCCAGATCTCAGATCTCTCCATACAAATTTTTGAAACTAAAATCTTCTTCTTCTTCTATTGGCATTAAAGGAAGAATGTATATTCCCGTGAATTCAACATTATTATTGCTCAATCTGAAGACAGAAAATGCGAAAAGGAAACTGTGGAGAATCATGGTCGCCTACGTAAAAGGTGAAAGGCTTTTCATGACTGTTGAAAAATATAGTAAAATTAATTAAGTTAAGTCTCTGCTAAATAATGCAAACAGTTGTTGTTTCTGCTGTACCCTTATCGACTGTACCCATTTTTGCTTCTCCTACATTTAACAAATTCTGCACAGCAAACGTTGATGGAATTGAATATACAGTGATATAGGAAGCGACGTTACTGAATTATTTTATGCATTCTGAATTAATTTTATCGTTCGTATAAACAGAATTGTATTTATTTAATCATTTGTTATTATTGTCTGCTTTGATTTCTCTGTGACGATAATCTCAATTCAACTTTCTAGAATATACATAAAAAGTAAAGATAAAAATCTTTTAATCAAGTTTTTATGCTTTTTTTTTTTTTTGTTTCTTTTTTTCTTTCAATAACGAAATGACTCTACTCTTCCCAGGGGAGATAGCTATCAAATCTTAAGTACGATTTATGTTGCTTACGTTTTGCCTTGAGGATTATTGGGGTGCCATACTGAGCGCTTCATTACATATAGGAAGTGATACCCGTAAGTTGAAGTAATCAAAAAACCGAAACTAATGTTGTACAGACTTTTGTCACTACCCTTTTTAGCAGCACACTTTGTGAGCCAGTACAGAAATGCCATGTTCCTTCAGGATATAGGTGACCATGACTCTCCACAGTTTTCTTTTCTTTATCATCTGTGAATTTGTACGATGGCTTTCGAAAAACAGTGGAGTGGTTTCCTGTTGCCTTCACCGCGGTTTGGAATTCATAGTTTTCTCTTTCTTAATGTAAAAATGTTCTTTAAAAATCAAGTAATTCCTTATTGGAGGAGAACATGAATAAATATTAAACTCACTAATCAATGATCGTAAACGAATGGTGAACAGCGCTCAGGAATCATCTGTTTTATTTACTGTTTAATATATAAGAATGAATTATAAATTACTTTTCCTTTTACTTAGTTTTATATAAAAAAAATCATAAAAGCTTAATATTTTCCTTACGATTTTCCGTTGAATAGGTTATTTTCTTTTTTGCAAAACATCCACGCTTTTTTTTTTTATTCTATTGTTATCGAAGTAATTCACTATAAGCTTGCCATTACCAAAGACAGATTAGTCTCTCAAACTTTGTCTGGTAGCCATTCTAGGAGAAGGCCAAATCTGAATACAAAATAGGCTGCTCAAGGAAATAGCAACTGCATCTCATAAAAACATACATGTTTCGAAAACCACAGCAGCAATGCCTGGCGTATATAGCTGAGGCTCGATACTCCGCAGTGGAATCTACAGGACTTGAGCCATTGAATTTCTATTACTATTATATTTTACTGTATGCAGTGAAATCACAAATGAAATGAATAGCTTTCTTTATAAGACTCCTTTGATTCATAGAATCGGACTAGGATATGGTGTTTCCCAAATAGTTGTTGTTTTCGATCTCATAAAAAGAACTAACAATGTTAATTCCGAACTATGCTTCAGTCAATCAACTAAAGCAACTAAAGCGAGTCAGTCCGTAGTTCACTACCGACTGTTCGGTTATACTCTCTTCCTACGGACGGGAGGAACCCGAAGGAGGCTACGCCGAAGGGCGGAGTCTCCTTCGGGGAGGTAGACCGGCCCTGAACCCGTTTATGCGGATTCAATGGGCTATTTTTTGGCCGAGCCCACGGGCTCGGAATGCCCACGTTAAAAAGGCCTTGTGCCACATGACACCCTCATGGGGGGGGGTGACTGAATATCGTCAATCAACTAAAGCAATATTATTCTGTAATGCTTCATACGAATTATTTTTGTTTTTATGTATCGTGTCACTTCAGAACGCTTGTGATCATCGTTTTCCACAACTTCTTATCTTTTGTAGCTCCCAGAAAGTGAGTTTTGTATTTTTCTGGATGATATCATCCAGTTTTAAATCATTAAATCTAAAATCAGACATTAATTTTACACGATCTTAATAAGTGAACGTGTTCATAAAATGGCTTTCTTGGCTTTAATTTCCATCCATATGGATAGCCTATCAACCGCAAGAATTTTTTTAGAAACAATTTAATGTTTGATAGTGTCGAATAATTGAATATCATATTCCCTTAATTCATTTAATCTCTTTATAATAGCAACTATGCGATTAAAAAGAAAAACAAGAGCAAAGCAATAAATTTCTAACGTTTTACGAAAAGATCTTTGTCACTGGTCAAAGATTCTAAGATTTTTTCGTATGAAAAAGAATGCTCATCCACAAGAATTTATAAATAGTAAGATACTTTGTCTCGGAAATCCCAAAAGAAAACGTTCTTATTTCATTTGAATTTTTCATTTTTGTCTTGGAAAAAAATCAGACAGGCAGAAATTATCACACACACACACACACATATATATATATAAATTTGTGAATGGATTTTTTAATCCGACATTTTTAATGCGTCAAACGTTATTTTAGGGAATATTTCAAATAGACGCTATTTTTATTTTAAACATTGTGCATTACATTTACCGAACTGCTTACTCTTAAATCTTAATAAAGAAAATGTGTTCTTTGGCAGGAGCATTTCGAGTAAATCCATTAATTCTCTCTCTATCTTTCTCTCTCTCCATATATATATATATATATATATATATATATATATATATATATATTACACATGTAACCTAAACTTTTCTTCTGAGTAATAAAATATATGATTGTTATGATAAAAGGAGGTATTAATGACAGTAAGCGACATGCGTCATGTTAACATAAAGGAATATTTCATTTTTGTTTAGTAAGAGAAAAATCAGGCTGTTAACACATTACTTCCTGGTAGATTTATTTCCAAATGTTTACATTTAATAATTTAAAGACTAAAACTACTTTTTAATATGCGACGATAGAGATAGTTATATGGACCAAAATGCAAAATTACACAGGCAGAAAATATAATCTATGCAATTACAAAGTAGGTTAAATATTAACATCATTGTTTAAAGGAACGACTAAGCTAATATAAATGTGTGTGCGTGTGTGCGTATCGATAGATAATTAGATAACATTAGTATATATATGTATATATATATATATATATATATATATATATACATACAAACACACACACATATACATATAACACTGGTATATATATATATATATATATATATATATATATATATATATATATATATATATGAGATGAGATACTGTAATTATTTACACTATTTACATTGTTTCGGATTATTGTCCACATCTTCGTTGCCATATTCTCGACGTTTCGAAGCCTAGGGGGATTCTGATGTGGGGGGTGCATTTCCTTCCTTTTATGTGGACAGGACACACGAGAGGTGAGGTGAGGTGATGGTAGAATTCATCGTGGTAGACCTCAGAGAGATAATTGATACTGAAACATCCGGAAGAGCTGTGGCACGTGGAACTAGAACAATTTAGCCCGCTGGAGGAAATAATGGGTTCAGTTCGAAATTCGAATCACCTGAAGATGGCCGAAGCGTATAACGGTCGAAACGTCGTGAATATGGCAACGAAGATGAGGACAACCGTTTGAAACAATGCAAATAGCATAAATATATATATATATATATATATATATATATATATATATATATATATATATATATATATATAATATATATATATATATACAAGTAGTGTAAATAATATATATATAACACTAGTATATATGCGTGTGTGTGATGAGATGGATAAATGTAAATTAGTAGTACCTCCGAAGTATGTATAGTCTTTTTTTGATTTACTCAATTTTATTTGACACGCAGGAAAATGGATACATTCCTTTTATGGTGATAACTGCAGTGAACGCGTAGTCTTCTCCTTGCCGGTGTGCTTTGGTTGAACAAAGAAGGACACTCCTAAGTTTTCCCGATGGGCAAATGTCTGCGTGACATAAATCAATATTTTGACGCGATACATAAAGATTTTAAAAGCAACATTACAGTTGCGTTATTAACAGAAAAAAAGTTCTAACATCTTAATTAATTTTGGTTAGTATTTAGTCTAATTTTACCCTATACTAGCTTTTTATCGCTACTTTACTCGGCCGTCTATCTACGGCACTGTCCGATTTCATATCAGAATGTTTCGGGACAAGGCCTAAAAAATATATCATTACGTGCTTCAATAAATAATATCCTATTATTTAAATTAACGGTTCTCATGAACATAAAATAGATTGCGATATGTGTAGTTTCGCACAACATTGCCAGTTGCTAAAAGACCAAAACGTTAACCTAAAACCTCGAGTTTTTCCTGAAAATTTTTTTCGAAGAGAAACAGTCTATAAATTTCATCCGACAGTACCACTGGCTTCTCGATCAATGAATACCCACTGTTTTCTTATGAAGAAACTGCTGATATTACAATTACCATGAATGAGTTCAAGAAGACGTTCCACGTTTTCTATCGTTTTGCTAGTGATTGGTTGCCCTGAATGCTCACCATCTCAAACCGACACACTACTGACATTAAAACGTGTATAACTGTTTTCAATCTAAAGAATTTATGCCAAAACCCTTCCAAGGAATTTTGAGGGATCTCGTTTGTCGAACTTCACGAAAGTTCGATACAGGTATTGTATTTGAATCTTTATCTCTTCAAGATCGCAAAGCCTTTCCAACGAAACATTACAAAATCTCACGTAATACTTTTTTTCAACACTAATAGATAGTACGAAGCCTACTGACAAACTGAATTCGTGAGCAGAATATCGATGTGCGTTAGCTGCGCGTGCATTTCCGTTGAACGTTTCTATCATAATACATAGAATCAGTCTGGAAAGTTTCCGATACCACATCATTAAAGACGAGCAGACAACTGAAATTCAATAACTTCCATCAAGGCTCAAATCCGACGCACTTTGGAGCAGTGGCTAACCATTACTTCTGTATTATGTTTGTCCCGAAACAAGTGCACTATATTTTTTACTATTTACACTTTTTACATTGTTCAGACTGTTGCCTTCGTCTTTATTTTCATATTCACGACGTTTCAGCCGTTGTACGGTTTGGCCTTCTTCAAGTGATATTTGTGGTAAATTGTTCTAATTCCATGTGCTATGCATTTTGGGTATCTCAGTTTTGGCTAATTCCCCTTGATAACTCAACTCTTCAAATTTTTGTTCCCTCTGCTGTAGCCACAGATTGAACTCACAACTCTTTATCTCAAGTCACGTCTGGATCAATCAACCAGCGCCAATGACATAAAGCCAGGTGGATAAAAGCGTTAGTTGATTGATCCAGAAAAGCACGTGGAAATAGAACAATCTACCCCCGTGGATTAAATAATCGAAATTCCAATTATCACCGGAAGAAGGCCGGAGCGTACAACGACCGGAACGTCGTGAATATGGCAATAAAGAGGAGAACAACAGTCCGAACAATTTTAATAGTCTAAATAGTTACAATACCTCATTTCAAAAATACAGACAGATAATATATTTTTTACCGCACGCCAAACTAAGCTAATCTTAGTAAATATCTATAATGGCTTATCCTTCAGCCACATAACTATGATGAATCAAAATTTAAACCAACAAACTGTAACCTTTACTTTGAGTTTTCACCGGGAAAGTTGTGATTATTTTAACATTTTTTACGAGCGCAAAGCGGTGTAATATTTATTAGTACAGAAAATCAAGTCAACTAGAATTTGAATTTTGGCTATAGCTACTTATGTTTAATTAGTGATAATATCCTAAGGAAAAGGCATGAATCCACAATACTTGTGATATGTCCCATCTTAAAAATGTCTCGTCAGTGGCATTTCATAATGGTTGATAATGTAGCTGAGTGAATATTTGAGTAAACTACTCCTTCATATTTATCTAACCGTCCAGATTGTAATAACAAAAATAAATAAATAAATAAATCAATCAAAAGCTATTTCAAATATGGTCAGTCTTGGCAAGAAGTCAGTTATATAATTTTACCTTTTTATAGTTTTTGCTTATTCAGATAACTTTCGTAATATGAAAGAAGGAAAAGAATTGTTGCTTTTGAAAATTCTTTCCGTTCAAATGTAAGTGAAAGTGTTTAAATTATTTAAATGCACATTTTTTCTTGTTAAGGATGTTTCCTTTTTAAATCCATTCTATTCTTGGCCGTCTTGCAAAAATGTGTTTACTTCACATCAAACAAATATTAAGTCGGCTAGCACTTGTGTTTTTTCGAATAAAGTGTGCAGAGAATCCAGTAAAAAAACAACAAAAAAACATTTGTTTTGCCTAGCTACGGATATAAACCTAAATACCAAAAAATCAGAGACTGTTACTTAATAACTTGTAGTTCCTCCCTTCACCTGAATAACAGTAGCTACACGACGTGGCATCATGTCTACGAGGATACATATATATATATATATATATATATATATATATATATATATATATATATATATATAAGTTAAGTTATAAGGAACTTGGTAAACCGAATTGGTAAATCCAAAGAGGATGAAATCCTGAGAGCTCAATGTGAGGACAGAGCTAATATGTAATGAAAAACAAACCACTTTAAGGTACCATTACGATAATTTATTTCACCTAAATCCTTTTTTAAGGATTCAGGATCATCAGGTAAAACTTCCAACAACGATTTGAGAGGAAAAATGGGATTAGAAATTGGTGGGTAGTGTAATTTTTGTAATTTAATAGAGTGGGTAGAGAGTGGTAGTTAAACAGACAATATAAAGTATAGGGAGGGGTTAATTTTATATCTCTCTTAAGTATGTTTTATATTGGAGTAGGAGGAGTGACAGAACCTTGACCTCTTTAGATGGTTAATAAAACGGAAATGAATTGTAGAAAATGTATACAAGTGAGTCTTTATATATATATATATATATATATATATATATATATATATATATATATATATCCACGTATGTACTTAGGCCGTCCATATCTGTATTGGTTGAGGTTGTTTGTTGTATTTAGGGGGTGCACCTGAGTGGAATTAAAATAACTGCAATATATCCCATACATGCTCAACAGGAAATAAATCTGGCGAGCACAGAACAGTACTACGTGTAGTGTTCCTGAAACCAGTTTCCTGTCATCTGAACACGATGTGGGAGTGCGTTATCTTGCTGTAACTAACCACCACCGTCGGAAAACACAGTCAGCGTAAGGGTGTGTAAATAATCTGCAACAAAGGCTGTGTATGACACTTGTCAATATTGTAGTTGCACTTTAACGGAACACACTCAACACCATTACAGGGCTACCAACAGTTTTCACAACATCCTGCTGAAAGGCCTGATCCTTTACCTTATGTTGTTCCTTTGACACACGAACATGGAAGTTTAACTCTTGTGACCAGACAGCCTAATAACAGACATATGAATTTTAAGGATGATATTCGTTGGTTCAGTTAAACCGTGACTTTGGTGTACCCTTGTAAGACAACGGCTAAGAAACTACATGGAATAAAATGTCAGATGTGCAGGTTGTTGAATCATGATTTGAACGATACCAGCTTTTAATTGAGACGGGATATCAAGCAAGTTCTCTTTTGTTCGATGATTACAATCTTTGTCAGTCGTCAGCATCACTTGTGCGTTCCGGTAGTTTTTTACCAGCCACTGATATCTATCTGGAATTTAAATATTCTTGGTATATTCGTGTTACTGTTACCCGAGAGGAACTTATGACAGTTGCTATCTTAGAGAATGAGTACCTTATCTTTCTGATTCCAACAATCATTCAACGCTCAAACTGTTAAATCCTTTCCGCGTCACGTCCCTGTCACAGCTATATTTTTTCGCATACGGCACCCGGTTGAGACATTCTTGAGGGAGTGAAAACACATCTATTGTACTGTCATTTTTTTTTCTTTTTGCACTTCAGTTTAAAATAAGATTTTTAAATGCAGTGTTCTTCCAGAATGTGGACGATCATGGTTCTCCACAATTTCCAATCAATCGTAGCTCTAATTAATGTATGTCTTTTGACTATCCTTCTCAATCCCTGTTCTGCCAACCATTTACACAAGCTAAGAAGATAATTTCCTCGTTGTTTGCCTTTTTACCTTCATTATGTCATGTGAATGTCAAATTCTCCAAATCCTATTTCCTCATAATATTTCAACTGTGTCTTTCTGAACATAAGTACAAGTGTCATTTTTATTTCCATTTTCCTTGAAATTTCCTCGTTGCTCAAATGTTTCCTCTATATTCTGACCATCCTTTTGTAGAACCACATGTTTGTTGCCCCAGGTTTCCTCTTTTAATGTGATGAAATTGTCCAGCAATCACTGCCATATAAAAGGATTGATAACAGTTCAACACTTTTCTTCGTTTCTAATGGAATTTTCCTGTATCTTAATTAGATTTGTCGAGACATCTTTCACTATTCCCGTGCACATTCGAGTTTCGGTTTCACATTTTACGCCGTCTGTTCTAACACTTTCCAGATCGATTACTGGATTTTTTTTTATATGCATAGATGCCAAAATGATATCTGGATTACTTTGCTTTTATTCAAAACATTAACGTGCACGCTTAAAATTACTGCTTTTTGTGTAATAAAGAAGTTCTCTCTCAGAGAAGAATTGTCTTCCACTAGATGGCAATTGGTTTTGGAATGCGGGTTCAATATCAACTTGTTGCTTTTTGTTTAATTAACTAAACTCGGTTTATAACTATGATTGACAAATTAAATATCACCTTTAAAACTTAGCCTTCATTTTTCCTTGTTCTCTCAGCGCTATATTCATTCAAATAACATGACTTCTCTCAGGTAACGTTTATGATATTTATTCACATCATTCTAAGAACGTTATGTATAAAAGTGGCCTTTGCTTTATAATTCTAGAGTTGATAGGAATATATATATATATCACAACAGCAAGAAAACTGTCTAGATTTCCTGTTTATTTTTAAGAATATCGACTAAATTTAAGCAAGTGTTTGGGATTTTATATTATACTTCATAAATCGGTGCATATGGACAGA
This sequence comes from Acanthosepion lycidas, assembly GCA_963932145.1. Lineage (NCBI taxonomy): Eukaryota > Metazoa > Mollusca > Cephalopoda > Sepiida > Sepiidae > Acanthosepion > Acanthosepion lycidas. The sequence goes on from OZ010576.1 coordinate 47,591,587, forward strand.
AAATGAATTCAGCAGATATACAAAAAAGAAACGGATGTAAGACAAGGATGTGTCTTCTCACCAGACTTATTCAACCTATACAGTGAGGCAGTTGTGAGGGAATTAGATGTTCTGCCAGGATTCATTATTAGCGGTCACAATCTTAACAACATAAGATATACAGAAGATAGCAGACACAGAAAGAAAACTATAAAAGCTCTTACAGAATGTAGTGAAAGAAAGCGAGAAGAAAGGATTAACATAAACTACACGAAGACAAAATGCATGGTTGTTAGCAAAAGGATGAGCCCAAAATGCAAATTATAAATCACAAATACCAAAATCAAAAAAGCACAAAAAATTAAATATCTGGGAAGTATTCTAACAGAGGACGGAAAGTGCGGCACTGAAATCCGAAGACGGGCCAAGATAACCAAAGATGCATTCCAAAAGCTAAGCAAAGTATTAAGAAACAGAAAAATTTCTTTAGAAACAAAGAAAAAGAGTACTGAACTGTTACGTGATATATGTCCTCCTATATAGCAATGAATGTGGACAATCCCCCAAAGATAAAGAAGAGACTTGAAACAACAGAAAGGACGATGAGGATACTATGGACCTAACAGGAAATTAACGACGAGGTTTTAGAGAAAATGGAAACAAAAAGAAAACATACTTAACAACAGGAAGAGGTCGTTGAAATTTCTGAGGCACATAATGAAGGGGGGGGGGCTTGGAAAATATGATACTCATAGGACAAAATGAAGGTAAGATAGAGGAAAACAACGCATAACATACTTAGTAAGTTTGATTAAATGGATGCCGGAACAGGGTTTAGGGGAAATAACGAACAAAATCTATTAAGAGCTACAAAAGACAGAAAATTGTGGAGAGCCATGATCGCCAACGTCTTGAGGGAACACGTCACATAAAAAGAGAAGAAGTTCAGTTGTAAATTACACGGAAAACATGTTTTCAAAACTAGAGATGAACTGATGAAAAGCATCCCGCAAATATTTGTCTAATGGTATCCCTTTTCACTCCTTCGGGCTAACATTATGAAGTTTCGTATTAACAATACAGAAGGCTAATATTTGAGAAAGAGTGTCTGCATTAATGCATACCGTCACATGATTGATATTTTCATGGTTGTATACGTTTCTTCAACGCCAGATGGCGCTAGAGAAAAAAAATTCTCCAAGGCAGACAGCAGCTACAATATTTGGAAACACCTACTCGATAAAATTAAGGACTTCCAGACAGAACCATTATACATGCACCCGTTTAACCATATTTACTTTCTTACAGAATAAGTTTGCTTAAATTGACGTTGACAATGTCTTGGGGGCACAGAAAAAATCGATCAAAAACTTTGGGAAAAAATTATACGTTTGTATACCTTTATACAAATTGCTGCAAAACCAAAGCATTAACCTAAAAACTAGTCATATTCTTAAACAGCCTTGGCATATCAAGAATTTCATCATATCAATGTCATGCATGGTGCCGAACTCATTCGGAAACATCTAAACTGTCAACTATATAAAACTGCTTTCTCAGATCAACGGTTAAAATGGCTTTGAACGAATGAAGCATGTGCATCATAGCGAGAAATATTCTACTTCTCACCTCATGGACTAGAGCTACAGAATTACAAACAAATAACTATACCAAATAAGAGAAACCACATTACTTCTGGACTTTCAACAGCAGCAACAACTAAAATGGATAGCACATGTAACTCAAAGAGTGACATAATCAAGTTGTTGACGTTCCACATTACTTCAAAGAATAGGTTAGTAAAGAAGCTCTCACCAATATTGGAAAGAGTACTAATAGTTACTGGATTTGAGAAATCTATTTTCCTGAAAAATTATTTTAATAGAACGATATTTTCATCCATTAGTAAAGACTGACTATTCTGTTAATGAATATCGAATGTTTCTCTAACAGCTAATATTTCCATTACCATTAGAGATTAGAACTGATGCTACGCTTTGATCCCAGTCCGATGGCCAGAGAATAAACGAAAGCGTAACCCAAGTAGCACTGGCTGTTCAGTCAAAGAATGCTGAATGTTTCCTTATAATGAAACGGCTAATATTACCATTATCATTATATCTAAATTGTCATACTGTTTAGCCGAAAAATTCAAAAAATAAGGTAAGAATTCAGAATTTTCCATCTTGTGCTGACAAAACTGAATAATAAAGAAAAGTAATGACCACAGTGAATTTTATTTCGATCTGTTTATGTAGACTGTGTTATCAAGGGTAAGAATTCTTTTAAAAATATGTCAGAAATTAATTTACTTTAGCCGTGATATAGTGACAGTAAACGCTTTTTGCGTTAAGGAATAGGAAGCGATAATGGCAATTTATTTATTATCTGACTGCATATTAATCCAATATACATAAACAAAAGTTACGACTTTTATGATCGATGACTATTGATTTTACCGCTACTACTTCGTTTTTCTGCTTAATTTTAGTGATATTTTCATTGAAAAAAAGTTAAATATTTCCGATAATAGGAAACAAAATTCACGAATGATCATCAAAATTTGCAATTTTTTACCCAAAACTATATTTGCAAAAATGTCGATATTTAGTGTATAGGCTGTTCCAAGGAAAATCAAGAAGTAATGGATTGTTATCGTTTTACCATTAAAGATAGTAACGGTCAATTACAATTATAATATGAACGCATTGCTTATGATTTTACTATAGAAATTCGTTGAAATTCAATTAGAAAGGAAATATCCGGGGTCAAAAATTCAAACGTAACGGACAAATTTAGAGGTGTGTATATATAATATACGATGGATATTATGTATATTCACTAATATATATATATATATATATATATATATATATATATATATATATATATATATAGTGAATATAAATAATATCCAACGTATATATAATATACGATGGATATTATGTATATTCACTAATATATATATACATAAATATATATATATATATATATATATATATATATATATATATATATATATATATATATATATTAGTGAATATACATAATATCCAACGTATATTATATATATATATATATATATATATATATATATATATATATATATATATATATATACGTCGATAACACTACTCGGAGTTTTCTTATTAATTTTCTTATTTTTTTAGTATCTTTTAATTCTCCGACTTTCGGACATATGAATTTGAACGATATAAATTATTAATAGTTAATTCTATATTTTAAATAGACAAGTTTTTACACCCAATTTTGAATCACGATCAAGAGAACACAAAAGATAACGATTAGAATTCACACCTGAAGATTGCATTAGCTGCATGAAACTTTGAGTAGTGTTACCGACGTTGGATATTATGTATATTCACTAATATATACTTATAGCTCTGTTTCATAACATTGGGTACTGTATTTATAACTCCTTAGGAATAAATATACTTAAGTACGTGCAAGTATTTTTGCGTGTATGTACATTATCCTACCCAATCCTCTCTCTCTCTCTCTCTCTCTCTCTCTCTCTGTATGTATATATATATATATATATATATATATATATATATATATATATATATATATATATATATATATATATATTACTGCTAATGATTTTATTTTACTATATAAACAACATTGGTGGTCCATCAGATAACGACGGTTTAGAGACATTCAGGGAATCACACTCTATTAAAAAAAATGATAATTCCAAGTAAAATTTCCGCTATACGAAAAAGTTTAAATAAAAAGTAGCAAACCTATTTCCAAGATTACTTTTTGAAATTTTAATTTTTTGTCAAACATTTTTTTTTAAAGAGAGGCGGAATCTAATTCATGTAAGATATTGCTCTTTTGATAAATGCTAAGCTAATTTTCCTTCTCACTTTTTTTTTCTGCCTGCCTGGAATACTTCCAACTTCATACAATTGAAGACACACCTTACCAAGAGATTTCAACCATTAGCCGTATAGCTCAGTGCTTAACTCAGCACCACTTTCGAGCATTAACCACAAAAAGCTATCGCCCTTTGAATCAAGTTACACTCAATGGAACAGATCTTATTTCAAAGGTTAACTATAAAACATATTCTTGGGATTCCCATATTTTAGAAACTTCCATTCACTTCATATGTTTTCTTGTTTCACTTTCACTCTTGTTTAATTTCTTTGGTTTTAATAATAATAAAAAATAATAGATTTTATGTTGTATAAAATTATAATCTAGTCTGTTGTGTTTACTTTAACAGGAATAACCAAAACATTAACCTATAAATTCGTCATGCACTTAAATAGCCTCATCAACTCAAGACTTTCATATGAATGTCATGCATAGCGCCACACTCGCTCAAAAATCTTCAAATTGTCAACAGTTTTCACTTTTTCGGGTCATTGATTAAAAATAGCTTCAAGCGATAGAAGCCTGTGGTTATTAGTGAGAACGATCCTTTTTTGAACCTCGTGGATTGACGATACAGAATCACAAAGTTCTGTACCAAATCACAAAAATCACATGCCTTGAGGACTTTCAACATTATTAAGAGCTGAAATGAATAATGCATATAACGCGAAGAGAAAATAGTGACCTAATAAAAGGTTGACATTGTATACTAATTCGAACAAAAGATTGGGCAATACTGTAAAGAGCAATAACAGTTGACTTGAGAAGACTAATTTTATGATGATTTAATAAATTTCAACTGACGGTTGCACTGATTGTTCGGTCAATGAATACAGAATGTTTCCTTATAAGGAAACATATCTGATTTGATTGATTTATTTTATACGGCTTATCAACCTTTTGCTGGTTATTTAAAGCCAGAAAATATTTTTAGATTGCAAGAATTTTTTGGAGATAATAATGATATACTGATACAAGACCTGCTAATTAACCCATAGCTGGGGGTGGGAAAGAAGTGGATTCATACACATCCCAAGGGTATTTGCGCGTAAGTGAATATCATGAACCAGACTGGAATTGAAACTTGGCACTCCGATTTTCAATTCCGGGTTGTTAACCATAACACCATTCGCACATTCCTGTTTACAGTTACTGATATTTCCAAATAGTCACCCATCTAGGTACTGACCAGGCTCGATGTTGCTTAACGTCGGTGATTACTTCCGGACTTTCAACAGATGCTATGAAAAATACTATTTAACATTGAGAATGATTCATCTAAGATATTCGGGCAATTTATTTATTCTTTGCTTTCTTTATGGATGTTTTGTTGTTGTTGTTGATGTTTATTCCCTGATTACGTTTCCTGCTTTTTCATGTTCCTGGTTTTCAATCTCCCGGATACAATAAATAATTTGAATAAGGAAAAGAATGAGAATGCAATTAACAAGTTGACTTTTCTCGCATCACTTGAAGGTGTGTGTGTCGAAGTTGGGAAATTCAGACAAGCTGAATATTTATATTCAAGCATTTCTGCTCATAGGATTACAAAGCGGGGGAAGGGTGGGAGAGATCAAGTTGGTATTGATGGGGCAATCAAGTTATCCTGATGATAAAATGCCAACGGCCATCTCCTCCCTTCTTCTTTAATATCAATTTTTCAAACGAGAGATGCTTATCTCAGTGAAATTTTAAATTTGCCTTCTCATGTATATTTCATTCATATCACGTGCAGAAGTCTTGCAAGTAAAAAACAAAAAAAACAAAACAAAAAAAACAGAGCATGCGTTAATATCTCATTTTTATTAGTTAACGAAATTTTTTAATAATAATAATAAATATATGCTTCTATTTACTAACTTACCTTACTCTTTGATGTGTGCTGTGGTGTAATGAATAACGGCTCGGAAGGAGAAATCGGAGAGCAGAGTTCGAATTCCAGTCGGGTTCGTTACATTCGCTTACGCGCAAATACCCTTGTGAAAGGTATAAATCCATCTCTATTGAGTTGAATAAAAGTACAGATTGGGTCCTATAGCCTTGGTTAGCAACCAGTTTACCACAGAAAGAAACGGCAACCTCGTGCACGAAAATCTTCTGTCTAGTCAGTCATGAATCAAAAGAGACATGATCGCCCAACCGTGCATCATGTATGGCACTTAACTGACTGACCCGACCCGAGGTCTCGATTAATGGCCCAATAGCGTATTGGACCGAACAGAAAACAAAATAATAATAATAATAATAATAATAATAATAATAATAATAATAATAATAATAATAAATGCCCTGATGCTGCATCAAGTATGGATCTCATGGCTTATAAACTTAATTGATTGGAAATGTTGACATGTACATGTTATGTCTTGGTGTAATTGTAAATATTCCGTTCAGTTGCCTGACATACTGGCTTTCTCTGTTCGTTCGCGATAACATCTTTTGATCTCTAGTCGTCAAATGTTACAATGTTGGGACGGCTGTAATGAACCATTCCCGGCCTGAACTGGATACCACTTATTTTTTGTAAATGTATTTGTATTTGATTCGCTCACAAACTATTAAAATTCTGATTACCTGACGAGTAACTTGTGAAGAAAATGCACATTTCCCAGCCATTGTTCTATAAAAGTGCAACCTTCTGAAAAATGGTTGAATTTTTAAGTTAACCATAGCGGCATTGCATATAAGATGTTACGTCGACTTTATTCTTGAAATAAATATAGCATTTTTTAATTATATGTTTTTGTTTTCATCGTACAATACGAAAGTGTATGATCTAATGCTGTTGTATAAGGACGATTAATTGTTTATTTGATGCCAGATAAGCAATACTAATAAAATTCGACGAGCGAATTCATATCATAATTTTAAAATCGAATGCCCAACGGCTAAGTTTAATAAGACATTATAGACATTATAAAGACTTTATATGTCTAAAAAAAAATAAATATAAATATAAACATTTTTTTAGATGTAATTTTATTTTAAATACCGTATAAATAAAAACAATTTAAACATTTCACTTACCGTACATGCTCGCGTATCATGCGACCTTTGAAGACCTAATTTTGAAGCTAATTTGAGTACAGTAAATGGATAAATATTTTGGTCAACGGCGTAGCCAGATTAGCAAGACATACGCTAATTTTATATCTAGTGTATGATGCGACCCTCTTAAAAATTAGTCTCCAAAAGTCGCATGATACGCGAATATATACAGTAACTGCTTTTAAGACAATATTTTTGATCAAATATTATTATTATTTTAAATGAAAATTTAGATAATTTTTGATAAAAAATGTTTACAATACACGATTTTATATATATACAGATAAGCCTAAAAAGTCTATTTTCAATGAATTATTTATCGATAAATATAGCATTTTTTTATTTGCGAGCAATGTGCAACTGCGAAGTGTCTCTAAGCCCCTTCCTTCTTGATTATTTTGATAACGCGTTCGAAACCGAAATGACGACTGTAAAATGGTGATTGCGAAACATTAACTGGAAGATGTCCCTGACCTATCATCTGACGACTTCATCTATATGTCACTCGCAACGACTTTCATTTGATTCAACATATCAAATTCTGTTGACATCAATCAACCTCCGATGACACTTAGCCAAACAGAAGTAGCAAGAGGTAACATCACAGTCTTCATTGAACTATCCAACAGAAAATGATTAAAGGGGAGTGATGAGATGGCTTCTTTATTTTACAGTGAGGTTCACTCTGTACAAGGTCCGGGAGTAACTCAAGGTAGAGGGATACATAGTAAGGGGCACAGTTTACGCGGATATGTGGGAAAGACCCTAGACGTGAACAAGTTAAGATTGTAGTAATCAGGAAAATACCCTCTTGGGAGTTGGTTTCACAGAGTAGTGGTTTGTGAAAACTTGCTTGAGTGAAACTTACTTCTCACCAATGAAATACGAAGGGAATGAGGGTAGTTCGCTACAATGTCCGTAGTATGGTGGGTCTTAGTCGTGGAGGTTAGAGCTGGTGGAACTAAGGAATGTAGTTCGTCTGAGAAATTTCCATGGAAGTAGCGGCAGAGCAATGAGAAGCTTGCGACATCTCTTTTGTGAGAGAAGGCTTGCAGGGTGGAAAATAATTCATCACCCACAAGGACGCAGAGACATTTTTGGAATCTATCGAGACTGGAAAGTGAGGACTGACAGCAGTAGTCCATAAAATCATAGGACAGCAATAAGAAAGGCAACAAAGCGTGCTGAAAGACCTCCCTCCCTCCAAGATGTTTGTTCATTTGGTTAGAATTTGGGAAGTGTGTTAGACCAATAAACTCTCAGTACACCTTCGTGAAAACTTTCCGACAGGGACTATTAATAGTCGGCGCTAAAATATAACTGTAATTACTTTCTCTTTTCTCTGCCAGCAGTATTTGCTGTTTCAATCTCCGAGGTGATCATAAAATTTTCTCGGACCAACGTATTTCCCAAAATTGGATGAGATGACCAAGCATCAGAATCTTTTCTTTAATCTTTTGTTACTCATGCTGACAATTTTTCGTCACGAATTCGTATATGTAATCATTGGAATGAATGTAAATCTTTACTTGTTTCATAAAATCCATGCGTGATATTAGAGATTACACGAAGAGATAGGTTAACTTTCATCATCGCTGCCATGAACTACACAGTAGACTCTGCTCTTTGCTTTTTATCGCTTAAACAATGATCCAAATTATTATTATTATTATTATTATTATTATTATTATTATCATTATTCCGCATGGTTGTTCCTTTTCAACCGGAGATCATACATAATGGGTTTTCTCCATCAATTCGTACGACCACAAACAGATTTTGCCTATCGCAGAAAATACTAAGCAATGCAGGCTTCTGAAGCGATGAGATACTTATATATTCCGATTGTCTTAATGTAAAACTTTGGTGTTATAGACATCAGCGCCCCAATGATACCTGAGACAATAGCGGTTTTAACATCCGACATTCTGACAACTTCAATGAAAATGTCGGTGTATTATTATTATTATTATTATTCCGATAAAAACATGTCTGCCATCATCATCATTGCTAACAGTATTACAATGTAGTATTTGGCTTTTATTTTAACTTAAAAATTATAATAAATAACCAACCGACAGGTATTTACACCGTGAGTCAAGTAATTATTAGGTTGGTGCAAAAATAATGACGGTTTTTGGCGTTAAAAATACGTCAAAAACCGTCATTATTTTTGCACCAACCTAATAAATTACCTCGGCACCGGAGATTTGACGACATAAAGTCAATACCATTTTTTTGCTCTTAAAGAATAAATTTAAACATTCCTCGATGTGTGTGGCTTGATGCACTTGATGGATGCAGTTTTCAAGCCTCGGATAAATAAGTGCATTAAACGGAGATGCCAGATAAACATCTGCAATATTCTCTGCTTGATATTTCTCTTCACAAAAATGATAACAAGAGAAGAGCGTTATCTTGGTTGGGGTAACTGTTTACTTCGCAACACGACTAGTGTTTGAGCCCAGATATAAGCCAGAATTTTGAATGACGAATTACAAGGCAGGCGAACACTCCCGCTTAATTATGCAACATAATCTTCCTAAACATCAATTCTTGCATTTGGCTTCAAGCAATGCAAAACTAATCTTAGTGCTAATATTTTTATCTTCATCTGATCATGTTCTTAATTGGCGCACTAATCATAATTTTAGACAATTGCTTATGTTACCTGCTGAATAAATTATCACTACCTCATTTGACGCCTTATCTTACCTGGCTTTGACTCTAATATCCAAATTTTTTAAGTCAACAGAGTATCAATGATAATAATAGTGTAACGTTATAGTCGTACAGACTAATGAAAATACAAGACGAAATTTCTCATATGTAACGTTACTGCTAGTGAGTATGTGTCTATGTGGCCTTCTCCGAACGTGGATTTTACAACTCGCTAGAACGTGAGAGACTCCCTCTTTTATCGTCATAAGGTTTTCCCACACGTGCGCATCCTAGGTGAAGCCGAGTCGACAGAGTTTTTAGATTTCGTGAGCAGCCACTGGCATCGGGCGAATATGCATCTGGTGGCTCGGAGGTTATCTTTCAGGTCGACTCGCTGATGGATTTGATTTCTCTGAAGAACTTTTTCTTCTAAGTCCCATGTCCCTTCAGGACGTTTGCGATCATAGCTCTCCAAAATTTCCTGTCCTTTCTAACTTCTACTAAATGTTGTCTTTTTGTTATTCCTCCTAAAACATGTTCTGCTATCCATTTACTCGAGTTTACTAGGTAGATTATGCTAGGTAGATTATGCTAGATAGATTATGCTAGGTAGATTATGCTAGGTAGATTATGCTAGGTGATTATGCTAGGTAGATTATACATTGTTTTCCTCTGTCCCTCTTACCTTCAATCTATTCTGTGAGTATCAAATTTTCCAAGCCCTCTTTCTTCATTATGTTCCCGAGAAATTTCAACTTTCCCTTTTTATGTTAAGTATACTTTTTGTTTCTATTTTCTCTAAAAGTGCAATTGGCATCATCACTTGCCATAATAACAACAACAACAAAAAATCGAATAAGAGCCTCAGAATTTACAGAAGATACGCCTACCGGTCTGATCCACAATTTAGAAATGGTACACACCTTCCTTCATATTTATATTTTAAAAATCTGGACCTATTATAAACAAAGATGATGGGAATTCTTTATAGTTACTGTTGAAGACATGTTTCCTGAGAAATAAGTGTAATTCCAAAGAAGGTCTTTTGGTGCCTAGTAATACTGTTTAAAAGTATTATGTCAAAGAGTTAAGATTAAAACTATTTTGAATAATACGCTGATGTAATAATGTACAATTCTTTTTAACGAAGTAGTGTCATTATTATTAGTCTTGAACTAGTCATACTTTCATTTCATTTCTGTTACCAGGGCCCTATTCTGTGTTTCCTATACACATTGCTTATTTAATTATTCTAATACAACAGAGAGTTGAAATGAAAAAATAATATGTACAGGATATAATAAAAATTCGCCAAAAATAAATAATAAATTTGCTTTATTTTAGATATTTCTTAACTAAGCTTAATACAATAAATTTCTTTTTAAAATAAAACTATTTTCCGAAAGCCTGGTTATTGAAGGCTTAAGAAGATTGTGTTGCGCCAGTGTTCCAGAATATTTTTTTCTTTTTCGAGGATCTCCCTGCCGCAATTGTTTTGTTTTACGTGGAATCATTAGCGCCGGTTGGAAAATAGACAACCATCTCAGCCACGAAACCAAGCAGATGATTAGGAGTCTTTATATTTACTTCGTTTACGTTCTTACAGAACGAAGCCAAACAAGTGGTATGGATGTTGGATTTGTGCACCAAAGGAAGACAGTTTTAAAGATCAGCATTCGAAATCCTAGCTTTTCCCACCTGAACTTGAAATACTGACGAAAAATACCCTGTCAACTCGGCCACAAAGTAGGTTAAGTTGTTGAAGTGTTCGTCTGAAGGAAATAAACTCAGCGAATATCGGCCAACAAATGACAACCAAGCAATTTGCAACTTTTTTTTCTCTTTTAATGCTTGCCGAAAATTTTGTTCATTTGTTTTTAGGTTTGTTTATTATTTATGTTTGACAAACTGTCATTAGACAAACTAAGGTGTTCCTTCCTTTCCTTTTGAACTATCTGATCCTACTATCAACCGTCTGTTAAAACTAATGCCATCAAGAACGTCCAAATCAATCAACATCTTTGATGATAATTCTTCAATTAGCATTTTGGAAAGAGGTCACGAGAATAACTTTTCTTTGATTGAGTGTGTGCGTATATTTCTCTTTGTGACTGTATGAGTGTGTGTCTTCTTTGTTTATTTGTATACAAACAATTTCTCTGCGTGAGTTTGTATGTATATTTTGCGTACGTAATTGTGCAGGTGCTTGCATATATAAGTTTGCATAGTGGCCGCAACTGATTAGTTGCTATAGTGATTTGCCTGCAGAATCATAGCGGAAATAAATTCTTGGAGGTTTGGAACAAACATTGACTTTTGGGTGTTACCGGTAAATACAGTGGGCGTCGTTTCTTTAACGTTCACACTTACCGTTTTTTCCCTCATTCTTTAGGAGCGCCATTTTTGATAACTATCTCAGAACCAACCGTTTATGCTGATGAAAGAACAAAAGGAATAAAGAAAGAAAGAAAGAAAGAAAGAAAGAAAGAAAGAAAGAATGAAAGTGACTCTTCAATGAAGAATCGGTTCTTAGATATTATTTCAGAAGTTTCTGAGAATGGATTTCTTGGATTGTGGGCGAATCAGAATGATGACATATGGGTTGTTAGGCTTGGAGTGAGATGTTTTGTCCAATTTTGACGGAGTTGAGTTTGTTTATTTGCTGACGCTAATTATAAAAACGCCATTCATTCCAAAGTAAATACTAATAAGTAATCAAACAGATATTGAGTAAAAAAAGAAGACATAAATGCAGAGATATAGGTTTGCGTTTATCTACGTATGTATACATATAAGCGAACAGATGCAACTGCTGTGCCCTGAAAGCGAAGACAGACACGTGCTCACATACACACACGCACACTCACGCACACACATATTTGCCTTCCACCTAAAAAGTAAATGAATTCTCTCTTATACATACATACATATATGTGTGTGTGTGTGTGTGAGAGAGAGAGAGAGAGAGAGAGAGAGAGAGCAGCTGCTTATTGATCTACTATGTTATCGAGCTAGATAGAAAGGATAAAGTTTGTCGGAGAAATTAACACACGCACACTATATATATATATATATATATATATATATATATATATATATATATATATATACTTAAAAATGATAAACAATCTGAAGATCCGTGGGTTGAAACTACGGTAGCGTAGCATTATTGTTACGTCTTTTAAAGATAATATTTCCGAATATTGGTCTACGAACGAGGTATTGAGCACTTTCTAAAATCTACTGGAATTGTTCAATTTCGGGATAAACTCTTTATAATGTTGTTGATTTATACAAGAGGAAATTCTATATTCAAGATTTTCATCTCCACATATAATGGACTTCACATCATTGATATATTTAGTATCTCAGTTTTACATTCGAAGGCTTCTTTGGCGGTCAAAGCCGGTATCGATGCTCTTCGGAAATACCAGATGAAATCACAATCCTCTCCATGGTTCACACCGGCCTGTTCAGCCGCTATAGCGCAGATAAATCACCTTTATATAGCTATACCAATATTACAGTTTCGCTCACAACAGACGCCTATTCGTGGCTGCAAGTATTGAATAGAAACATATATATCCTCGAAGGAGCTAAGTCTTTGTTGATCGAATGAAACACCGTATTTACTCTTAAAAATTTGGCTCTCATGACCACTGTCGGCTCTGTAATAGTGTATTAAATAAGAGAAAGTTTTCCTCTTTTCCCTTAATTTGAGGTGTTAACAGTATGTTTTGCCTGTAAATTCTCTTCAAACTCTACTCTTGACTAATCTGGAGTGCCTCTGCATTTTTTCCCTTAGGACTGAGTCTCCATTGAGTGATATGCATTTAATTTCGGCTATGGTTTATGCTATCATCTCTAATTTGGATCCCCACAAAGTATGTGGACCTGATGGTATCCCTGAAATAGTCCTACGGACTATCGACCTATTAGCCTTCTACTTCTTTTTTGGTAAATTACTAGGGGGCTTAATCAACTCTGAATTGGTTAAGTATCTCACATCGCAGAGCCTTCTTTCGGACAAGTAATATGACTTTTGCTTCTCTAGATCGACTGCTGATGTATTAACAATTATTGCTGAAAGAGTCAAGTTTTACACAAGAATGGTGAATTTCGGGCTGTAGCTTTAGACATCTCTAAAGCGTTTAACAGGGTTTAGCATACCGGTCTTTACAAGTTGACAGGTTGTATCTATGGACGAATTTTTGAACATTTACTCTTTCTTATCAAAACACTAAATGAAAGTCGTCTTGAACGGCCACTCTTCTAGATATTTTTGTACTAATGCAGGTCTTTCCCAGGGCGTTATCCTTAGACGTACTTTGTTCTTAATTTTCATCAATGACCTCCATAATAACATCAGTTCTCAACTTGGTATTTATTTTGATGACACAACCATTTACTCTTATCATGATAGTAAGTTTAATCAGTTCGATAACTTCAAATTGGCAGCTAACCTAAGCTAACAGCCTGTTGTTATTTAGGATAAAGAATGGCTTGCTAATTTTAATGTCTCTATAACGAAACTTCTCTCTACTAATCATCTGAGAGGTCACTTTCTACCTCCCATCATCATGGCTGATGTTAACATGCAGAAGAGTGATACATTACGCCTTCTCGGGTTAACATTCTTGGCTGACATGAAAGGGAAATGCTATATTTAAGCCATTGTTAAGCCTGCAGCTAAGAAATTTGGTTCACTGTGTCGTGGTAGATAATTTTTCACTTTGGAATATATCTTAATTATTTATAAGTCTACCATTCGTCTATGATTTGAATATTGCTGCCACATATGGTCCAGTGTCCCTGTTATATATTTAGTGATTCTTGATAAAATCTAAAGAATTAGTAATATTATTGGCCTCGACCTGGCGTTTCGGTTTCAGTCACTTTCTCACCGTCGTAATGTAGATTTACTGTGACTTTTCCATAAATACTTTCATGGTAATTGTTCGGAATAACTCTTTGCAAGAATACAAAGACATTAGGTATTTAAACGAATTAGTAGATTGACAACAAAGTCTCATCAATTAACATTTGGATTTGCTTAATATAACCGTAAGTTCTATGGCAACCGTTTCTTTTCCCGCACTTCTCGTTTGGGGATCTCACTTCTGGATCCATGGTTTCCAACCAACTTTGATGTTAGAAAATTTAAATGTAATAATTATCTACTGTCTTCGTAATTACTTTTCTATTGTTCTCGCCCCTTAATAATGTTAACGTTTTTATTTTTCTTATACTTTCACAGACAGTAACCCTTGTGTCTTAGAAGCATTACTACCTTGCATGGAATGAAATATATATAAAGTAATTCCTAAATTTCCACTTGACCATCACACTAATACTCGCTTCTGTACCAAAAACAAATCGCCTCTTCAGCATACATTGCAGCGATAATTTGCTCAAGATAGCGAGAGAAAAGAAAATACAAGGTTGAGCATTACAAAAAGATGATCGCCTACCAAGTTCAACGTGGCGCAATTTCGGTATATTTTCTTAAAAAAAAAAGAATCCTTTGCAAACGTTCTGGTAAACAGAAGTAATAAAAAAATACAAATTAAAATATTGGATCTCAGATGTGTTTAAAAATGACTGTGTCTCAATGTTGAGATTAAAAATATAGATGAAAATTAAAATAACACTTATTACGGATAAAAACAATAAACGAAGTCTTGTGACGAATGAAACAAGAACTAAACATTGAGTGCTGTACCTAAAAACATTAAACGACATGTTAGTGCAATGTTGGCGACCACCTGAAACAAGTCTGATGAACAAGAATAGCCACGATGCAACATCGTGGATGTCCTTGTTCAACCAAAGCCAATAAAAATAAAACGTGCAAATCAAGTCCAAATCCAATATGAATAAAATGAGCGGTCTCGCTTTTATCTTCTCTAAAGAAAAACCTACAAATTATTCCATTCAATTTATGAGCAATTGAAATTCAGTTGAACAAGTGAATAAGCTGTGATTACAAAAATATACTCTTAAAAGCCATTTTTTTTAATTTTTTTTTTGTCTATCCTGGTCTTGTCAAGTCGTTGCGTTATGGAGGCGGAAAGTTAGACTATAAGTGTAACTTACTGTACTTGATGGTGAATATGAGAAAGGCGCGCTGACCTACGAAGTCACTAGAGGTGGCTGAAGGTCAATGTAACACCAAAATTGCGATTTCCAGTTAAACTGCAGAAAAGGATATATTTTTTGCATATGTAAACATTTATGATTAAAAATTCCAATGACCGAGCTGTTAACACAAAAAATGAAATCAGTGAGCCGAGTTAGAACTCCGACAGAGATAATCTACATTCACTTCACATGAATTTGAATAAATGATGCGACGCTGAAAAAAGTTCTTGACTTGAAGGAATTGTATAAATAAGTATAGTATTTTAACAAAAACGAATTTTGCTTTCCGAAACATTAAATAAATTTAATGAGTATTTTTTACAGCTTATGAACCGATTGCAAGTGATTTAAAGCCAGAAGAAGATATTTTTATTTTTTATGTAAGAGTTTTTTTATGATAATAATCATTTATTGATACAAGTCCAACTATTTAACCATTATACCGTGGAGAAGAGGTGTATTTCTACATTTTCAAGTTTATTTCCGCGTACGTGAATATAACGAACCCAACTGGAATTGGAACTCGGATCTCCGATTTCTAATTACCAGCCATTATTTATTACGCCACCCGTAGATCAAAGCTTACTGCACCTGTTTATTCCGAAGCGGTTACCCATCTAGGTACGGACCAGGCTCGATGTTGTTTAACTTCAGTGATCGTACGAGAACCGCTGTTTCAACGTGATATGCCAATAAGCCGTACCAACAAGTAGAATATCCTTTTAGTCTCTATATTTGTTTATGTTGATGTTTTTGCAATTTATTTATAAAGATGAAGCAGAAATATTTTCCAATTGCTTGGAAGCAGCAATTTTTATAGAACCAGAATTCTTATAGAACCAGAATTCAAGTGAAGACAACATCTTTTTAATGCAACTTAATACAAAATGTACTCTACTCATGTGATTGCATCGTTTTTAATATTTAGAAATCCAGCTGCTTCCACTAGGAAATGTATATTGGAAACAGTCTCCTCACAGGTTTCGAAAGAAAAGGTTTACCCATATCCGAAGATCTTTCAAAAAACGTATGAATATAAACGGCCTAGATTTAAAAATAGATCTCACAATTTTACTATTGATCTAGTTACACTGAACCGTCTCTTCTATTCAAACAGTTTCTTTTCTTGCACTTCTCACCTGTGGGACTCCTTTCCAATTTCTTGCTTTCCTGCCACCTACTATTTTCAAAAATTTAAATGCACTTTCAATCGCCATCCAGTTTCTTGTTTGTCCACGGTCGGGCAAACTAATCGTGGTTAACGGTGATCAAATGTAAAACATTATTTGAGAGTAATCAATGTTAGAAGATACAAGAGATAACCGACATGCTCAAATTATCTACAACACATTTTGTAAATCATTTGTACCAGATTGTTTCTTTAAGTCGCTTTTAACTGCGGCTTGTACATGATGGGAAAAACATCAATTAAATTAATAGATTGTATTTCCTCGCGTTATTTGTTACTTAACGAAAATATTCCGTTTAGGAAACAACTTGTTACAGGTGATGAAAAATGGATAATTTACGACATAGTGTTGGAATTGTAAGGAAGTCTTCTTCGATAAGCTCCTACCAAAAGAAGCAGTCAATTGGTCTGGATTCCAGCTGGATCATTTGAACGCATCAATGGACAGATGAAAAATCTCCAGAATTAGATAAAAGGAAAGGCGTACAGGACAACGCTAGACTGCATGTTTCTTTGTGACAGTTTGGGCGGGAATTTCTCGCTCTTTACAGAATTTCCTTTATAAAAATGTCAATAAACTGAAAAAAGGCAAAAAAAATGAAGTGAAAAATTTCGGAGAAGCTGGAATCATGATTTTTTTTTTTTTTTTTTTTTGATTGTTGGCGTAAAACGGCAAATATGCTGTTCAATAAAGTCTTTTTTTTACAATAAGATTCACGCTGTATAAAGCTTGGAGCAACTCCATGTAGAGGGTTATAGCAAAGGGCAGTTTATGTGGATAAGATGGGAATATAACGGTTAACTCGAGACTTGAGTAGGTTCAGATTGTAGTGGTCGGAAATCGGTTCCACAAAACAATGGTTCGCGGGAAGCTGTTCGAGTGGACCTTACTTCTCATCAGTGGAATACGGAGGGAATGTGGGTGGTTTGCTACAATGTAGGTGGCATGGAGGGTCCTGGTTGTGAAGATTCTAACTGAAAGAACGAAGGAATGCAGTTCGTCCGAGCACTTTCCATGGAAGGCTTGTCCACGTTCCGCTTGTGAAAGAGAGTTTGGAGGGTGGAAAACAATTTTTCATCTATAAGGACTGTGAGACATATTTGGATTATATCGAAACTGGAAAGTGAGGTCTGGACAGCTCCCGTCCAAATATGACAACACTACTCTATTTTAGGCCTGATATTGTAGAGAGAGCACGTGGAGTCAGGTGCTTACTGGAGCGGTACAGGGAACCGACCATTTTTCCTGTATCTTTAGTGATGGATCATATGTACGAGATCCAGTTGAGTTTAGATGTGAGTTTAAGGCTTAACAGTCTCTCGAGATCGAAAATTGAATAAATTTAATTTAATAAACTAAACGAAGATTTTGGGTAACTGATAGATAAATTGATCATTGAAGAGAAATTAGGAGAAATTGTAAGGTTTCTTGTTAGCTCGTTTATATTCAGCATTCAGACACTCGTTGTTATTTTGGTCTAAACCATTCAGTACATATTTTCAGTTATCCTAGTTAGCAAGTCACCATAAATTTATCTTCATAATAGTACTTTTCAAATATTTAGCACCTTTCATTCTATTTTTTTTTTCAACAGTGCAATTATTCACTTTAAGTCATATTCTCTTTCACTTATATATATATATATATATATATATATATATATAGAGAGAGAGAGAGGGAGAGAGTTATCCACAGACAGACTGTTTCTATATCACAGCTCATCACTGTGGCTAGACGTCCGATTGTTTCAATCCGGGATCAGATATCTTACCTCGAGGCAAACGTCGCACGAAAAGGAAGGGAAATTTAATGTTTTTCTCTATACGAAATACACCAGCGGCTCGGAGAACTCAATTTAATTTACTAATTAATAATAAATTTTATAATTATATATATTATAATTAATAATAATATAAATAATATTTATATATATTATAATTATATATATAACTAGCAGTAGATCCCGGCGTTGCCCGGGGATGTAACAGTAAGAGATAGATCAAGTATCGACCATCATAAAGACTGAAAAATAAAATTGGCAAAGATTATTCTTTAAGGTTGACAGACACGCATGTCTTAATTATTTTTTTTTTTTTTTTTTTTTACGAATTGGTCAAACCCAAACTCAAGCAAAAACATTGTTTTCAATCGTTATGAGTCTACCGATTGAATAGAATTTTATTATAAACAATTGTCTTGTAAATGAAATTTTTAAAGCATTCTGAATGTAAAAATAAAGGAAAAAGTGTGCAAGACAATAAGAAACACTACCTGCCAAAAAAAAGTGAAGTTTTGTTGAAATCGGTTGAAAAGTTTAGGAAATCCGATCCCATATATAAACGAACACACACACACAAACACAAACAACCAACCTGGGTTTTATAATAAGTATAACTCGATAACTCGATATTAATAAGTATAACTCGATATGAGTTGTCCCCCTTTCATTAATGCCTCTTAATCGTGTTTTCAAATTGATTTCGTGGAAAAAAAAATTGTGTTTTTCCAATTTTTGGTGCTGTCAGAACCATCACGAGGTAATTTTTCGTAGTCCTGTGAAGTTTTGTTGAAATCGGTTGAAAAATGTAGGAAATCCGATCCAATATATAAATGTACAGACACACACACGCACAATCTGCGTTTTATAATAAGTAAGATGATAAATTTATAATTATATTCAATAACACATAATGAATAAATATTCTAAATAATCAATAATAAATAATGAGTTAAAATCGCTACAAATAACAGTATTCTGAATTACAATTATTTCTACTCAATAGTCTTTAGAATAATTTGAAATATTACCATTGTTGCATACCAAATAGCCGTTAGGATAATAGAATAAACTCGAAATACCTGACCTTTCACCCCATTATGCCCTATTGACCAACATATATATATATATATATATATATATATATATATATATATATATATATATATATATATATATAGTAGAGAGCCACCACACAACACACATGGCCAAGAATATTGAGTTCAAGCATGAAACAGACGGTCGCCATACGGTGTTGACCTCAGTGTCTACTTATATATATGAGTAATATTTTGATGTACCTAGTAGCTAAAAGAGTTACATGTTCTTCTCTGTCACACTTTGATGTTACTCATCAATAATGGAGGTTGAAGTCAGGTGACATTTTTCAAAACAAACTTGACATTCATTTATTCGTCTCATCCTTTAGGTTTTCATCTTCTTTTTTTCATTATTTGACTTTGTACTATACTAAAGAAAGAAAATGCAGTCATAAAATTCCACCGTCTGAGTACGGACCTTAGGTTTAAGTCACCAAAATTACACCACCGGATTATCGAAACGGATTAAAGGGTTTGTTAAGGCATATCTGTATCCATGGAAGTTATGAGTTCAACCCCTGGTTCTGTGAAAGAAAAGTCACAAAGTTGAAGAGAATCTTGAGTATTAACTGATAAAAATTATTTTCTCTAAGCGTGCAAAGGCATATGCGAATAATCCACCTCGTGGCTTGAGAAAGGGTTCGGTTCGAAAATTCTGAGGTGGGTAGCGAGTATAACAACAGACACCTGAAGAAATCCGAAGAGCACAACGGCCGAAATGTTGGGTAGAATCTAAGATGAGTATGTTTGTTCGAATAGAAAAGCATAAATGTTCAGTAAATTTTCAAAAAATAATAGGAACAATCAAAAGTATTTGTGTTATCTCATCGTGTACTATTTATTATTGTTGTGGATTCCGGGATGAAATCCGGTCCCAAAATGAATGACAAACGCAGGAATAAAATATAGCAAAGAAATGTATTGACGTAATAATACAATTGGTAATACGGTTAGTAGATCCAGAAACGCGATTAGTAGCAATGATAATATATATACAGTCTGGGAAATCCAGTATCGAAGTAGGACTTCCTTCTGAGTCTACGTGCTCGCAACTGTGACTCCTACCAAGCGGTTACCTCACACTCTCAATCTCTCGCTGTATCACTGTCACTGTCACTGTCACTCTCGGGTATTCACCGGCAGCAGTACAAGTACACACTGGGCGAGTCCACTTGTATGAAAAAGGGGTGGACCCCATAACAATTATTTTGAGAATCTTCATTATTCGCAGAGTTTCTCGGAGGATTGAATGCTTTTCTCTTCGTCGCATTTCGTTTGACTACAACTTTTCGGTTGATCCACTCTACAGGCTTCTTCAAGCGTACAATAGGAAGAAAAGAAATGTCCTACTTTCCTTGCTGTTTATTACTGTTCAAAAGAAACCATTCACTTTTTGTGTAGATTTTATAACTAAAGAAGGCTGTAGAAAGGATCGATCGAAACATTATCTAAACCATACAATCAACAAAATGAATGAGTTCAGTTGTCCGAAGAATTATTATATTTTCAATTGTTATTATTAAATGTTAAAATAATATAAAACACTACAAACACGGTTTTGTGAGCTTATTTTAAATACACTCCTTAATTTGAAAATCTACAGCACGAATGTCGAATTGCGGTGGAAATGAGTACTAGACAAAAGAAACATATATACAAAAAATAGTAGTATAACGTAGAGAAGCTAATCTTTTCATATTAACAAGTTCTGCCAATGATCTTCAGTTATAATCATACAAGCAGAAAACTCACAGTCTTCTTCTTATGAGCCGTGTCCCTTCAGGACGTAGGCTATTATGGCCCTCTCCCTCTTTCTGTCCTTTGTAGCTCTTAATAAGTTTTGTCTTTTCGTTATTTCTCCCCACCCTGTTCTTCTCTCCATTTGCTCAAGCCCATCAAGTATGTTACGCGCTGCCTTACTCTGTCCCTCTGTCCCGTCAGTATCAGATTTTCCAAGCCCTCATTCCTCATTACATGCTCCAGAAATTTCAACTGCCTTCCTTATGTTAACTATGATTTTCCTTTTTGTTTCCATTTTCTCCAAAACCTCGTTGTTGCTCACATGTTCGGTCTATTGTATCCTCAGCATCTTGTTGTAGAACCATATTTCTGTAGTTTCAAGTCTCTTCTTCATCTTTGATGATATTGTTCAACATTCGCTGTCATACGAGATCATCCTAAAGGAAAATGAACGAAGACGAAAAATAAAAATCTAAAATCGAAATCCCAAAAGAAAATGAACGAAGAAAGAAAAACAGAAATCGAAGAACAAGAAGTCGACTTAGTTCAAATTGTCTGAGACGAACAAAGATAAGATTTCTTTATTTCAAATCTGACTATGTTTAACGGTTTCAGCTGTAACTATCTGCCCATCGCTCACAAAACACGATGGACTCTTAACCAAAAAATAAAAATAAACAGCGCATCTACGTATGCGTAAATTATCCAAATCCTCATCTGTATCTGACGAGGTTTCCCTAGTTGGTTCTGTGCCAATGTCTTTAATCAATATGAGAGATGTGTCCTTTGATGATACATTTTAGTCCCTTTACGTTGCTAAATGAATTCGGATATGGTGGAATATGAAATAATAATAATATTGGAAAAATACTTTGGAAAGAGCTTTGCAAACAAATCAAATTAGAAAAACTGAAACTCCTTTTAAGAAGTGAAGCCAATCAAATGAAATATTTATTAAAAATCAGTAAGAACACTGAGATAATTTTTCAGGATGATAATGCATCTTGCCGTAGAGTTAAAAAAAAAATTCAAGAAAGGCATATCAGCTCAATGACAATGACACTAAGGGCTGTAAACTGCAGCAAAACCCAAAATATTAACCTAAAATATCGAGTCATGTTCTTAAATAGCCTCTTCAGATCAAGATTTTCACATGGATGCCATGCATGGCACCAAACTTGTTCAGAAATTCCGAAAATGTCACTTGTATATAACCACTTTCTAATATCAATGGTTAAAAATGGCTTTGGGCGAATGAAACTAGGTTTTAGGGATGACCATCCTATTTTTATCTTCGTAGACTGGCGCTACAGAATCACAAACTGTACCAAATAACAAAAATCACACCATTTGAGGACTTTCGACAACAAGAACAACTAAAATGGATAGCAATTGTAACTCGAAGGGAAAATAATGACATAATCAATATGTTGACGTTCTACACCACTT
Organism: Acanthosepion lycidas; assembly: GCA_963932145.1. NCBI lineage: Eukaryota > Metazoa > Mollusca > Cephalopoda > Sepiida > Sepiidae > Acanthosepion > Acanthosepion lycidas. The sequence goes on from OZ010576.1 coordinate 47,614,581, forward strand.
CAAGCAAAAGGTTAGTAAGGAAGCCACCATAATTATTGGAAAGAGCAATAACATTTACTGGACTTATTTTAATAGAAGTATTTTATAAATTCCAACCGACAGTAACACTGGCTGTTCCGTCAATGAATTCTGAATGTTTCTTTATAAGGAAACGGTTAATATTAGCATTACCGTATTACCATGTGTAGGGATATTTCGTAGTGTTCACTTTTAGTACTAATCTGTTATTACTCGTCGTGCTTCCACTGAATCTGAGTCTTGAATATTGTTCTCTCACAGAACAAACCTACATGATTAAAGCGTCGGTTCGTGAATTTGCTTGAATAGTTACTGTGAGTTCAATTCCTGTGCCGAGAGGTACAAGCTGAGACTCAGCGGAAACAGAATCGCTATAACTGAGTATTATTAAAAATGAAGAGGACGAAATATTCGTAGATATAGTCAGCAGAAAGAGAAACATCTACCCAACGTAGATTAAATAAAAGGTTCAGTTCGAAATTCCACTAAAGATTACCAGGGTCGTCATATACCTGAAAAAGGACAGGGTGCACAAATATCGAAAAGTTGTCATAAAAACAACAAAGATGAGGATATTGGTCATAATGGAATTAATGTAAATCACACTATAACACTATATACTATGGTATGAAAACACATAATTACTAAATACCGATGTTGACGAGGATGATGGTATTGAAGATAGAGGAGGAGGAACAACAACAACAACAACAACTACTACTACTACTGTTGTTGTTGTTGTTACTCCACCACCATCATCACCACTACTACCACCACCATCACCACTGATATTATTTTATAAGCGTAGAATCTCAGAACATTAACAGCTTCGCGATATAGATCTCTAATTTATATTTCCGTTTCTTCCGGTTTATTAAAATTCCTTAAGCAATATTGGGTGAGGTGGGGTGCTCTTCCCTTGGTACGCATGATTTTTTTGTAACGACCATTCTGATTTCTCTGCTTCTCTATCTTCCTGTATCTGTTCGGTGCTTTGTTTATGAACGCTTCTCTTAGTTTCCCTTCACCATCTTGGTTAAAAGAAAAAAATAAGTAGGCTACATCTGTTTGAAACATCGCATGAAAACTGACTTATATTATAAATATATTTACATGCGCCCAAGTCAATAGTGAAATACGGACTGATGTTGATGTCTACAGATATTAATTAAGTTTAGCATAATCCAATATAGATATAACTTTTAAGGAATGAGTTAAGATTCTTTTGTGCCAATATTCCAAACGGCCTCCTTTGAATATCTCGTTTTGTTCCAGAGCTCGAACATCAACAATTGCCACCACAGAAAATGCACAAAAATGCAAACCTTTTATACATATTATTTTTGCATTGATTTGACTGGCACAAGACTTTTTATAGTAAGAAATGTCGTCTGTGAAGATGGTGTTGTGTATCTCTTCAAGTAGGTGAAGATTTTCTTGTCTTAAAAATAATTATTTTTGAATCTTCTTCTATGTGCCGTTTTAAGACATTTTTATGTTTATGCATTCTTTTTATAGATGCAAATATTTAAGTAAATGCTCAGTTTATAATAAACAGTATTAAACAACATTTACCGGCCTGAATGTTCGAGAAATTTTAACAGAAAATTCGTTGTCTGACTTTGTCCATTTCATAATATATATATATATATATATATATATATATATATATATATATATATATATATATATATATGAATTACATAAAAATGAAACTCAATTGTACTCCATTTTTATATCCATTTCGCTCCCCGGGATAAATTCCGCGGAGCTTGTCAATACTAAAACGTTTGATAATACACACACACACACACATATATATATATATGTGTGTGTGTGTGTGCGTTTCGTTCACTTCACACTGAATCCTTTTGAAAAGACCTGAATCCGTCTCTCGCCAGTTATGATTTAAATGGTAAGGTAGACTGGGTTCTCTTGCCTTCAGTGAGAGCCAATATAGAAGAAGGAAACGTCCCACTATTTTATACATCTTCCCGTAACTCTTGTTGTTGCACCTGTGCCAAAATGCATTGTCCACGACTTAGCAATATGCATATGATTTTTTTCATCTTCCAGCAACACCAAGTATCAGAAAATAAGAAGTACATAAAATAAATTCAAAATTTATTGGTCATTTTTTAAATTATTTTCTCAACAAGCATCTTCGTAAGTTAGACTATAAAAACAAAGTACATAAAATTCAATAAAATATTGGATTTTTTATAATGATTTCTTACTCCAGCTTATGTAATATCGCCTTTATTAATATTGAAACACTTCCAAATATAGCCATTATTATAAAGCAAGGCTCTAAAGTTTATGTTTCACAGCTCCGATCCCGCAAGAGGTTTATTTATGCTTTCCTGCCTGTCCAACTTGAGATCAGTTGACAAAACTACATCTACAATCGGACAGATTCTACTTTCCTTATTCACAACAACCAGATTTGATGTTGCTTGTATTTTACAGTTTGGGTTTTTTTTTTAAGCAGGTTTCTGGTTTGTGTTGCTATTATTTATTTGTATGGTCGATCCTAAATTTCCTAAATTGTACTTCCCGAAGCCATAAAACGTTTCCTTTTAATGTTTTATTACAAGCTCATATATTTACAGTCTTTCAACACCATAGAAATACATAGACAAAGGAAAAAACATAGAATGCATAAACAGAACATTGCTACACACAAAGATACAAGTCAATGAATTCAACTTTAATATAAATATGTACAGTCTAAACCGGATATAAGAGAGTTGTCGGGACCGGAGAATAAGTCTCTCATATCCGGGTTTCTCTTATATCCGGGTTTGGTCTATTTTATATACATTAACACAGGCTCTAATTTGGGACCAGAGAAAATCTCTCTTATATCCGGGTTTCTCTTCTATCCGGGTATATTATATCCGGGTTACACTGCATTACTTTTGCCTGCTTGTGGACTAATAGGATGTTTTTGTTTTCTTTTATATTCTCTTAAGTTCTTGTACTGCAGAATCTTAATTAGACGAGAGAAAACCCTAGCCCCCACCTAACAAGTTGATGGTTAGGCTGGAAGAGATGAAAATGACACTGATGCTTAGTAACAGTTGTCACTGTGAAGAGCCGATAGCTCTATGTCTGCAGCTACACAAATCGTTTTCCAAATCCATAGTTTATCACTGTCCTTACTGTATCGTTGCTCCTTGATTCACTTACAAGGTAGTTTAGTATCTCGTTTCTTTCCCGGCAAAAGCGACAATTCTTCTTCTTCTTCTTTTTCTTCTTCTTCTTCTTCTTCTTCTTCTTCTTCTTCTTCTTTCAAAGAGAAAATTAAATATGGCGATGCACTTCTTCAGGCTCGTATCTCTCACCTTCTCAAGGTTCAAATTGTCGGACACCAATTCTTGTAAACTCTATCACTGATTCACCCACGCACTTCTCAATAATGAGAGACAGAATGTGTTAGACAAACAAATTTTCGTCTACAAAAAGAAATGTCCTATCCGCCTCTGTGCTTTACGAACAGAGTACATTATTTATTTATTTTTGCTGTCATTTTTTTGTCGGTCTGGTCATAAAGAGTTCTCGATTTCCACGCAATTTCATCATAGAGAAAAAGTTTTATTACATACGCGTCAAAACCGGAAAGAAAGAGGAAAAAGATTAAAAACATTAAATGTAAATAAAAATATTAAAACTTTGTTGTTTATGGGTACATATTTAATAGTCTCTGTATTTTAGAGTACATTACAGAACGACCTAGATACTCATTCATCAACTAGAACTCGTACCAACTAATATAATAGCTAGTTACTCGTTTTCTAGTATGCCTGTTCGCTAGTATGGCACGTTTTTCGACGCCCACAAAGCCAACCCACAAACTATGCTGAGCGGGCTTTAGTTATAGATTCTGAGGGAGAGGGTATAACCTGGCGTGATCAGTAACTGAATAAGGCCACTATGCTCAAACTCTCAGTCACGATGACTTGTGACTTCATGCTAGTACAACCAAAAACGACTGAATATTTTTTATTAATCCGACAGAATTTATCACTTAAACGTTATTTTTAATGGATACCCATATTTGAGTAGACGCTCTGTTTATTTATTAAACAGCATATTTATTTATTTTAGTCGACCGGCCTGTGTATTAGAGAAATCTTATTAAAGAAAAGATGCGCCCTTCGACAGGATTCGAACCTGCATCCCCCCCTAGCAGGGGAACCGTTGATGATCTTTTCTTTAGTGAGATTTCTCTAATATTCAAGCCGGTAAACGAAAATAAATAAAGATATTGTTTAATAAATAAATGGAGAGTCTACTCAAATATGGGTATCCATTAAAAATAACGTTTAAGTGAAAAATTCTGTCGGATTAATAAATTAAAAGAATCATTACTTTTTTTTAGAAACAGTTTCTGTAGCAAACTGACGAAATTGTTATCTGAAAAATGCAACCAGATTGAAGCGAAAAGAAGCTGACACGAGTTGCAAAAATATTCATAAACGAAAATACATTCCAGCGATTAGCGGAAACACAAAAGAAAATCATCATCCCTGAAAATATCGTAGCAAAGTCACTGAAAAGAATGTTGCACTGTGCGTTAGTGAATATGGCATCCTTTTTCAGGAAGGACAAGATGACTCCTGGACAACGAAGACAGCGAATACGACAAAGGCTGACAACATAGATGAAAGTGTTATGATGTCTGTCTTTGACAAAGATAATAGTGAAGCTGACTATAATGTACTTAATGAATAGTAAAAAAATATATAAATAAGTAAAAAGAAACAAATACAGTGTTTGCTTAACAGTTCTAAGTCTTTGTTACACATTAGCTACAGGGTGCCTCACAAAAAAAAAAAACACGAAATTTTGAGTTTATTTCATTGTTGGTATTTTTGTTACAGTTATTTGAAACAAAAGCAAAGCACAGCTGCAACATCAGTAAACTGATTTTTAGCTATCGAACAAAAGAACACAGAATTTCTTGGCATTTTTAGTCCCCTAGTTGGATGTTCTTTCTTAAAGAGAACAATCACCTTGCATTGAAACAAATGGTTTAAAAATTTATATGTTAGTTAATTTTTTCAATTCATTCATATTGTAAAATATATACAGTGTAACCCAGATATAAGAGACCCTGATATAAGAGAAACCCGGATATAAGAAAGATTGTCTCTGGTCCCAAATTAGAGCCATACTGACCTAAACAAAATAGACCGAACCCGGATATAAGAGAAACCCGGATATAAGAGACGTCTCCTCCGGTCCCGACAACTCTCTTATATCCGGGTTACACTGTAGTTAATTTTTTTGTATGTCAGTTAATTTTTTTCATCATGTAGTAAATCTAAATTATTTTTTTGTGGGGCACCCTGGAGTTTGAACAATAGATATCAGTTATTTTCGGTCATATAAAAAAAATGAATATTTAGTTTTTAAAAGCAAAGCAGATTTTTAAGCTTAAAAATTTCAGAAAATGTGTATTATGCGTGGATAAATATGGTAAATGTTCGATTGGACACATGAAGGGTAAATGTTTCCGTAACATTTGTTGGAATCTTCCAGAAAGCTCCTCAACCCAATTCGAGGCAGCTTGACATCGATGACATGTTGCATTATCCTGATGAAATAAGCTTTCGTTATTAGGATACATGTTGTTCAAAATTGGGTGCAAATGATCCCGAAACAATGCAAAAGGCAACGGTCACCGGTTAATATGACGTGTTTACGCTGTTTTTTTATTATTATTATTATTATTATTTTCATTCAATTAAAAAAAAATAGAAAAAACATATGTCTATATCTCTGAGATGAGGTATTACGATTACTTACATTATTTACATTATTCGGACTGTTTTCCTCATCTTCATTGCCATATTCACAACGTTTCGACCGCTGTACGCTCCGGCCTTCTTCGGGTGATTGGAACCCTTTATTTCATCCACCAGGGTAGATTGTTCTAGTTCCACGTGCCATGCCTCTTCCGGATATCTCAGTTATTTCCCTTTAACTCAATTCTCCAAGTTTCGGTTCACCACTGCTGTATCCCCAAGGACACATGACCGAGTGGATAAAGGCGTTGGTTAGATCCAGTGATTAGATCCAAGGAGTTGTGAGTTCAATACCAGGCTAAAAAAAACTTCACTACTATAATCAAATCATGTGTGTGGCTAATCTAACTGTTTTGTTCTAGGAACTGAATTTTTGAACCATCAAACATCGAAGACGACACAAGAGTACATCATGTATATATACATAATGGCTAACCGCTTTGGAATACCAGTTTCTAGAGGCTTGGACGTGCGGGTGGTGTTATGGAAAATGGCTCGGAATTTTTAATCGAAAAAACGGGTTCCAATTCCCGTTGCATTCGTAAAATCCACCTCCTCTCTCTTCAGCTATGGGTTAATTAGTAAGATGTGTATCACTAAATTTATTATTGTCTCCCCCACGAAAAAATTGTGTACAAAATATTTAGATTTCGGGATTAACTAAACTATAGAAGTTGATATGCCGCTAAACAAAAATAACCAACTAACTATTAATACATTACTTTCACTTTTAATTAGAACTGCTTTCTTAAATCGAAATTATTTTGGAAAAAGGTATTCAATGCAAACTGCAACCGGCGTTTGTTTTAGCTCTCCCCACCACCACAGCGTTTTCTCTTTTTATATACTAGCAGTATACTAGCAATATAATCAATATTAGTAACAACAATTGGGTACAACTGAGTCACATCACCAAATGGTGGGGGGGTTAACAATTTGAATGAGCGGTGGCCCTGGAAAGGGCCGTTTTTGCGTTCTCAATCTTGCAAGGAAGGCACCTCTTCTATGGACGTTCATAATAATAATGTACGATAATTTGTATAATTCTAATAATCTTTTACGTTAGTTTTAAACTCTCTGAATTCATTGTACGCTGTTTTTTACAGACATTAAATTTTGCCTTTGATTTTTGCGCAAAGTGTAAAAAATCATTTTTTTCAATTTTTCAAGGTTTTAATTTTCTCAGCCAATTTGGAGTCAAAACCGGCACTGAAGAATTATCTATCAAACAAAAAAATTTCATCGAAAACGGATGAAAACTGTGGAAACGCATAAACAACACACACACGCATACATACACACACATTTTGAGAATTATATATATATATATATATATATATATATATATATATATATATATATATATATATATATATAACTCATTCTATCAATAAAAACGTTATCAGTCTGAAGAAGTTCCTTCTCGGAACGAAACGTCTTACTATTTTTTTCATTTTGTCATTCACTTACACTATATATAGAGAGAGATAGAGAAAGAGAGAGAAAGAGATAGAGAGAAAGAGAGAGAGAAAGAGAGAGATAGAGAGAGAGATGATTGTATTATAATTATAGGATGTTTGGAAGCTTGGAAAAATGTTAACGATCTGTTTGAGTTGAAATATTTTCTAATCTTAGTTCACTATAATTGGGGTTCGATGTTTTTCACCAATCTTTAATAATGTGGAGTCATCACGGCACATATACACAAAGAAACAATTTCGGGAAAGCGTTTCGCCCAGTAGTCGTCAACTACTATACATGTAATCGCCATTCCTGGTGAGACCTAGAAGCAATTGCATACAAATACACAACAATCTCGGTCACAGAACAGATGATAGTTATACGTTTGACACAAAAATCATATGTATGATAGATAGATAGATAGATAGATAGAATCCTTACGATGAAATTCATGACATGTCTATGTTGCTAATTGACAAGTGACCTGTGTCTTATTTAGGTGACACTTGTTTACATGGTTTATGTATGTCATCAAATTGGAAGAATAAATGCTTATCAAGCAAAACATTATACAACATAACAGAAGATACGTCGAAAAACCTCTTTACTAACGACACAAATAACTTAAAATAGATTTGTGCAAGACATGTAAGGATTTTGCGATGGGAGACACTTCTTTCACTTAATTCTGTTATTTACAATTTACGTCATCCCGCGTTAGTGGATAGGTCGTAGACAACCGGGCCAAAATTAGGAAAATCGTTTCCTCGGATACACAGGGTGACTGTCTGTTATGCAAATGGAAGAAATTTACATTTACTAACAATCATTCTTCGACTCGAAGATTTCTTTGTACAGACCAAGGAGATTAACGTCAAGTCAACAGTAACTGACCTGTGACATTTGTGGGAAAACAGTTTCCTAATGAAAGAAAACACACACACATTCATTACACAGCTTAAAAAGCCCAAAATAAAATCCATGCAAAATCCATACTTTCATGAATATATATATATATATGTGTGTGTGTGTGTGTGTGTGATATATACAACTATCTACCTTTTCAAGTAGAACAAATATTTATTAAGCTTAGCTATAGCTGACACAAGGCCATAACAGCAAACATTTTGTAAATATCAACGTACTACCCACATCTGTCGGTAAAAAAGAAACTGATGACATAAAAAAATTAAAGTATTTTTTATTCATTTATTAGTTATATTAATATATTGTACAGTGGGACGACGTATGCCCTGTGTATTTGAAGATGCTCAATGAAATAGAATTACGCTGAAGAAAAGAATTTTATTACTTGTGTTTTTCTGCATTTGAGAGAGATATAAACAGGTGAACATGAATATAAAATGGCCGAGACAGACGTACAGATAGATAGATATGAACAGGTTCAGATAGATAGATAGATAGATAGATAGATAGATAGATAGATAGATAGGGCATTTTTACATTATGAGATGTGTTCCTATTCTGCATCAGTTATTTTAAAGAGAAGCAGAAACTACGCACAGACAAATATATGAATGTGAATGCATGTGTCTATGTATTTTTGTTATGTATATGCACACTTGAATATTCAAGTATCCCAAACCCGCTATTAAATTCGATGCACCTCGCCAACTGTCAGTAATCATCATGTGGAAACGTTAATCAAAATGGGCTTGGAAAATTTGTATAACTTTTCAAATGTTATATACACCCTTAATAAATATCTTTCTCTTTCTGAGACTAAGTAGCCTCTGTATTTATGCTAAAATTCACAAAATACAGGGCTCAATAAAAGGTTACTGTTAAAATGATAATGATGAATGACGTGTGTGATATGTATGAAAGATAAAAGTTAAAGAGGATAGATAAAGGTTTGTTAGTGGAATGATGAATAAAAAGATCGTCTACGCAGAGCAATGCGCTAATATTGTGATTTTGAACCTTACTGAATATCTCACAGCAATGCCGGACTTACGTAGGCTTGCTTCAAGGGTTAATAGCAGTGACATTAGTCAGTGCTCGAACCAAGATATAGGCCAGGATTTCTCATCATATACAGGATTCCAAGAGACTAGAAGCACAATTTGCTTCCTTTAACTTCTCTTTACTTTAAACTAAATATGATTATTGTAATGCTAATATTAACCATTTCCTTGTGAGGAAACTTTCATTGACCAAGCAGTCAGTGATATTGTCGGTTGTAACTTAAAAAATCGTTCTTTAAAAACGAAACAGTTTTTGGAGAAAATAGGTCTCTCAAGTCTGTTATCGTTCTTTCCAGTACTGATGAGAATTTCCTTCCTAACCTTTTATTCGAAGTAGTGGGAAACGTCAGTAACTTATATAGCAATATAAAATATTTTTAAAATATAGTAAACTTATACATTTTAACAACTGCACAAATTTTAACAATTTTTCACTTAGCTTTCTTAGTGTCGATTTCTTGTATTCTGCCCCCCTCTCTCTCTCCACTCTCTCCCCTCTCTCTCCTCCCTCTCTCATTGTACTGTCTCCCTTTGGGACATAGGCGATCATATCTCTCCACAGCTTTCCGCCTTAATATTTTCTCCTTTAATACACTTTTTTGTGGTACTTATTTCTACTTACATTTGTGTAAATCTTTTTTTAATAGTTTAATGCTACTTTCTTCTGTTTTTCTTACCTTCTGTAAGATTTCTTTTTTCACGATGTGCCCAAAAGAATTTCAGCTGTTTCTTGCTGCTTGCAGGTAAAATTCTCTTTAGAGTCCTTATCAACCGTAAAACTTCCTCATTTGTCACGTGCATTGTCCATGATATTCTCAACATTCGTCGGTAGTACCACATTTCGATGGCCTCAAGTCTTTTTTTTTTTTGTTTTTATTTTCTTTATTTGTGACGAAATTGTTCAGCTTTCGCTGTCATATCGGAGAGAATTACAAACAAAGACAAAGATTGCTGTATCCCTATTCAACGTCTAACCTTATTTTCCGATCCCTTAATACTTACTCCTTTTTTTTAAGTATATTTCATTATTCCTGTGTACCTTCGAATATCTGCGTTGCTTTCTGCTTCTTATTATTAACACATCAGATAATTGATTTTCCTCATTTGTTAGATTCAGTGTTAGATAAGAAAAAGCTTCTTTCGTCAGTGATCAGAATTTTGGTCTCAATAAAGCTTCGGATTTCGAATGTTGATATTTAAAACAGGCAGGCGCTTCCCACTTGAAAAACCTATACAACACAATCGTTTACTTATTTGGTCTCATACAAGACTAAATTTAGAAGAGTAAAAATCTACATAGTCCATTTCGAGTTTGATATAACGATATATTTCCAATTAGTGTCAATGAGAGATGAAAATAATTAACAAAACGAGAAATTTGTCAAAGGGAACAGCGGGAAGTTAAAATACTGACAAAATCTTACTAGGAATGCTGGTAGTGCTGTCGCATGAATTGATAAAAGTAAAGACGATACGAGATAAATAATGAATTCATGCAGTTTTATTAGGGAATGTTGTTGGGATGTACGTTGTAGTGTAATAGATGTCACCTCGAAATGAGAAATAGGAGAACTGAGTTCAAATTCTATTCGAGTTCCCTATATTCACTTACGCTTGTGAAATGTATGAATCCATCTATTATTCCTCCAGCTATGGGTTAAATAGCAGGACAAACTGGGTCCTTTAGTCTTGTTCGGCAACCAGTCTTTCTTAAAAAGAAATGGCAACCTACTACAGGAAAATGTTCTACCTAGTCAGTCATAAAACGAAAGAGACATGATCGCCCAAGCGTGTATCACGTATGGCACTTAGTTAAGTGCCAAACGTGATACACGGTGGGGTTAAGCTAATACCTGCAGGTATGGTGTCTGATTTGGTGTGGTGGTTATGGGGTTAAAGAAATTGACGGAGGAAACCGGAAGGTGATAAATAAATATACCAATAAAGTCTAATTTGGTTTGGTAGTAGTGAGATTAGACTGATGAATAATTTAGAAATGAAATCTTATTTGAGGTGGTGGTAACCAGGGCAGACAAGTTGCAGGATTGAACCAGTGAAAGATAAATATTGTACCGATGAAGTCTAATTTGAATAAGTGGTAATGAGGCTACTCTATTACCGGAGGAACTAGTGGAGACAAATAATTTATCGGTGGATTCTCGTGGGGTTACACTAATTGCCGCATGAAACTGATGAGAGACTAATAATGTACCGATGGAATCTCATTTGGATTTTTAATAGTTTGGTTATACTAATTGCCAGATAGAACCAATAGGATATAAATTATATACCGACCCAGTTTATGACGGTGGGAGTTGACAGTCGTGTGTTACCTATTCCGGATCAAATTCACAACAACAACAATTACGTATGTGAAGGGAATATACTAAATGAAAGTTTACGATCGGGGTCCTCTTTCCAAGCTTCTTTACTGATCTTATTTGTCACACAGGTGACAAAATATAATAACAGAAAATTTCTATTACAGCCATTGTCACCCTTAGAAATCTCTCGTAAAATTTTAATAAGATTTGCTTCGCCCAAAGTATAAGTCATTGTTTATACACTATAGTTGGTTATTGACTAAATCGAGCTTAATCCATTAGTACCCACCGTAAAATCTTGTATTAATTATAAAATCAAAGTAAAAATCGGATGTTAATTATAGGTTTCTATATTTTTAAAAAGATCCTGTATTAATTATAGGTTTATACAAATCCGGTATTAGTAAAAGGCTTCCATTCATTAATAGTCACGGTAGGTTTTAACGGGTTAATCAAGAAGCATTTCAAATTTACAGGTTTACATATTTTAATTATGGGCAGTTTTGATTAATGCGTCTATCTTTCATTCTTTGGTCACGTGGAAACCTTTCTGTTGGTGGTTACCCTATAAGCGTAGTATATCGTGGAGTTAAATATTTTATTTGGTATGTGAAGTAATCGATATAGGTTCGAAAATACGGTAGCTTTTTTACGTTATCATTGCACAATTGAAAAAGGGATTAATAAAGTATCCCGGTTGATATTAACCATATGAGGATTTTCCTTACAAAAGATCGACTCGTAACAATTTTGGTTTGCCCTAACACTAACCTTTATTTAACTAATCAACTCCTCACACTCTAAAAAAAGAAAATGTCCCTAACCAAAATCGAAAACAAAAATCTGATATGTCTCCCATTGACATCACTAATGAGAAAAACATTCTTTAAATAAATAATTTTCCTTCATTTCATTGCTTTAGACACGGTATTTTTTTTCTTTTCCCATTATTTTTCGCGACGTTCTCTCTCTTTCCTTCCCTTTCTCTTCTATTTTACTCTTACTTTCTCCCTAGCATCTTTTTATGGCCCATTCTTAACTTCATCTATACAATTGCATATTCTTTCTCTACTCTTTCCTTTTCTTTTACAGTTTTTTCTCATCTTCTATTTCTTCCTTCTTCGTTTCTCACCTACATTTCACTCCTTGTGTCCGCTTCTCGCATTCTCAGCTTATTCTTCTCTTTTCACCTCTTCTATTTCATTCTGTTTTCTCCCATCTTTGATTCTTCCTCGTTCAATTTCTTTCTTACGTTTCATTTTTCAATTTCCTTTTTATTTCAATTTATATTTTTCCTCTGCAAATTACTTTTTCTTTTTGATGTTTTCCTTCCGACATCCATCTTTGTTTCACATCTTTTATTTTCTCTATTTTTACTTTCTTTTCTTCCTTTTTTTTCTTTCTTTCTATTTTTTTATCATCTCTGTTAGTTGATTTTTCTTCCTTTTTATTGTTTTCCTTCCGACTCCCATCTTTGATTTTTTTCATTTTTTTTTATTTTCTCTATTTTCATTTACTTTTCTTCCTTTTTTTCTTTCTATTTTTTATCCTCTCTCTTCCTTTATTTTTTTTTGTCGTTTTCCTTCCGACACCGATCTTTGTTTCTCATTTTTTTTATTTTCTCTATTTTCAATTTTTCTTTCTTTCTTTCTTTCTTTCTTTCTTTCTTTCTTTCTTTCTTTCTTTCTTTCTTTCTTTCTGTTTCATCTTCTCTTTCTTTATGTTTCTTTTTTATGCTTTCCTTCCATTTACCATTTTTCTTTCACATCTTTCTTATGTTTTTGTTTTCTTTCTCATCCTCAGTTTATTCTGCCTCTTTTTTTCATTTTCTATTTTCATTCTCGTTTTCATTCTTTATTTTGGCTTTCTGTTTTTACGTTTTCCTTTTTCCTCTTCGCTTCTTTCTTTATTTATTTCTTTCCTTCTTTCTTTCTTTCTTTTTGCTCTTTCTCTTTCCTTTCTCTATGTTGCTTCTTTCTCTGACTTCTTCGATTTTCAGTTACTTTCTTTCTCTTCCAGCTTCTTTTTACTTATCCTGTTTTTAGTTTCTCTTCTTTCCTCCTACATTTCTTTCTTTTCTTTCTCTTCAATTTCTCCTCTTTATTTCTTGCTTTACTGTCTTTCTCACACATATGATGCCTGATGAAGACAATCTACTTGATAAATATCATTTGTTCATAACTTATCAAATTTATCAGTTTATATAAAGGAATTACATTCCCGCTTTACAATCGCACCACATCAGCAATGTGATACATCAACATGTTTACCTAAGAACGACATGTCATTTCAATTTTTCTTAATTTTAAAAAAAAATTGTTTTTAACTGACTTTTGAACCGGTTTCTTTTTTTTCTAAATTCTAATTTCAGACGCGACTCTTGCTTTAATTTTTATTCAAAATTTTTGTTTGTAGTGCTTTTTTTCACTATCCTTTCTGTCACATGATACACTATTGTAAGACGTTTCCCCATAAGAAAGCACAGCTGCAACAAAAAATGAAAATAAGTATATATGATAATAAAAATATTTTGTCAGCAACGTTGGTCTTAAATTCCTGACCATTGACAATTCCTTTGTTTCTAATTTGCAGTACATTTCATTGACAAGAATTTCGGTCGAGTAAAATTGTCTGTAAGAATTTCTATAGTAAAATTATCAGTAAAGCATTTATTTACATTTTATAAAAACAAGCTCTCTTCCATTAATTTTTGCTTTAATTTTTAACTACTGACGTTTTGTAATTTTCATTGACCAATATAGTGATTGTGAAAACTCGCTTAATTTAATTTTAGTTAGAAAATTAAAAAAAAAAATTAATGCTTAATTATCAAGATTTTTGTTACCATAAAAATATGTAGTTTGCTGCTTCAGGAGAAAATATAGAGAAGTAGCAGTAAAGCCAATAGGAAACAATAAGTAAAGTAGAAAATTTTGAGATTTAAAAGCAGAGAAAATGTCGCGAAAAAAGATTAAGAACGTGGCTACGCGGAGGACATTTGAAGAGAGAAAGAGAACCCCACATTATCGCATAAAAAAGTAGATAGCGCCATTACGAACCAACAGTAAACCATATAATCAGTGAATATAATAAGCAGGCCTCCAAAGAATGCAAGATGACAAGTTGGAGGGCTCCTTAGCAAACGTGAATTAGAGTAAGAAATTAGCGAAATACCAGAATTTTGCCAGGCGGCTAAGAGAGATATGGATTATTGTCTAGAAGTTTGAATTATGCCCATAGGAATAGATGAACTTGAAACTATGGTAAAAAAAAAACGATATCGGATGAGATGAAAATGAAATGAATTACTGAAACTATACAAATCTGTCTGCCATAGTTATTTACATTACATTTACATTATTTAGAGTCACACTATTGTCCTCATTCTTATTAGCAACGTTTCAGTCTTTGTGCCCTATAGTTTTCTTCAGATGTCTGTAAATTTTGGTAACTTTCATTAAATTTTTACAGAACCCTTCATGCAATCTGTTCTCATTTTGTTGTCCATGTCTAGGCATATCTCGTCTTATTCAATTAATTTGCTAGTCCCGTTTCTATTGGGTTCGTATCTGTACTATCCAACGGCCCAGAAATTGAACTAACAATTATTATGTCCCCAAATTCACTAACGACCGTTTTAATGCTCTCAACCATTGATTGCGATGATACTAAGGAAGGTGCAGAATATTAGTGATGACTTGTTAGTTCTCAATCGTCAATGATGACCATTGGAAATTTGTAGTAAATATATACATGCATCAATAATAACAATAATATTCCATGACAAAGTAGCCTTCAGAATACATTGGAAACTATGTAGTAAGTATGATTTCGAGTGCGCAGTGAAATGGTACAAGTCAGTAGTCGAGAATACGTAAGCAAGCTAAGATAGGATACGACAATCTTAACTGACAAGCGTTTGGAGAGAAATCGCCCTGATATCCGCCTTGCGCATAAGATCGGCCATGAATCCTGATGTAGTTCCTTGGGATAATAACATCGTGAAGGTGGTGCAGGCAAAAATACAGATATACCAAGCAACAGCTTAAGTTGTCCCTTTTGTGGCTGAGGCATCCGGTCTACTTCTAGGAATCCTTTTGCTCTGCAGAACGCCTTTTTGATACCTGACATAATTGGGAGTAATCAAAGAGACTTGGAACAGCCTATGCACTGAAGACAGGAGCTGAGATGATCATCACCACCCGACCTAAACATCTAAGAATTGGAGAGGATATATAATAAATAATAAATATGGAATATAGAAAATTTGAATTCAGAGAAAAAAGTCAAATTAACCGAAAAAGAATTTTAGAAGAACACGAGTGGGCAGTTATAGTGATCAGCTAGGAATTGTGTAAACAATTTGGATTCAACCATGTAGGTAAATGATATCCTTATCAATCACAAATTGTCTTGGATAAAAGAAAAAACAAAAGATTCTTTGGAACTTTGAAATTTAAACAGATTCGCCGAACCATGAGGGTGTAATCATTTCAACAAATAAAAGTGTAAGTTTAAAAGAGGTCAAAGACAGGTTTAATTTCACAACGTCGAGCGAAAGTAATGCGTGACAAATGAACTATACTGAACGTAATAATAATCACTGTACAGCTTGGTAGGGGTCCCGAATACGCTTTCAATAAAACTGAAAGAAACAGGGATTAAAGAAAGAAGCAGAGTTTGAGGTCGGCTCAAGGCTGTAAATTTGAAGAGACGGGGAATCGAATGTTAACCACCGATATCAAAAGGCAAATATTTAACTAATAATAATAACCAGAAATACCTGTGAAAATTTTACGGTTTAGCTATTTTAATTTTCTGATGAATCTTAATTCTTGCATTAATGACTGAATAAGCTCTCTGTGAGTTCCGCAACTATAAAATACAAGTAGAAATTATCGTAATGCCTCGTTAAATATTTGAGCTTAAAAACTTCAACAAAATATTATAATAATATTTACACTATTTACATCGTTCGGACTGTTGTACCCGTCTTTATTGCCATATTCACTACATTTTGGTCGTTGTATGCACCCGCCTTCTACAGGTGAAACGTCGTAAATATGGCAATAAATATGAGGACAACAGTCCAAACGACGTAAACAGTGTAAATAGTTACAATACATCGTCTCAGAAATATAGACAGATTATAATAATAATCATGAATATAAATGCATGTCATTCTTTAAAGTACGAGGGTACAAATGAACAGATTAAAATTGACAAGGTTTCTCATTTCACTAAAATAGACGTTAAACATATTAGTGTTATCGCCTTCTCTATTTTCCTTCCTTTCTTTCTTTCTTTCTTTCTTTATTTATTTATTTATTTATTTTCCTTAAAACCAAACAGAGCTTTCTTCCGTCTATCTTCGCAATCGAACAGGAATGGTCCGTTGTTTATCTGATGTATTGACAGGACGTAACGTACGTAGTAACTAATTATGGAATAAGGAGAATTATAAGATAATGGTAATAGAAATAGTCGTATTAATAACAATAACAAGTCTAGTAAATCCCAGCTATTACTATTACAACTACGGGTAGGACCACATTTTTGGATCTGCCATTTGTTCTGTTTTGATTCCAATTCTGTTTATTTTGTCGCCTCTCGTACACTTATTTTTTTTAATTTTCCTGAGAGGAAGAATTTTACTTTTGTTAAAAAGCAAAACAATGCAATGCCCTGTTTTTTTGCCTCTCTCTCCCTTTCACTTATACACGCACATAGGCAGACATACAAATATGAACATGTATACGCACAGACACCCACACGCATACACAAGTGCATACACATACAAGAACATACATACTCGAAGAGTGAAACATGTACATACTTACATGTAGATATGTGCTTATAGTAATATAGACACACTCAACCGCCTACAGACATACACACTCATAGACTTGTCTTCTTTCATGTCTTTGTACTCGGGCCGCCTACCCCGTATAACCGGCTTGTTATTTTTCTTTATTTTCATTTTCCACAACATTTAAAGGAAATTCAGTCAGGTTAAGTAAAAAGGACCATTAACAAAATAGACGATTTTTTTCATTCTTTTTCTCTTTTTTATTATAAGTTTTCTTTCTTTCATTTTTTTTCTTTTGCCCTTATAACATTCTTTTCATTATAACCTTTATCTCATTCTTTCTTCACTTTAACTCTTTTCATTATAAACCTTTTTCTTTCTTTCGTTTTCTCTATTTCTATATAACCTTACTTTCAAAATTTCTTTCTTTGCCATTTTACCTTATAACCTTTCTTTCTATATTTATTTTGCCCTTTTGAAATATTACCATTCTTCATCACTTTCATTTTCCCTTTTTATTATTAGCTTTCTGTATCTTTTAGTTTTTTATAACCTTTCTCTCACTCTTTCTTTCCTTTATCCCTTTTCGTTAGAACCTTTTTTCTTTTACACTTTTTCAATATATCAACTCTTTATTTTGTCCTTTTTCAATATTTCTTTATTTCTCGCCTTCTTTCGACTAATTTCCTTATAACTTTCCTTTCTTTCTTTTTTTTTCATTCAATATTTATTTCGTCCGTTTACAACATAATCTTTCTTTTTTTTCATTATAACCCGTCTTTCTATCCTCCGTTCTTTATTTCCTCCTTTTTGATTAATATAAGCTTTCTTTCTTAACATAGAAAAATCATTAAACAGAATCAAAGGTAAAACGTACTTGTTAAACTTATGATCTTGTACCCAATACACAGTGTTAGTGTGTTACCAAAAGATGAAATAAAAGTAAATTAATAAAGTCAAAACTTACTTATCCAGTAATACTAAACACCTAAATTAGGAGAGACCAATTTTGTGATAACCATAAATATCTTAAAGGAAAATTACATCCAATGAGATATAATTAAAATTCACTCGCCTTATTTCTCTGCCAACTAATATATATATATATATATATGTGTGTGTGTGTGTGAAAATATTGTAGAAAATAGGAAAGAAACTGGTTTGGTAAATAATCCAAAGTTCCTTAGTATTTTTGTAATTATTTTTAAAAAATAGTGCTCGATACGAAAGTAGAGCATAAATATAATTATTTATTTAAAAATCATATTTTTAAATAAATAATTATATATATATATATATATATATATATATATATATATATATATATATATATATATATATGATATCTATGTGTGTTTTGTATGTATTATCGTTTATTTGGACAGCAATCCCTCTTTTATACAAGTTTTGTTAAAAACAACTGACAAGATACTGTGATTAAGCATTTTATTCGATTTTTGTTGCATTCGTACAAGTATTTTTTTCTTGACATAAAGTGTCTAAACTGTCCAAATCTTCTATATATCCGAGCGCTTTCGGCTATTCTATCAGCCATTATTAAGAATGTTCTTTTTTATTTTTAACTAAATATGTAGATTTTATATGTGTCTCTATAATGATATAAAGAAAACGGCTAAAAATAATGGAAGCATTGATAATAATAAAAAAAAATAAAGTTTAAACTCAATATCAACTATGGACACGTTTGGAGAGTTTTCACACATTTTATTTTTCAGAAAAAAATACTTATTTACATTGATCGGACTATAGTCCTCATCTTTACCTATGTATTTTCAAAACATTTCCAATATCGAGCACAGTTCTTTGCCTATTCATAGGGATCTTTTTTATCGGATGTCTGGATTTAGATCCATCCAAGTTGCTACTAGTTTTTGTTGTAAGCCTTTATGCTATTGTAAGCAACATCTACATCTGGAGCAACTGGCCCTGTTCTCGTAGCCACAAAACAGCGAATATTTTTCTTTCATATGAGAGTTGCTTTTCTAAGAATATTAGTGAAAAGTTTCTCAGTCATAATTTGAACACTGTTCCCTTTTCAATGTCGTTAACTATCAGGCCACCCACCGATTATTGCTTAGATTTAAAACGATCCCCAGGACATACATAATTTAATAGTGCATAAAATATGTTCAATGTCAGTTAATGCTACTTTCATTGTACAATAGGGTCTCATGTTTTTGTTCAGATGATTCTGTTTCTAATTTCTCCAGCAGACTTTTCAAGAAAAGTACCATTTTCCCAACACGTTCATAGATACATGGAACTCAGTGTATGAATTGAGGATCGATCTCATAAAGGTTTATGAAACAATATGATCATCTGCGCTCTTTGACAAGTACTAAATATATACTATGAATACACACGCACCAATAGTGTGTGTGTATGTGTGCGCGCGCGTGCGCAAGGGCGTACGAGCATTTTTAACTCCATAGAATGGCATGTGGCTATTAGCTGAATTTTGATTTGAAATCTCCACCGTATAATGTTCGAATGATGGGATTAATATTGGAATAAAATCCCATTCAACGATGAAACTAGGATGGATCTGTATTCTTATAAGCCAGAATTTGTCAAAAATCGTACAAGAAATTGAAATGATCCATATTAAACGCCGAAAACAGTACATTTGGAAGGTAAGTGCCTGATGATATGGTAACAATAAATAAAATAATAGTTAAAAAAAATGTTGGTTAAAATTGACGGTAGCTTGAATAGGGTGAAACAGCGTATATACTTGCGTTTCATGCGACTTTTGAATATCTAATTTTGAAGCTAATTTTAAGGGGGTCGCATAATACACGAGATATAAACTGTATGTATTGCTAGTCCTGGCTACGCCGTTGACCAAACTATATATTCATTTACAGTAGTAAAATTAGCTTCAAAATTAGGTTTTTATTTGTCTTCGATGTTCAGTGTCCCTTCAAAACGTAGACGATCATTCTTCGTAGCTCTTAACTCTATCCATTACTCATTTATATGTTAAGTAGGTAACACGCAGCTTTCCTCTGCCTCACTTAATATATCCTGTGGGTGTGAAAATTCACCAAGCTCGCCATTTTCATATGTGTCCAAAAATTTAAACTGTCTCTTTCTGGTTCAAATTATGTCATTTTTTGTTTCCATTTTCTTTAAAAGTTCTTCGTTACTCACAGGCTCTGTCAATGGTATTCTCAGCATCTTTCTGCATAACCACATTTCTCTTGTCTCGAGTCTCTTCTTCATCTGTGTGGAATTTGCCTAGCATTCACTGCCATACAGGAGGACTGATATTACATATTAGTTTAGTATACTTTTCTTTGTTCCTAACGAAATCTTTTTGTTTCTTAAGACTTTGGTTACCTTTTGGAAGATATCACTTATACCTCAAGTTTTCCTTCTGAATTGTCCGAGAAGGATTGGTTTTACATAGCAGTTCAATACTCCTCTCTGTTTCTAACTAAATATTCCAGTTTCTAAATACATTGTTTGGGTCTTGGGAGGTACCTTTCGCTTTTTCAATGCGCCTTGGGATTTCTATCTTCTCTTATAACACTTTTATAACATAAATCACCGTATATTCTTGATTTTGATGTCTTCACTTTGTAGCTCACATCCTGCTGACAACCATACATTCAGTCTTCTTGCGATTAATAATTAGTCTTTTCTTCCCGCTTTCATTTACTAACTTGATTAGGAGACGCGGCAGTTTTATTTCTGCGTCTGCCATCAACACAGTGTCATCTGCATATCGTATGTTGTTATTTGTTGCCAAAAGAGCATTTGATACCAGACGAAGAAGGTGATATTTTTCCAGCATAAAAACATACATAACCGCTTACTTATGCTACTGATAGCGTGGGGTACAATATAATATGGTTGTTGGGGGTGTCACTGTATTGAAAGGTTGGCCTCCCCAGAACCCTGACTTAACCCTGATTGAGCAAATGCAGAGAGAATTAAAGAATTCATTAGAAAAATCCATGCAATATTTTGAAGAGTTGTAAGAAATCAGACACAGAGAATGATGTCTCACACTTGTGATAATGTTTAAGAATGTGTAAGCATAATTAGAACCAGGCGAATTGAAGCAATTATTCAAGCTAAGGAAAGATACTCGAACAATTAACAATGGACAGTAACTTCAGAGAAAACACGAGGCAAAACTCATGGGCTGTACATTATTAGAAATTTACAATTGTTTAAAGTGACCGAAGATTTTTGAACAGAAATGTATAAATATATATAAAAAAAAATTACGAGTATAAAAACAGAATTCTCAGACATTAACAATAATATATAGAGAAAAACTGCTGATTTATATATGTATATATATATATATATATATTCATCTTAAAAAGTTGATTATTGATTATCAAGCATTATCAGGTTTAAAACACACGTACAGATAAGTTCATGTTGAACTAATATATATATATATATATAGTTTTAAGGTACGCTAAATTTATGGGATAAAGTGGTCAATATCAGAGTTAGAGCGTATGCAGATATGAAAGTGAAGATTTATGTCAACACTTAGAGGCTACAGACTGTTTCATACTAAACGCAATCGTCTGTATGAAAACAATCTGTAGCCTCTAAGTGTTGACTTCAATGTTCACTTTTGCATCTCCCTCTCTCTCTCTCTCTCTATATATATATATATATATATTTATATATATATATATATATATATATATATATATATATATATATATATATATATATATATATATAAACACATTTCACCTACCACCGCTGAATGAGATGCTTTAATGGGCACCGAAACATGGATGCATTGATTTAGCGGATACATATGTACGATTGTAATATCCTATAATACAGAATATATATATATATATATATATATATATATATAGATATAGATATATATATATATATATAGAGAGAGAGAGAGAGAGAGAGATAGATAGATAGATAATTATGTATAAATTTTTATATAGTTTAATTAAAATAGAAAGCAATTCACTAAGATGAAAGTATATAGAAATTGCTTTAATCTGTAGATCATCCATAGCAAATTTGCATCCAGGTTCTTTCATATTTCTTGGCAGATTTCCTATTATCCCAGTGTGGTATACTTAATGACAAAAGCAATAAAAATATAATCAAAGAAAAAGAAACAAAATGAAATTTACTAGATTATACACTCAAACATACATATAAAAAATGAATTTGAAAGTTTTAAATTTCAGCGTCCTCTCGCCTTCGGGTGCATCACGTATAATGCAGTTATATCAACGTAAACATCACTTTAGTCCGATGATGTCCTAAAGGACGAAAGACGTATCACGAACATTTTTCCCACAGTGTTATTAATTTTCCTAACAATACATATATATGTGTGCTGTGTTTTTTCTTGCTTCAATAATTAAGTAGGAAAAGACGGAAGCAACAAAGAGTGTAAGATAGTGTCAAAAAAAGCAAACAAAAATATGAATGGATTAAAAATCAAGATAAAAATAGGCGTGTTCACTAAATTTCGGAACATGATGATTCCATTAGAGAAATTTGTTTGTTCAAATTGTTTATTAATTACACATTCAGATTTGTATTGGTTTCTTGTGTTTGCCATAGTTTTTCCATCGCCTTATCTGACCACAAGGTAGGATAGGTTTTCTTTCATTTCTCTTATTTATTATTTTTACTCTTAATTCTTAACGCAGTAGATGCATCCACCTCACCCCTGATTCTCATCTGGAAGAATGATGCAAAGATTTTGTTTGAAAAAAAAAAAAAAAAAAAACAGCAAAAAATATATATATGCAGATCTGTTTGACAGCAAGTTATTTACAAGAACTTCCATACTGACGCATTTACTTATTCAAGTCTTTTGAATAGTTATTTAACATCCTTTAAATCAATCATTCCAATCGCTATTTTTGACTCTTTAATTAGAAATTGTTTCTTTGCTAAAAAACGTAGACTATGCTAATTTAGTCCAAATGTTACTACACGCAAATTCATTATAATTCTACCGATGTATTTCCCCTTTGAATTCTTCCAAACAAACAACTCCTTCGTAAAGATGACATGTTCAATG
This sequence comes from Acanthosepion lycidas, assembly GCA_963932145.1. Taxonomy (NCBI): domain Eukaryota; kingdom Metazoa; phylum Mollusca; class Cephalopoda; order Sepiida; family Sepiidae; genus Acanthosepion; species Acanthosepion lycidas. Next base: position 47,638,058 of record OZ010576.1, read on the forward strand.
AAAATGCTACAGCAATGTCAACCTATTATTGAAAAATTAAAAGATAAATTGTTGGAAGCAAGTACATTGAATAGTGCCGTCATATCTGGTCTAGTGCCTATGTTATGTATTTAGAGAGTCTTGATAAAATCCCAAGAAGAATCTGCAATGGCATCTTACTGGGCATCTCGGCTTCAGTCCCACCGCCGTGACCATGCTTCACTGAGTGCGACTTTTCTATAAATATTTTCATGGTAACTGTTTTAATGATCTTTCCTCTTTGCTCCATCAACTTTACGAATTTAAACATTTTGCAGTTGTAATTGCTCAATGTAACTATAATTTCTATGCTATAAAAGTTTCTTCTCTCGCACTTCTCGTTTGTGGAACTCTCTTCCAGTTTCTCGCTTTCCAGTCACCTTGATCTTCAAAAATTTAAATGCAATGTCAACTGACGTCTTCGGTCTCCTTTAATCCTATTCTTTTATTGTCTTCTCTCCTTAGTAATAATTCGTCTCAAATTCTTCCACTTACAGTGACCTTTTGCATCATAGTGGCTTTATTACCTTACTTGGGTGGAAATGATTAGTAAGATTTCTAGAATATTCATGCAGGTAAACGAAAATAAATAAATATACTGAGCGTCAACTAAAATATGAGTATCCACTAAAAAAACGTTTTAAGTGATAACATCTGTCAGATTAATAAATAAAAAATTATTAGTTCTTTAGAAATTGCTTTGTTTACTTTGGGATACGAAACTGAGCAGATATTAATTTTCGTGAATCTGGCAAGGATTTGCATTTACAAGGCACTATTCAACTTTGCTTGATTGGCAAGACACTCTCTGGCTGAGTCGGTTTAGAACACGTCGGATCTAACGACGGTTTCTCCTGCAAAGAGCGACGCATATATATATATATATATATATATATATATATATATATATATATATATATATGTATGTATGTGTGTGTGTATGTGTGTGTGTATGTGTGTGTTTATATAACAGGAAAGAACTGTTAGATTGATGATCCTTAGTTCTTTAGTATTTTTGTTTTTATTTTTAAAAACATTGCTCGATACAGAAGCAGAGCCTAAATTATAATTATTTTAAAAAAAAATGTGATTCTATCGCGACACAGACATTATTATACTATGTTTTGAAAGTGGTCATTACTGGTTGAAAATTCGTGCGATAATCTTAAGTGGCACTTAAGACCTGCTAGTGATTTACAAAGGAGGCCACATATGGAGCAAGAGTGAGGATTGTGGGATGAGATCACTGTTAGATTGGATGACTTTTTAGATATATATATATTAATTTCAGCTTCCTGTAACACTCAAACTCAAATATAACGAAGTATTTCTTTTTAATTCCACACTATCTTCTACACATTTGGTTTTTCTTTTGGGGTTGGGAGGAAGAACTTTGGAAAAAAATTGTTTCAAAAATCGTCCCAACATTCCAATTTATAGTTATGTTTGTATAGATGCACAAAAAGGGAAAATGGTTTTCATGCTTTTTGAATGGTATTATTGTAAAATAAAGATTAGCAGACCTGAACAAAATCCGAGTGATATATTAGGTTGGTGCAAAAATAATGTCGTTTTATCACATAGTAACACATGTGAGAAAACGACATTATTTTTGCACCAACCTAATAATACTAGCTACTTTATTTTTCGTTTTACCCTACCACTTTTTACAATAATATACTTTTCAGTACGCTTAAGGAAAATTAAGTCCTTTTGTCAGCTTCTATGGAACTAGGAAGTTCAGCTTTTCATTTCAACCTTTCATTTGTCACTTTAACCCCCTAATGTCAACCCAAACTGACTGTCCCCAAACTGACTGCCTCCAAAACTCAAAGGCACAATTTCAATTTAACTTCTTGCAAATTTCTTCTAACGATGCATCTGCGTCATTAATGGCATTTTTGTGCAAACGTTTGTTTAATTTATTACGTGGAGGTAATTAAACATGTACATCTTGACAGAATTGCGACTTTTACACTAATTATGGCAGTCAGTAAAAGAGTGTCTGTTTCATTTTCGCTTAAGTAAACTCGGTGTGCAGCTTTCTATAAGATGGACTATCTTCATTGCTTTTATTACCGTTGACATTGGTCTAATATGTACAACATTTATGGTGTCATTTTTGTTACTTACGACGCGGACATTGAGTTCCCGTGAACGCCTGATTTATTTATATGCTTTAATTTCAATTAAATATTTGTTTAATTTTCTGGAAATTTGACACTGGTATTGCCGACTGTTTTTTCAATGATGTTAAATTGATATTATAATTTGTTTGAACTCTTCTTTGTTTTGTTTTTGTGACTTACTTACAAAGTTAACAGCTGGCCATAAAGCGTCTTTATTTGAGAGCTGTATTAACCATCCTTTTGTGACCATCTTCCTATTGATAATACCAGCATCTTATTACTCAATCTTTCATAGATATCACATTAACTCTGTATACGATCAGTGTTCGAGATCAGATAAAAGTCAAACTGTCGAATTCTGATTTTCAAGAAATGTCCCAACACCTCAAGTATTTAGCATTCTTCCTATATAAGTTTTGTATCTCTCTCTCTCTCACTCCCCCCTCTCTCTCTGTAAAAGAGATTGATTTTTTTTACGGATTATCAAGCTTTTGCAACTTATTTCAAGCCAGAATATATTTTAAAGAATTTTTTTGAGATAATAATGATTTACTGATACAAGTCCTGCTAATTAAACCATTTGCAGACTAATCGAATAATCTTAATTGTGTATATACTAACGAAATATGGTTGGTTGGTTGTTTTTTAGCAGCTTATCAACCTCTATGCTGAAAATTTAAATATTTTGGATGCAATTTTATTTTATTTTTGGAGATATTAGTGGTTTAGTGATACAAGTCTTATTAATTATTCATTCATACCTTTCCCAGTGGTATTTGCGCGTAAGTGAATATAACGAACCCAACTGGAATTGGAACTCGGCTCTCTTTAAATTTTCACTTCCGAGCTGTTATCCATTACATGACCCGCACATCCAAGCTAACACACTTGGTATTCTCAAGCGTTCAACCATCAAGTTACTAACCAAGCTCGACATTGATTAACTTCGGGGTGATCGTACGAGAACTGATCTTTCAACGTAAGCAGACAAAAATAGAGAGGGGGGAGAGAGAAATGATGATAATAAAACCACTCACTCACGCCTTTCAAAATAGAATTTAACGTATTTTAAGGGCAGAAGACTTTTGGCAAAAAGTGCTCAGTTTTGATTGCTTCTGTATATTTAAATTTTGTTTTAACAGACTCTAGCGTAGTATGAATTTCAAATTTGAAATCTAAGATTAGCATTTAATTCTGTGAAGTATAAATAATAATTCAATAGATTTGTCAGGCAATCCGATCGTGACGAATGCTATTACGTGAAACTGTGGAGTCAGACAGTGATATATATATATATATATATATATATATATATATATATATATATATATATATATATATATATATATATATATATAGTAGGTGATATATTTACTTGCCAATAATACCGAAAGTGAGTGTCTCAACCCAGGTAAACTCCAAAATATACAACGCTAATTTTCAAGGTAGGAAAGTTTTCTCGGAAGATTTTTGCCTTTAAAATTAATCTTTTTGCATAGTAGATGTTAACCTACATCATGTCTAAGATAGTTGTGTATTTCCGACCAGCAGAATTATTTATTTTGATTTTCAAGAAATGCAAACGCTCTTTACTTGAAAGTTTTATGCAACACAATATTCTATTTTATTTGACCCGGATGTAAACTGAACTAAGTCTAATAAATGTCTGCAGGAGTTCTGTCCCAAAAAGAACCAAGCATATAACGTTAACAAAAAATGTAGCACTTATAGAGCAATAGCACTTTCTTGGTTCCCTTGGGCTTTATATACACCTGCTAAGTACTCTTTTGTGACCACTATCAGCTGCCTTGTTTTTTTTACCTCAATCTCGTTCACAGTTTGAAATCTCCTTTTCAACGGCGATCCATACATAAACCATCCCGTCATTTTAACTTGAAAATAGTAAAATAAACAAAGTGCACACATACTACCCTGATCTTAGACAGATAGCCGGGGAAAGGTACTTTTATCCCAAGCAAAATGAATAGAAAATCCTATCCTAGGCAAATATACACTGATCTTAAGCAGAAATGCCGATTCATACGTAAATAATCACATCAGTTGGCAGGTACTATGCGAGTGTGTTTAATAATCACTATTTGTAATACCATGGATTATATAAACAAGGAGTTTAGTGACAATTAGAGAAAACAACATGTAGACTGTTTTGAAGATGTCTAGATCTCTTTCTTTTTTTCCGGTTATTTCTTAAGATTTTTTTTCTCAGAAATTTGTGAATAAAAAAGTAAGTTTGCCAATGTTTTGTACACAGATTCAAAAATATTTTGGTGCCTTACCAACGGCTCTAAACAGCCTTGACTTCATTAAAGAATCAAGAAAAGAACTGTCATATCACGCTGAATATGCAAAGTTCAAATCCCTTCAAGGAAGAGACAAATTGCGGGTCACGCATTCATTAAATGCAAATATAAAGTATGATGAAATTTATTATGACATCAGATGGCAGCCGGCAAAGAATGTTAGACAGAGTTCTGGCAGTGGTAACGGTAGTAGCAGTAGTAGTATATTAATTGTGCAATTGTAGTTTATTTATTGTTGCTTTTTAGAGTCGCCATAATTCTTGAAGAATTTCTGTAGACAAGCATATCTTAAAAATCTTAAAAATATATTCACAAGTAGACAGACAAGTAGAGAAACACTCTATTCGAGTAAAGAAAAGGTTGCATATACTTATCCTAACGTTGGCACAAGACCAAAGTATGATTGAGTCTGTATTGCTCCAAGATTCTAATTAGAATTTTCATCCTTTGAAAGGTCATCACTCAATATATCGGCTTTTTATAGACTAAAACATTGACCATTAGTGCCAGCAGGACATAAGCAATGATCTCAACCACAAAACAGTTACTCTGCTATCTTACATAGGAATTAGAGACAATTTTCCTCCATCCTCCAACTCGAGACTAGTTTAGGGGGTTCCGTCATTATTTTTCTGCTTGTTGAGAATCCGTTGCAGGCTCTTCACTGCTTATAACAAAACAGTCTCTTAACATGTGAACCTAGATATGACAAGTGTGATAAGACATTGAATTGGACATGATAAACAAAAAAGAGCTTACAGGAAATTGACAGTAGGAAGATTACCGTTTACTTGGTAAACAAAGTACGCCATGGATTTGTGCAGAGGAAACTTGCATTTTGCCAGTGAAGTTTTTGTCAAAATTACAGAATTTTTTCTTGTAACAAATAAAAATAAAAAATAAAATTTAGTAAACAGATAGCCGTGCGTTGTGCAACCAGTAAATGGTAGTCAAGCACCTCCAACTTCCAATGTCTCGAAAAGTATGTTAAGAAAGATAAAACAAATTTGGAGATAATGCATTTATAAATTGATATTTTCATATGAAAGAACCTTCTTTAGTTCCATAAATACATTTCTCACTGTTAGCTTCATAAATAACTTCTCCATTAAACTAATTCATAGAGGGAGTGCTTAAGTGCCAAATTTTAGTATCGATAATGTTCAAATAGTCACTCATGTAAAGTGGATGTTAAAATGATCATAAATCCAGGCAGGCTGCGAAACCCTGGACGGAACACTTCAGTAATATACTAAACAGACCTTCGACAGTTGACCATACTGCATTCAGTCAAATACCTCTGTAGTCACTAAAGTTTGAGCTTGATGTACAGTCCTCTATGGTAGAAATCAGAAAAGCCATTTTGAAGGCAAATACAGACAGAGTATCAAGAAAGGATGGCATTCTTGTGGAGATATACAAAGCAGCAGAAACCTATCACGATTTCCAGTAAAGCATCTGGGAGGTGTTGAAGATGATGGATGACTTTTGGGTTATACTGATTGTCTCTCTCTGTACAATAACAAGTGAAATAAACTGTGGAAACTGCATGAGATTCTCACTCCTTTCCATCACCAGAAAGATCTTTATGCGAGTCGTCTTCAACAGACACATCACATTTTCCGAACGGAAACTCTCAGGGGCGGACTGTCTCTTCAAACCAAGCAGGACCTTAGATATGATCTTTGCCATAATAAAACTACAAGAAAATTGCATTGATCAAATCGTGCCTCTGTATTCAACAACCTGATGAAAGTCTTTCAATAGGGAGGCTCTTTGGACTGTTCTTGAGCGTATTATTCAGCTGATGATGTCATGATCGGTAAGGTATTCTCCAATGCTGACGTGAGAGTGCCTTTTAAAATCAGCAAAGGCGGGAAACAACACCGTGCCCCCACCCCAGTCTTCAACATCTTCTACACGTGCATACTATTTAACTCAACTCAAAGTCTACAGGAAGTAATCTATATTCAGTATTGTCTAGATGACTAATCTTTTTTTTTTTTTTACCTTTGTCGTCCCGGTGTCAAAACAAATACTCTTCAACATCTCTAGGGGGCTCTATACGCTAATGATTGTGCTCTCATAGCTCATGAACTGCAGCTGATACTTGATCGATTCTCAATGGCTTCAAAATTGTTTGACCTGATAATCAGCAACAGTAAGACTAGAGTGCTTTATCAACTTGCACCAAATGCCAACTACCTTGCACAAACCATCACCATAGATGTCACATAGTTTGAAAATGCTGATACCTTCAAATACCTTGATAGCACAATCTCCCGAGATGGTTCTCTGGACAAAGAAATCGACTTCGAATCAGTAATGCAAGGCAAGGACTAAAGATGCTAAGTAACAGAGTGCGAAACAAGCACAACATACGCCTATCAACGAAACAAAAGTGTACAACGCAATGGTCCTCTCTTCTCTCCTTTATGGATGAGAAACGATCACATAAAAAAATTAGAAAAATCTCATACTGGATCATTGCTCCATACAAAGAATCCCATTTACAGGATCGTATCATCAACCTTGAAATTCTGAACCGTGCGAACTTGACAAGCATCAAATCAATTCTCATGAAGTTACTGTTGTACGGAGAGCTGCTATAATGCAGGATACATCAAAACCGACATGCCATTGTCCACTAAACTTTTGCAAACTTTGAAGAAGCCTAGTGTAAAAAAATATATTCAAACAAAACAGCGTCATTGTGCAACTTTGGCACTGATCACAACCGACTTTCAGTGCACACATTGCTCCTGATTCTGCATGTCCAGATTTGGTTTGCAGATTCACCTCCGGATCTCCTGATGAATTGCAAGTATTTAAAACCGAATGATAACCATGATGATGATGAATGCTCAAATAGCTACTCTAGAAAAGAAGATATTAAGATGATCCCAACAGATCATTCGGACATTTTTAAAATCTTGATCAATTTGTTCATTTGCCAAGATGTCCAACATTTTTCCAATTATCGCTGGACATTTCCTACATCTTAAAAAAACAAAAAAAAACAATCCACAAACAAATAAAAAAGTTTTTGAATATCTTTCTTTAACAAAAATAGTTCCACAGTCAAAATCAAAACTAAATAGAATTGTGTAAACTAATCAAGACCAAATAAATTGTGCAGACTAAACTGAAGTGCCAAAAATTAAACTGGGTGGTTTCACCACTCATTTATAGAAATGGACTCAACCGAATGACGTAAACGTGAATTTCCAACCGATATCTGCATTACGTAAAAATTTCAATAGTCCGCAAGTAATTCAATAAAGGGGCCGCTGACGATTGGTAAGAATGCGAACCACCCAACGAATGGGTATATCACATCAGATAATATCCTCGTTCAACGCTTGTGCCACTGAACACATCAGTAAACGCATTGTACACTATATACTTACTTGCATGAGATTTCGTAGTCGTCGAACAACAAGATTACTATTGCTGACACAACGGAATCTGCTAGAGCGCCTCGTCTGGGTGGGGAAACATTACTATTAGACTCTGGATGTATAACGCCATGTCGCCTGTTCAGACACGTCACGTTTCCAGTTATTTTGAACAAACGATTATGTTCGCATGTGACTATGGATCCAGTTTGTCACAACCTGCTATTATCTACATTTACAAGAGTCAGATCAGGCTGAAAATGGAGTACTACTGCCATATGTAGGCAGGTGCAGTCCTGTTTTCACTTTTCACTCTCGATAGAGTCTAAAGGAATCTCCGCGTCCATGTAGGCGACGAATTACTTTCCACCCTGCAACAACCTTTTCTCATAGACAAGACATCTCAAGACTCTCACTGCTCTATCACTATCTTCATGCTGAGTGTTCGGATGAACTGCACTCCTTCGTTCCACCAATCTTAACCTTCACGGCCAAGACCTGCCATGCCACGCACAATGTAGCGAACCACCCTCCTTCCCTTCATATCCCGCTGGTGAGATATAAGTTCCACTCAAGGAGATTCTTCCACGTACCGATGCCTTGTGGAGCCGACTTCCAAGAGGCTGCTTCTCCGATCACTACAGTCATAACTTGTTCTAGTCTAGTTATCTTCCGCACATATCCGCATAAGCTGTACCTCTTACTGTAATACGCTACCTCGAGTGGCTCTCGGATCATATACACCACATTAAAAAAAATGACAGGCTATACAAGATAGTACTGCTTCTTAGTGTAATAAGCTGGAGGTGTTCCGTAGGAGTTTGCAAGGATCACAAATGAAACTGGATTCAGTTTTGACAAGTGTTACAGACGCAGATGTTGTTGTTGTCGACCATTTGGATCCCTTTGTGTTTACCCTGTTTCCTGGTGGTGATGGGTTTTTTTTTTTTGCTTTTTTTTTACCTTCATAGGATAGTGTAAAAGTTAGCGACTCGAAAGGAGAAATCGGCCGTCCGAGTTCGATAAGTTCACTTTCGCAGTAGGAAAAGTAGGAATCTCTTCTACCCTACTCTTAAATATATGCTAAATAGCAAGACTAACTCGACACCCTTGCTTTCAGATGGCAACCAATTAAGAAGAAATATAATTCGGAATTCAAAACCAGTGTGAAAAGAAATGCTATATATTTACTCCACTAATCCCTACGCATTTATACATGACTAAATATATAAACCGCATTTATAAATAAACCGTATTTAGCATATATGGGACATGTTGCAGACATCACTAAATTCCTTGCAGTCACACACAACAATTCAACCATGCAACGTACCTTAAACGCTAGCTGGGACCCTTATGCCGGTAAGTGTTGTTGTTCTATTGTTATTCTACAAAACGATATACGTTTAAACATCGGTTCTTGCAAGGTCATAAATATCGCAAGGTCATCAATATCGCAAGTTAAGCAACGTCTAAACTGGTCCTTACCTACATGGGTGACAGCTTACGAATAATAGGAGTTGTAAGCGTGGATGTGTGTGTGGTGTAATGAATAATGACTCGGAATTGGAAATCGGAGAGCCGAGTTCCAATTCCAGTCAGATTTTTTTTTTATTCCCTTACTCGCAAATAACCTTGAGAAATGTATGAACCCATTCCCCCACCAACTACGGATTAATTTGTAGGAGTTATATCAGTAAATCATTATTATCTCCAAAAGATTTCTTACAATCTAAAAAATATCTCTGGCTTTAAATAACCTACACAAGATTGATAAGCCATAAAACACAAATCAATCAAATCGAATAAAACGATATAACCACGCAATTACTCCAGCACGTAAGAGAATACATAATACGTCATGTTGTCGCTATTATTCAGGCAAAGGGTGGAGCTAAATTTTATAAGGCAGCCTTCGCTGTTTGGCACTTAAGTTTAAATTTACTCAAATAAACATAAAGAAATTTGCTTGATGAAATGTTAAAATATCTAAATAGATTGCGTGAGATAAGGAATTCTTCCCAAAAAGTAAAAGTTGGCTGTAAACACGTTTTATTTTGTAAAAGTTTTTATCTTTCTTTTCTTTTCAAATTCAGATCGTATTTGATAACAGTTCCTAATGTAAACTGTTATATTACAAGATCTATGAAAGAAATACATAAAAACCTGTTATATTCCGTGCTAATAGGAATATCGAATGGACAAACACAGTGGATAAATAGTAACAGGTTTATTGTAGAAACCAGTACAACAAGCGAGTAGTAATAGTTATGCGCACGGTCGTCGCAAGTCAGTACAGTTGTGTGCGTGCTGCTATTGGAAGTTCTCGCAGATCCCAGCTCCACTCTCCTGTCCGCTGTCCTAACGGATACTTATAGGTGATTACCATCACATCAAAACCTTTATTTACTTTAATGTTTACACATATAATGGCATAAATTCTGACGGTGGAGAAAAATTGTTCCGTTTTAGAATCGACTGCCTTCCAAAGTAACAATTTCACTTTCAAAATGAGAATAGTGTTAATAAAAATGGAATAAAAACGATTTTTTTAATAATTTAATATTGCTTATAAAAATGTACTTTTATATAAGATTCTATATTAAAAATATTTTACAAAATGATTTTCTTTGTAAATTAAATTTAATTAAAAATGCATATCGTGCATATTCAAAGCGTCACTGACTTTTTCTTGAATGTTTGATTAAAATTGGCACAAATATGAGGTGTTCCTGAATTCATTGTTTTAATGGGAATCTCGCAAGTCATCGAAAATAAATCCTGGGCCAGTTTGGGTTGGTTTGATTTGTTTTACGGCAACCTCTATGGGTTATTTAATGCCAACAAGATTTTTATTGCTGTTAATGTTTTTTTTTTCCAAAATATATTGCTGGTAATAATTCTTTTCTTCAAACATTCGTTGCAGGTAATAATCTTTTACAAAAATGTATTGCCGATATTAAAACTTATTTTTACACTTTCATAGTGTTTGACCCCAGTTTAGGGGTCAACTATTTGCCCATAGCTGGGACTAACAGGTGCCACCACTCGGGTCAGGGTGGACCTGGGAATACCAGCAATTAAGAGGTAGTTCCACGCTCCTCAAATCCTCCTGATCAGAGGCCTTGCTGTCGGATGTAGTTTATCGTCATACCCAGGACGCAATCCTCGGCCAGATTAACCTAGCTAAGAGTAACAAGCTGGAGTGGGTGCCAAACCTAATTTCACCATATCTTCGTTGCTTTTAACATTTTCGACTTTTCTCCTTCGACTCATGTGGTTGTCACATCTGATAAACTTCCAGGGGTTTTCCAGTATTCACAGTATATTTCATATCAAATGCTTTTGCTATCGAGATTTAGAATATATTAATCTTTTATACGTGTGCGTCAACAAAAATTTTCGAATTTGTCATTGTTTGCTGCAGACATCAGATGGTCCTATTCATTTTACTACACTGTAATTGAAGTCACTGTCTTGAACATGTATCTTTGATCACCAAGATTGTTTTGTCCACGCCTAAACACAACAGGATGCACGGGAGCAGAATTTGAAAAATTAGTGATCTCATTTAAAATGCTCGGCTGAAACATTATAAATAGAAATGAATTCAACCACAACTTTCATCTAAAGAACGCCACGCTTATTAAAAGAGAAATTAACTTATTTAGAAGCAAAATTCTCGAAAATGCCGCTATCTAATCTTATCAAAATATAAATCTGTGCCCAGGATTTTTTCCAATATCTCAATTGCTGAAAGAATTACTACTTTCCGAAGACAAGATACATGATTACGAAAATGTTAAAAAATATAAAAGAAAACGGTTAAATCCATATTCAAATATAAATCACATAAATTAATCCCAAAAATAAAATAATTTGAATACTAATTTTTATACATAAAAAAATTTCAAAAAATATCACATACTCACTTTCATTTATTAGACATTGAATTGTATCACGTTGTGTCCTCCATAGCTTACCTGACTTTTTAGCCAACCCGACTGAAAAACCAATAACATTTTGCCCTCGTTTATAAATACTTGTTACAAAATAAAATCCTTACTTTTGCCTTGATAAAGTCCCCCCAGAGGACGAAACGCGTCGGCTGCGATAAGTTTTCCTGTTGTCATTATTAATATTGTCTGTAATATTATTTTATCTGGAATTTTTCCACATATTCCCAGCAAAAGATATTTTAGATTTCAAACTACAGAAGAAGTTATGCCTCACCTCCTTGGGATACACGAAGTTTAGAAAAATAAGTATAATATGAATAAACAACACACTGACCGAAAGACTGATAATACCTTAAAATATCTTATATTCTGTATGAAGTTTCATTACGACAAATCTTGTACAGCACTATTTTCGCAGACTTTTACCAAGAATAACAATTTTTTTATAAGTACAATGCAATTACAAAATGACTTAACATATTTGTCATTTGTTGACGGCTCGGATAAAATTGTATCTACTAGGTAATTCACACTATAATTGGTGAGATTTATTAAAGAAATATATATACATATATTGAATTTTTATTAGATATAGCTTGTCAGTCATTAATTTTTGATAAGCTTTTTTTTTTTTTGTAGTAATTTTACCTGCTTTTCATCAAAACTCTTTAGATCGTTACTCTTCGACCGTTAGAAAACTCACCTAGAAAGAAAGAATAAAATCTTTGTGACACTCGAATTCGTATCACTTTTACATCTTTTCTTTTCATGTGCATGTCAAGACGTAGGCGATCATGGCTCTCCACCTCTCTTTATCCCTTGCAGCTTTCAACAAGTTCCAGACCTCTGCTACCTCCTCCAGATCTACTTGCTTAAGCCTGCTATGTATATTATACGTTTTCCCTTGTTTCTCCCTCTATTCAACGCGTCAGTATCAGATTCTCCAGGCCCTCATTATGTGTCCCAGAAACTTCAATTGCCTCTTTTTAATGTTAAGTATAAGCCTCCTCCTTGTTTCCTTATAAACTTCAATCTTCCATGAATCTCGTACATTCATAACTGCTCATTGGTGTATCGAAGATTCATGGAAGATTGAAGTTTATAAGCAGTAAATTCGACCTTGTCTACCGAACGATCCTTGGTGGCCGATCGGTTAGGCACGTCAGCGTAAATGACGGTTCCGTATAGGATGCAGGTTCGAATCCTGTCAAAGGACAAATATTTTCTATGAAAATTTCTCGGACATTCAGGCCGGTAAATGTTATTTAATACTGTTTATTATAAACAGAGCATTTACTTAAATACTTGTATCTATAAAAAGAACGTTAAACATAAAAATGTCTTTAATAAATAAATTGTCGGACTTTGTCCATTTCGTAATATATATATATATATACACACACCATATTTTATTATGTAAGTCAATGTTTTCGCAGTAAAGAAGGTGTTAACCAAACGATGCTCGTAAATGTTTTGGCTATATTTATATGCACAAAATACGTTCTTTCTCTCATCAGCCAGAAATAGAATCTAAATGAAACAATCAGTCTTCATGCAAAGAGGGAATCTGTCTGACTAATGACTGATGTTTTGAGCCTGGACATAGTTTCACCCTGACACATGATGTCCTGCCATCATAGAAGGGTTTGGTCACAGGTGGTAACAACATGTCTTGCTAGCCAATTTAACCAACCATTTAACAAAATCAATATATCACTGCTTGATTTCTTAATAAGAAGATTGATAAAAATTGTTACATTTTATTATTTATAAAAAATACAAAAGATATGAGCCACATAGACATGTATTTCACTAACACAATATCACATGCAGCTGAATAAAAATATTATTTTATTATTTTATATGTGATCCTTGATATTCTATAACTTTCATCAGTTTTTCATTCAATGATTATGATAAATTTTCTACTCTTTCGAGTTTATCATTATTTGCAACATTGTTTATTATTTTCCAAAGATTTTTTCTTTTTTTGCTTGAACATCGTTGTCCATTCCCGTATACATCACTTTTAATAAAAGATTGAAAGTTTTCTATTCGTTTAATAATTTAAGAGTCTGTGGTTTATCTGATTAGTGTCAGCTTCGCAAAAGTTGAAGGAACATTATTTTGCATGAATATACTTCTTAGCTTAAAGCGTCTTGGTTGTGACCAGTACCAATCAAAAAATATCTTGTCTAAGAAATTAATTCTCTGCATTTATCTTGATAAAGTAATCAACTTTAAAAGGTCTTAGAGTCTACAATAATGTCGCAAAACACTTCACCCTGTAGTATTCCTTGTGTTGGCTGATTATTTTCATAAAGTACACCACTTCTCGCTCAACCATCAGGTCTACCCAATGTAGCTCTACATTCATTCCTAAAAACTACTGATGATAAATCAATTTTCGTTTACTTCTTCGCCCAAGTAACATGTTTCTTTTCGTGATATTTACTTACTTAAATCTGACATTTTGGTCTGTTTAGCTACAGTTCTTAATATTCTGCATGGTTTTCTTGGTTTACAACAACATCGGCTTCTTCCAATATTCCTTTCGCTCAATTCATTTTAATGGCTTATTTTTCTTTTAATTTCATCCAAATGTTTTTGTATGATTCATAAACCTGATTTTCTTATTCTCATCCAGCCAATATTTACACTTTCATTTTTATTCTTTTAATAATTTCTATTCGTCTAATAATTCAAGAGACTGTGGTTCATTTCTTTAGTGTCAGCAATTTCCAATGTCATATTCACATAATTCAATAAATTTACAATATCCTATCTTTCTTTAGCGGTTTCATATTCATTACAAACTATGATAATCTCTGTGTATCTGGAACTAAAAAATAATAAATAAATATTATATTATATATAAAAAAAATAAATATTAATAAATATACTATACACAAATCTCAAGATGTATGAAATATCACACGATCAAAATTGAAAATATTTCTGATAAAAGCAAACATTATAAACTGATATTCACATGGTATATCTATCCAAATTTACACAAATCAATTGTACTAATTTTGTAAAAAGTGGCACGCATTATAAAATTTGTTCGTACATTTATAACTGCGTCGTATTTATCAAAAGGCACAAACACTGACACTTTAAATAACGTCGCCGTAGCTTTACTGTTAAATGTTAAACTTACTAAAAAATAAAAACAAAGAAATAAAATTTAAATTTGAAAAAAGAAAAAGGCCAATTTTGGCTCAGTTTCAAAACATCTTCAGTTGAAAATAT
This sequence comes from Acanthosepion lycidas, assembly GCA_963932145.1. NCBI lineage: Eukaryota > Metazoa > Mollusca > Cephalopoda > Sepiida > Sepiidae > Acanthosepion > Acanthosepion lycidas. The sequence continues at coordinate 47,653,138 of OZ010576.1, forward strand.
TTGAAAACTGAAAATATAGACACTGCGCAATTACTTTCTCTATATATCTTCTTCTTTGTGTCGGGTTCCTTCAGAGCATAGACGATCATGGGTCACCACAACTTCCTATCTCGTGTAGCTTTTAGTAGTTTTTTTCCCCTTTGCTAAGTCTCGCTCCCACCGCATTCTACCATTCATTCACACAAGCTCGTCAGGTAAGAAGATCACTGCCTTCCTTTATGTTTTCTGCTCTAAATATGCCCCGCGAGATTGAGTTTTCCAAGCCTCTTTCCTCATTATTTACACAAGGAACTTCATCTGTCTTTTCCTGATTTTGAGTAGAAGAGTTCTTTCTATTACCATTTTCTTTAAGACTTGTTGCTTACTCAATTCGTTTATTAAATTTTCAGTATCCCTCTGTGGAAACACATTTCTGCTGCCTCAAGTTTTCTCTTCATTCGTGGAGAGATTGTTCAGCATTCACTGTCATATAAGAAGATAGGTAATACGCAATAATCAAGCCATATTTTCTATGTTTCTAACGATTTTTCAGTTTCTCAACTTCTTGCTTAGCTTAAGGAATGCTTCTTTCGATCATTCAATATGTGTTCGAACTTTGGTATCCATTTTGATCCACCTCATTTGTTCCCGCAAGGTCAATAGCATCGTTCAGTCGAGATGCGAGGCATGATAGCCAAGCCCTGTATCGAAGAGATAGTCTACCGTGATACAGGAGTTGATGGTTTAGAAGTTTCACATTCAATTCACTACATGTGACCTAGCTCTTCTGGCTTGAATCCCGTCTGGAGCGTCGTTTAGAAGAAGACCAACAAGCTCCACGATATCAGGAACTCGGTGAACTCTTGATAGACAGCATGAAATGTGACCATTTGAGTCAGAAATGCAGTCACTTCCAAAATTGCCTCACGGCTGATCTCGAGGCTGATAGCAATTACACTGAATAAACTTTTTCTTAGTTAAACATGTATACAAATTTCTTTGAAAATATGCAACTTTCTTTTATTGAATATATGCGTTGTCTTTTATATCATAATTTGTTCTTAATTACCAAGCACTCGCTTTCTATAACACACACACACACACACGTGCGCAAACGCACACACACTGAGGAGATCTGAACGATAGAGAGAGAGAGATTTTTCTTTTATATCATAAGCGTTATCTTCTGTCTTCTTAATTCCTGTACTTTTATTGTTCTATCTTCTTAATTTTTTAATATTCCCTCACACCCAGTAACCCCTTGCGTCTTAGTGGCTTTATTGCTTTGCATGGGATAAAATGATCTATATAAGTGGACAGCAAGGTCAACATCTAGCGGCGATAGTCTGTTTTATGCTTAAACGCAATGACATGAAACAGACTGCCAGGCCTGACGATTACGCTTAAGTATGAAACAGACTGTTGCCGACTGGTGTTGACCTCAATGTCCACTTAAATATTTAAATATGTTCATCCCCTGATATTGATCACTTTAATATAGCATACCTTAAAACTATATTTTTATTATATATATATATATATATATATATATATATGTGTGTGTGTGTGTGTGTGTGTGTTTCTGAATATATATATATATATATATATATATATATATATATATATATATATATATATATATATATATTGAGAGAGAGAGAAAGAAAAGACAAGTGAGGCTTGTCCAAAATTAGTTGTCAAGTTACATCACGACCAAGCAATTTTTGGAGTTTCTAAATGACTGAATATTTTTCTGGCCAGACTTTGTATGCGCGTAAAGTAAGTACCATGCATCTTCAAATATGTAGATTTGTAAACGATGTGTTGTTGAATATTTCACGATCTGAACAAGAAGCCATTTCATTTCGCCAGATTCTGGGAGGTGGGTCAATCCGAGATTTTTTCCGCACCTCCTCGGATGTTTTCGTGATGGCTTTCTGTCGTTGTAAAATAATCTTCCATTTATTTATCATACTACTATTTTGGTGAATTAACTCGCATGTATTTATAATATTACTACTGTAGTGAGTTACCTATTCCCATAGTGGATTTCAGTTGTGGTTCTGTTCGACACAACATGGAGTAAATATTAATAAAGTTATTTTGTAGAGGAGAAATATTTAGCAAGATAGTCTCATAGACCATTAAACTGATTCTCGTACGATCACTGAAGTTAAACAACATTGAACCTGGTCAGTATTTAGATTGGTGAACACTTGGTAATAATAGAAGTTAAGACGTATAGGTGTTGTAATGTTTAACAGTTGGAATTGAAAATCGTTCTGCTGAGTTCCAGTTCCAGTCGGGTTCGTTATATTTGTGGCGAAATTTAAGTGTTTTAAATTACAGGAGGTGCAAAGAAAAGATGAACTCTGACTGTTTTGACGTCCAGCCTCATTCCCCTCCTCATTGATGCTCCGTTTTTATAGTGAAGGCAGATACCTCTTGACAAGGGAGGTAACCGTGGATTACTCCACATCTCCCTTTTTTTAAAAAAAAAAAGTCCTTTCAATATGAAAGTCTATCAAGAGGACGAACCTTGGAACAATATTTGGTGTAAACTGACGAGCTGGTGCCATTGGCAATCATTTTTTCAATTTCCGTTATTTGGGTTTCGTGTTGATCCCCTAACAATTCATTTGGACCATGTTTCTCCAAATAACTGACATCTGAAACAAGTCTTGATTGAAGCTGCAGTGTACTGGAAATTTGTGGGTTGATAACTTTAGTCGATGATGGCTGTTCAGTCTTTCGCCTTAGGTGAAAGGTATTTCGTCGCTGAATTCCACTGCCTGTCTTAATTAGAACAGACCTTGGTGAAGCATGTTTTAAAATGATTGCTAGTGAAATTTTTGGTGTTTAAACCCACACAGGCTGTCCTTCAGTTAGAGTAGGGCAAACATTCCCGTTTTTCTTTAATACGGCAACTATTAGCACACACCTTCTGTTTTTACCGGACGTATAACATTTTCTTTTTCTAAACGATGTAAACCTTCCTGGAATTTTTCTTCATAGGAAAGGCAAGCGTCGAGGACTTATTAAAGACGGTGGTTGTGCAGACTCTTTTAAACATATTTTATATATATTCTGGAATCGACCAATGCCTGTGAAAAGTTGTGGAAATTTTTTTCTATATTTGTGGCCTTCACTTTTTTTTATAGATTTCACCTTCATTAGTAGATTAAGAGCTTTTATTGCCGGTGATCCCAGTAAATGTTCCCTCAAAATTTCAATAACAAACAAATCCTGTTTAGACTTGGCTTCTGGACGTTTCTAATAAAGCCTCCACACGACTGATAACTTTTATCTGGTGGTAACCTGGTTCATACATTTTTGTTACATTTTTTTCAATGACTGGGGAGTTTTTTTTTCTAAAATAACTACTGGCGAATACCGTCACATTTGCTCCAGTATCCAATTTGTTATACTACATAACATTGTAGTAACTAACTTCAACTTGTCAGGCTTCTTCCGTGATCATGTTAATTCTATCGTTAGTAGTAATAAACCCAAACACGTAGTGTGGTTTTTCTTCCTTCACTTCTCGAATTTTTTGGCCTGCCAGTCCTACACATTTTTGGATAATGTACTTTTCTTGAATACTTCCGGCAAATTGCAATTTTGCCTGGAGAGTCGTTTTGAGATGAGATGGAATATTCCACAGCGTATACATTTATTTGTACTACTTTTATGGTCGACTGTATCTTGAGGCTTCTTTTATATTTCTTTGGTGTTACTCTGCTAACGTTTGCTTCTGTTGCATTCGTGCCTAAAGAAATATTTTGCTTTTGTTGATTAGAAGTTTCATAGGCCCTGCCTATGTATATTCATTTGCCTAAGGTAAGCTTTTTATCCTTTAAAAACTTTTTCCTGGCTGTATCATCTTTAACCCCTACAACTATTTGGTCTCGAATTAGCCTGCCTTGCATTTCCTCAAAATTGCATCTTTTTTCTAAGTGCCGGGGTACAGCGACATATGCATCTATACACTCTGAAGTGTCTTGCTTATGAATATAGATTTTGTACGCTTCGTACTCTTCATGGGTTTCTCCAACAAAATTCTTCTAATTTTTTTATTACTACTGCCAAATCTTCTTTCTTTCTTTTCATTATCGAATGTCAGTCCCTCGTAAATGTCGTATGCATCTTCTATTATTGACAAAAAGACAGATGTTTGGTATCTACTATCAGGTTCTTTGTTGAGTCGACTGGCTTTTGAATAATTTCGAAAATTTCAAATAAACGTTTTCCAGTTAGTTGCCAAATTCTCTGACAAAACCATTTTTGCAGGAAGTTGAACATTTGCCGTAATTTGTCTTGTGCAATGGACAAGTTGTCCATTGGACTAAACATCTTTTTTAACAAAGAAAAAAACAAATTTGTTTTTCTTTTGTTTTAACTTCATAAACTGTTTGTAGTTTAAACGCAAAGGAATTTTTGAAAAGGCAAATGACTTTACGTAAAATTTCTAATATTTTTTTTTTAGTATAAATATAAATATTGTATATTCCAATGCCATTTGTTTTTGTGGTAACTTTTTTTTTCTTTCGGACACTATGTGGCTTAAGTTCTTCCTGACACCATATGGCGTAATTTAAGTGCATTAAATTACAGGAGGGGAGAAGAAGAGAAGATGAAGTCTTTGACTGGTTTGACGTCCAAACTCGCTAATGCTAGATTATAAAATTGTTCCCCGCCTCATTGATGCTCCGTTTTTATAGCGAAAGACAAATACCATTTCTTTAACATGGATCACTCCACAATATTCACTTACATGCAGACATCCTTGGGAAATGCATGAATCTAAGTTTTCTTCCCACCATCTATGGGTTAATTAATAGGACATGTTTCAGTAAATCATTATTATCTCCAAAGCATTCTTACAATCTTAAAATATTTTATGGCTTTAAATAATCTGAAAAAGGTTGATAAGCCGTAAAAAACAAATCAATCAAAAATCGTAGCCCATTACTAACTATAACATATTTATACCTACCCTGTGCCTCACATGTGTGGCCTTGTGACAGGGCAAGCTAAGCTTAATAGAATATCTAAGAACGCTTTACTGTGGAACAGTGGTTAACCAGCTAGTCTTGCAGACTTTTACTACCGCAGTGAGTTTGGTCTTCTCCGGGTGCTTGTAGCACCTCACTATAAACCAACGTCTTCTAATATCGTCTAGCACGTTATAACTACTTTAATAAGTTAGATCTTTACTGGGTACCCAATACTTGTGGCCTTGAGCCAGACTTCGTATGTGCGTATGTGTCAGTGTGCGCGTGCGAAGATGTTTTATAATTCTCAGAAAACAAAGGTAGCCACCCACCCCTTCTATTCACTGTTTACATGTTAAATAATGAAAGAAACTTGGATCCACTAAAAAAAAAAATGGTCGATTGATGGTTGAATAATATATTTAAATATGTTTAAACATAATTATTAACAATGGCAAATAAGAATTTCTGGGGTAAGAAACATATTTTTTTCTTACATTTCCGAGCACATGTTTTATTCGTTCGGGACTTTACCGCCCACACTTAACGAGATTTTTGTTTTTAATATACTGTTAGAAGAAATTTTATTTGGTCAAAACTGAAATAAAAAATACTGCTTTGTGATTGGTCAATTGGATACTGGTCGCTCATTGCTCAGAAACGAGGTATCTTATAATAATTTTATACGGTCGGAGGTGAAGGCTATGTGGTTGAATGGAAGACGTATTTAATGTATACATTTGTATTCAGAGAGACTAACAAGAGAACAGTTGAAAATATAAATATGTTTTAAACTGAAATAATGTAATTATTAATTATCAGTGATAAATAATGAGTTTAGTGACGTATATTGGGATAGAATTTAGGATTTAATTAACCGCGGAATGTAGTAAAGAAAAATGTCACGTGGTTATATTATTTTTACTGTTTATTCCTGCAAACCATTTGTGACGAATATATGACCGTCACCACGACAGGTAATGCCAGCGTGGTTTTAGTAGTATTTATTTATACATAACTGGGAGGAGACGCGAATCGATGTTTTTTTCCAAATGCAATAGTGCAAAATTAAAAAACTGTCATAGTCAGAATTTGAAATCGATTAGCCAGTTCCATTCTCATTTCTGTTACCCATTAAGCTACCGGCATATCCCAAATCGTCATACATATTTATGCAATTACCCTCTCAATGTAGCTATCATAGCCTTGTTCCAGACTACATTGAGGCTTGGATTTGCTAGCTCATAGTTACGGAGATTAGTTTTCTAAGCATCTATCTAAGCTAGATTTCCAACTATAATCTATAATCTATCACGTTCAGTTAGTTATTTACTAAGATCGGCTTTCTGGCAGAACGTCATAATAGCGGGGCACTCGGTGAGGGTCAGACTCGTTATGCCTGTGATTTGTTTATAAGACTAGAATGTTAACCGCTGCTCTGCAACATGCTCTCAAATCAGGTGGTTATATTTTGAACTGAAACAACAGTACTCGTGAAAATTCTCTCTCTAACAGCTCTGGTAAATTCTATGGTTACCCTACCACAACACGGGCGTTTCACGGTGCATTTCTTCCGAAATAGTTTGTGATCTAGAATAGGCTTTAGATAGTTATATTGGTAGACCATTATTATTGCGATGAAGTTCATTCTCACAAGATGTCTTACTCTTTGCAGCCTTGTTCTGTACTAAGTTGGACATCTCGCCGTAGATCAGTTAATAAGATAGTCTCGCAAACCGTTACTTATGTGAAATGTCTGAACATTATTGGATCTTTGTAACTTGCGGCCTCGTCTCAAACTAAGTTAAGCTGTGTAAACAGACATTTCCTCACCGCTCTTCATTTGTTAAGAGGGTACAATGATCGAACTCACAATGTTCGATTTTCGGTTACGAGAAAACGAAAACAGAATATAAAACTTTAAAAATCCATATGATGCATAGAATATACAGACAAACCTCTCATCAATGGACTAAGAGGGGATGGGGTGATCCGTTAAAGTCGATTGTTCGTAGATGGGAAGGGATTATTTTTGAGTTATAAAACCGCTATAATAACTACCACTAGTTATGATCATAATGTAAATACTATAAAAATGTATATATAGCATAAATAAATATAATAATTTTCCAATCGTAGCTTAGATGGGGCACAAGGCCGAAAGTATAGGGCACCCAGTAAGGATCGAACTCACTATTCAGTTGTAATTGTTCTAGCGAGACAAAATTGCTAACCATTACACCACCTTGGGGTGCCCAGAATAAATAAATATATACTTAATATAGATATGTTAATCAAAACAACAAAAATAATAGATTTCTAACAGCTACTTTCTCACGCACGTTCTAATGTATCGTACTTTATATACTGTACACCTATTTTTGTTTACAATTGCAAGGCTCGTCATCGCCGCCAAGCGGCCACTTTGATAACTAATACGGCTTGTTCCGCTAAGCCCGCAAATTTTGAAATACATCGCTGACGATTTGGAAGTTTTTTCTTGCAGATTGTTTTTTAATTTGCTTGCAGACTTTGTTCGTTGCATTCGAAGCCCGCTGATGGGAGGTCTGTAAATGAGAGGTTTGTCTGTACCACCAAATGATGCACTTATTGCAGAGTCGAGGTCAAGTTACGCGTGGGACACAGACATACTTTTTGCATGGTTAGTTGAGGCTCGTCATATTGTTTAGAGGTTTTATCCCCATTGTTGCTGCTATTGCTGCTGTTGCTTCTTCGTCAGGCTAAGCTGAGCTAAATAGAAGTAACTCAGAGGCCATTATTAATAAGTTTAATGCTCATGCTTTCTAATTCTATTTCCCGCCATTTCAACTTGTGCCATTCAAATCCGAAGGGATATAAAAATTAACTCTTGTCACAAGTTTATATTCATATCTCTTTGCTTGCTAGTTGGTCTTTTGTTATAAAAAACAAACAATATATATATATATATATATATATATATATATATATATATATATATATATATATATATTATTCATCCCAAGACAGGTGATAAAGTCAATGAGGCAATATTATCCGATAGTAGCTCAACGAAATCGCAATATCACTAAAGAAAACAACAAAACCCCTGAAATCCGACAATTTTTTACCAATAACGTAATAAAATAACGCCTACAAATAGCAGCATAAAAATATAGATTGTTAACAAATTTAGAAACAAATATATTTCATAAATTAAAGGACAACACAGAACAAAATATCATGTAAAGATGCAATACTTAAAAAGAAAACTTTTTGATAATGGCGTATGGAAGCTGAAAGTACTCCCACATTGGACAATTTATATTTAAACTTTCACCGGAAACCAAGAAAATATAAAAGAAAAATAAACCCAAAATCCTTAACAAAGAACATTCGTTGGTCTTTAATCAAACTGAATAAATGCAAAATTGCTGAACACAACATATATATATATATATATATATATATATATATATATATATATATATATATATATATATATATATGTGTGTGTGTGTGTGTGTGTGTGTGGAGTGAGCGGTAGGGTAGATGTTCGTATAGGTTATGACAATTGACGTAATAAGGAGACCGACACGTTAGTACAAGCAGAGATTTTGCTCGCATAACAGTATTTATCCGAGCGCCCACGTCGCAACAAAATGTGACACAAAGGTCGAAGTTTAATGTGAGTTTTCCGGCAGTACCGTAGAAAAATTGCTCAAACTCCTTCAGCACATCCCCTTTTTGGGGATGCCTCAGGCGCCAGGTAATGACCCCAGCCCCCTAACGAAAGAGAGATACTGCCTAGGAAGATGACCCCTGTGGCTTGAGCTAATATTATTGCAAGAGGAGTTCGCTCCTTTGCCGAACAAACCAGACTTTGCGCGTACAACTGGGTATTTAGATGCACGCCCACTAAAAACGTAATGTTTAATGCGGTTTGTCAGCACTACCGTCTGTTTAATGTCGGTTTGTCAGCAGTACTGCAGAAAAATTGCGAAGCGAACACGTCTGCAAGCCAGCTAGACTTTACGTGTACAACTGGCTTGGAGTTGTGGTTACTTTCCTTTAGGTAACACTTGAGAGATTTCATTCGACTTCCTTGAAGATACACAAAATTATGTGATACGTAAAGTAATTTACAAGGAGTTGATGGATTTTCAATCCAACATTATTTTTTATTATTATAAACAATTTGTTTCTCCTATATAATAGGGACGTGGGTTCGAACCCTGATGAAGGGTATAGTTTCTTGATTAAATCCTTCCAAGAATCCAGACGTCAATTATTCTGTTAAAAAACAGAGATATCTACACAAATAAGTGTATCCAGTAAATATAAAGTTTATAGTAATGATATATATATATATATATATATATATATATATATATATATATATATATATATCGATAATGGGAAATAAAGTTACTATTATAGGCATAACGGACAGAAAAAAATAATAAAAATAAGATATTTTTCATTTCAATATAACACAACACGCAGTTTGTTTCATAAATTATCTCTTTAATTTGACGTAAAATGAAATGAGAAATATCGATTGGATAAAGAACAAAGTTTCATTATTTCGAATTGTTCGAATCACTTCCAAAATCAAGGGTTGTCTTCCCCTATATGCCGATGCACAGGGCACGCAGGAAGCAAACGATACCTATGTAAATGCTTAATTTTATTTATTGTGCATATGTTTACTGGTTGCTTTATATAAGCTTTCACTGTACAAATCCACAAATCTAGCACTTGACGCGTACAAATTTGACTTTAATCACGTCCTGCCGAGGAACATGAGAAACATGTCCTTTGAACCCATCACCCGTGACTCTTTTTGATCAAATTTGATATTCGAAAATATTACAGCGCCTATACATTGCATGAAGAATATAAATAAACACATCTCTTTCTTCATTGTGTCGTAACAACCTAAGCAAAGCTTAGTAAATATCCTTACTCATCCGTTTGCTTTCTTTTCCGTATACTCACAAAAATATTTATTGTTTTTCTCGACATATAATTAATCTACAGTATAAACTACTTCCTCGTCTAATTTACAATCAGCTTCGTCCATTTTAAAATTCGTTCTCGACACAATAATGATCTACTTTCCTAGACTATTAATCTGTTTGCGGTACTGAAATTATATTTTATGCTTTGATATGAAATTGTTGCCGGTGATGTGCAGGGTGCATAGGACAGAGAATTAATTCAAACTGGTGAAGTAAAAAAAAAAAAAAGGCCAAGTCAGAATTTCCTCAAATCTGCGTAGGCGAGCAGTTAAAGTTCTTAAAATTCTTAACAAAATAAAAAAAAATGAACATAAACAGATGATGGCCGTTACCAAACACGTGACACGAGATTTTACGATAAGCTTGATTCTGATAAGTATTTATAAAGATGCAACAAAAAATATTAAAATTGTAATTTTTCTTTAAAGACTTTTCCAAGTATGGTTTAATTTTTGTTGGCATCTCTCAAAACAATTACAAAATTACAATCTTCTAAAATCTTACAATTCATGCAAAAGGTGCAATGACAAAAATTGTAGCTGTAAGTCTTAGTTTTGTTGAGAATCCTAACCAGATTGAAATGTATACATTTAATTCGTCCATCTGTGACAAAAGGCCACATTTACATAGCATTAATTGATGATCGTGCTTACACTCAATGGATTGCACGACAAGTACGTTGACCATTAACTAGTTTACTAATACGAATGTTCATTTAAGACATTTAGTGAATGTGGCCACTTTTAGCTCAAAGTCATACTCTCCACAATTAAATGATTAAAGCGTAGTAACAAAGGCCCACAAGACCAGCACGATAACCACTTAGCTATCACAAAAAAAGTCATGAACTTTTTGATAAAAGAAAAAACAATACTGAAATCAGTGAGGTGTACGGGTGTCTGAAATAATTTACACAAAGTGAAGACGTCTGCTTCCGGCATGAATCCTGATTGTTTTACAACAGGAAACGAGTTTTGATTCAGTTATGAACAGGGAAAAACAAACTCCGCGATTCGGTTAACGACACAAAACAGTTTTCATCACGATATCTATTCAATATCGCCATTAAATGATATTATTTTATAAAAAAATGAATGTAAAAGGACTTTAAACTATTATATGTCAATGGTTGGTGAGATAGGTTGTAAACGAAAATGTTTAGGTTTCAGCCTCTCATTTTGGGATTGAATCAATTGACCCTCGTTAACCTAATTTCATTTAGGAAAAGGAATAAACAAGTTATTAAAATGTCTCTTTCCTTAAACTATTCCGAAAGGGGGATAACAACCACAAAAGTAACTTCGTTTCTCACTGGGTACTCTAAACATATAGTCAATGTTTTTGACCATGTTTAGGGTTATACTTCTGTATACACAAAGCTACATAATAAGATTGTAGCCTGATAGTAAAAGACATTTTACACAAATATTACACGTAATCTCATTCTTTCTCAAATGCACTTATTTTTTTCCCATAGAACAAATGGAGTTAATATTACACAGTAACATTTTCAGATAAATATTCAGTTTATAAATGCTTCAGGCTACGCCTAATTCATCTGCCCTCATCCGAGTATTAATCTTGATAATTATTCTAAAATATACCTTACCTTTTACATTTAAATTGTTTCGCAATTCAGGTTCGAAAACGACTTGTACATTCGACACGAAGAAGGATTTAACACCAAACCTCGTATCAAAAATCGTCGAGATTACATTAAATAAACGATCCACTGGTCAATAACTGAAACTTTTATAGCCTCTCCTCCACCCCAAGGTATTTTTAATGGGAAACATTCTTTTGCTTCGTCAGACTAAATTTAATCCGGTAAAAAAATCTCACAGAAGTTAAGAAGATGTATGTGACTTCCCTGGAATAACATCAATAAAAATAGTTATCAGTAGCATAAAAACATTGTTCCAATATTAGTTTAAAACTAGCTGCAATCCTTCTGCCTAACCATATATGCATTAAACTATTTATTCAAAAAACAGAAGTAGGTTTCTTTCAATACATTAAAAGATAAGAGATTCATTCTCACCTGATAAGACCGAAGCTTATTTCATAGGAAGAAACGAATTGAATAAAAATGAAATGTTTAATAGCTTTGTTTTGTCATAAATACTTGCCTTAATTTATGACTACCGTTCTCTCCAACTTTCAATGAATTTCTATGGAAAATCCTTATCAATGTATTAACATTTTACATGTAACAACCTCATTTGATCAGCAATACTTGTCTTATTTCCATATTACTGCTTTTAGCTAGATTTTTAATTCATTTACATTATATATCGAATTGCTCAATTCTATTAGAAAGTCTTCTTAACCTAAGACAATATTTTTTTCTGATTCTCAGCACACAAGATCAGAGGGAGTTCGAAATGCTCTCGCCACGACTAAGAAATGATTTAAAAAATATTTTACTGTTTTGGCCATATATTGAGAATTGAGGACGAACACTGAACCTTTACTTCATCTCTATGGACCACTGAAATTAGTATGGCATTCATCAGTGAAAAGAACGGTTGGAAAACCGGTCTTCATTTATTCTGTTAGGCAGGTCATCTATCTCACAGGTTTTTACACTATATTTAGACTTGATATCTTGTGCTTCTCAATACTGCCTCACTTTCTCAGTGATAGATTTTTATAACTTCTCTCTTGATAGAGGACAGAGATCGAAGAATCAAAGTCGTTAACTTGCTCTTAACAAACCTTGCGTTGGAATTGTCCACGGTCTACAAAAACATCTTCCAGTTTCATGGTACCTGTAGCTTGCGTTGTTTTACTTTTTATAAGCCCTGGAATTATTAAATGTTTCTCTTAATCCGTAGAAAACAGCATTACCACTCATTTTAATAATTAAAATTTCCAACAAGACTATAAATCTGAGGCTTCAAAATTCAGAATATTTCATACAAAATAGGTGTTGTTTGTTTACATCTGCTAAGAACGAACCGGCTTCCATCCAAACTGTGCAAATAGATGCTGCCATCATTAAGCAAATAAACCTTTAGATTC
>OZ010576.1:47668637-48053637 GCA_963932145.1 Acanthosepion lycidas
TCTGACATCCATTTGCACATTAATCTCGTTCGGTTGGTGACTCAGTTTTTCTCTGTCTCTCCTGTCCTCAGTCGCTTCAGTGAGTGTCAAATTCTCCAAGCCCTATTTTTTCATCTTTTCTATCAATCCATCCTTATAGCAGTGAATGCTGCACGCCTTACAGATGAAGAAAAAACTAGAAATGACAGATCATAGGGATGCTGATAATACAGACAACGAGGAAGTTCCAAAGAAAATAAAAACTAGAAAGACACGCTTCATAAAATAAGAAAGACACAATTGAAATTTCTCGGAAGGGCGGGTTGGAAAACTTACTACTCACAGGAAGTACTGAGGGGAGAGGAAAACAGCGAGCAACTTTTTGAGTAACTAATAAATTTGTACGAAAGGATGGTAAGGAGGGATAAAAAAATAGCCGCACTTAGCTTAAAGTTAGAAGAGACAGGAAGTTGTGGAGAAATCTTGAGTTCTCAAAGGGCACAGCACATAAATGATGATGATTAAATTTCAACTCCCTAGTAAATACTGACAAGAACGGTTCACACTGAAATATGAAAAACATTGAGATATTTACAATTGGTCACTTGAAATACCTGTTTATTCCGGTGAAAATTTTGTCTCCACTAATCTACCGATATTGCATCTCTTAATTTATAGACAACTGGAAATCATCCAGTTACTCGAAAGCTATCATTTAACTTGCTGAACCAAAATGTTGTATATTTTATATTATTTATTTTTCATTAGCATCTGGTTTGACATTTTAATTTTGATTAATATTTGTCTGTCTTATCAATTATTTTTTATTTCCCAGGAAAGAAAAAAAACAACCTATGAAATAGATAAAAAGAAAGAGCTCACTTGACAGGAAAAATGAGAACGTGACGCTTTTCATTGCAAATCTTCCAGAAGAAGAGAGATTTATGATAAGGGTCAGCAGCAGAAACAATAGTTCACACGACATGGAGTAATTTCGTTTTTAGTAATTGAACCGCGTTTCAAAGGATTCTATTAAAAAGAACATTAAGGAAATAGCATTGGTTAATTTAAAAAATAAACGCATTTTCCTTATTTAATTAGTACACTGATTATTGTTTCTTTTTTTTTTCTTTCTTAGGTTGATGCAAAATTTTCCGACAGCATTTATACACAATTATATGTAACATTAAGTGTTTTTGGAATTTACTCTGATCTTTATTGCATGCGCAATGTGTCATCTATAAAAGATCGTTTTTAGCCTAAGAAAAAGTTCTGATATCAAAAATGTCTTCCACATGAAACTAGTGAGAACAATCATTCAGCATTTATCTTTCTCTTTTTGTTGGATAGAGAAATCAATTATTTTTGGATTAGATAATCATCACTGGTAATAAATAAAAATGGACTTATTCTGAGAATCCAAAGTGAAGAAAATCGTGGTTAGATCCAAGATACCCTTCAAAAGCTCAACCTTAAATAGAGTCTCCTGGGAAAAGAAGTTTACCTGTCTGTCTTTATCTTTCGTTATTTGGTTTAATTTGGTTTGGATTCAAAACGAATTTTTATTACGAATAATGCTGGAGCATGAACGAATTGTTTTAGCGTAACACTACAGCAAGCAACTGGGTTGTTAGAACGAAAAAGCCCTTTTCCTGGACGATGTATTCTCGCATCCCGAATAAACAGTTGACATCAAACAAGAGTTGGTGGGGATCTTTCATTTTCCAAAATAACTAAGCTAATAGAAGAATATACTACTAATGCACAATAAAAATCAATAAACATTCATTTTTCACGATATTGTTTGCTGTTGTGGAATTTTAATAAACAAGGTTTTCAAATAAAGTGCGATTGTTTCTATTAATTTTCAAAGTTTTCATAAACGTACATCCGCATTTACTCCACAGGTATGAGTATTTAACGAGAAATATCTTTTTTTCATGAAAACGAATTTTTTTTCATGTTGTAAATGCCATATTTATTACAACGTCCTCAAGGATACATGGCACAGTGGATAAAGGCGTTAGTTAGATCCAGTGACAGGACCTAAAGAGTGTGAGTTCAATATCCGGTTAAGGCAGTGGATAACTTTCAGAGGGAAATTAACGAGAGATAACTGATAACTGACATCCATTAAACATGGCACATGGAACTAGAACAGTCTACCCCAGTTAGCGAAATAAAGGGTTCAGTTCGATATTCCAACCACCAGTTAGAAATACCTTCAAATCAGGTAAGCCAGTCTGCTCAAACGGTCACCAATTGAATGTGTTCCTAAGTATTTTCATGTGACTCGTAAGTCGCTTTGGCTGCCTCATCCTTAATAATCAGCCCACTCGACCATGATGCACTCCTATTACTCTTGCTCATGAACGGAGATGCCCAGCACGTCAACTCCTATGGCACATGCAGTTCACTCAACTGAAAAGGAAATTTGTGATTCTGAATGGAATATTTATAGTAGCCCATCTTAATTCATCAAGGTAAAACATGTTAATACCTCCAGTCAATGAAAATGAAAAGCCACGAAAACAATGGCTGGTCTATCTTATTTTATTATATCTATTTTATTTTCTTTGATTTCTGTTGTGTACACATTTCTTTCCGGGTCCCGCCCAGAGACCTAAGGTTAGAAATGGCATCATGGCATTTTCCACTGATCAATTAAAAAAAACAAAAAAAACAAACAAACAAATATATGTTACATAGATAAAGCCCTTCGTAAGATGTGGGCAGTACATGTGAGAAGAATTTTTTTTTATATTTCTTTAAGGCATGGACTTCCAGGAATCCTTTCAATTAGTCTACTGGAATCTTTTCCAACCAATCCGAGGGCTCCAACTACAAGAAGGATTGCTGATGTTCCCATGTGCCACATTTTTGAGATTTCGATTTCAAGGTCCTTGTATTCTGAATGAATGAATTAATTAATTAATTATTATTATTATTATTGTATTACGGGTTTTATTCTTTCTTAGTATTATATCTTTTTATCACAACGAGATTAACATTCCCTTCAATTCCTATTACAACCAGACAAACGTAGGGAACTGCATGTCCCATAGGAGTTGACAGTATGAATAATGGGGGAGTATCGAGTGGGCAGATTATTAAATATTAAGAAAGAGGCAGCCAAGGCTACTTACGAGTCACATCAAGATACTTAGGAACACTTTCAACAAGACTCATATCTCACACCTCTAAAGCCCGTCTTTCAGTCCTTGTTTGATCATCCAGTTATAAATGTAAATGTATTATTTTTAAATTCCTGTATTGTACTATCGGCGATCTTCGAATGATTATCTCTGAAGCAAGAATATAAATCGAGGAAATTAACATTTTGACATGTGATGCTCGGTTCGGCCCAAGAAACAAATTATGCAAGATAGGCTGAAACAATCACGAATTAAAATGTCTTCAATATTTTCTTCATATTCTGCATTTTATATTCAAGTCATTTTCTTTATAAAAAAAAATCGTACAGTCATGTTATTTATGACATTTATTGTCTCCACACCTACTCAAATCATTTCCGCTTCTCAATTATTTATTCATTCATAGCTACGTTCCTGTTTTTCTATCCTCATTTCACAATTTATGACGAAATAATATGCGTTCTTTTATCGAAAACTTACCCACCAGTATCTATTCAGGTAGAAAAAAAATGTACCTCGAACCAGAGCAAGAGTTCGATCGAGAAGTCATCTATGCCTAATATTTTCGTTGCCTGATTGACGCTGTTTATAGGAGAACATAAACGTTAAAAGTAAAAATACTCTGATCCAAGTTATTTTTCGCCGTAATATTAACAGCGAACAAAATTATAGCCATTTTCGTTCACAATTACCCTTACTAACATTAACCTTATTTCTAAACAGGTTCTAGATCTTCACCATATATATATATATATATATATATATATATATATATATATATATATATATACCCAGTAGCTCAACTCTGAGTTGCACAACACAATCGCTAGGTGCTGATTAAAAACTGGCCGTTGCATTATTTAAATATTGATATATGTGCGATAGTATCAATATTTAAGCAATGCAACAGTCAGTTTTCAATCAGCACCTGACGATTGCATCGTTCATGAAACTCAGAGTTGAGCTACTTGTGAAGAAAAAAATGTATATTTATTATTAATATAAATTATAGCTCTGCTATTATACATCGAGCACTATTTTATGTGTATATGTATGTGTTTCAGCACATTTTAGTCATATTGTTCGCGATGAAATGGTTGATATCTATCATGGAGAATGGATAGACAGGGGATGACCGGTTCCATGACCGACATGTTCTCCCCACCCGACCTCAATCCTTTGGATTTATATCTGTGGGGTCACCTAAAACAATAGGTTCATGCAGCAGACATCAATAATGCAAAGACGCTTCATCAATGTGTCATGGGGACCTGTGAAACCATTCGACACCGTGTGTGATGTATTTGAAAGGGTCAGCCAGTCAATGATCCGACGGGTGAATGCGTGTGTAGAAGCAAGCAGAGGACATTTTGAACATTTGGACATATGTTTATATGGACATTTTACCTTATTTTGGTGTCAGTAACCAGCCCCAGAGTTTGTAAAAGTATTTTTGATACACCATATATATATATATATATATATATATATATATATATATATATATAATAAAGAAAGAAAAACAGACCACTTTAAGATACCATTATAATAATTTATTTCACCAGAGCCCTTTTAAAGGACACCAGATCATCAGATAGCACTTCCAAAAATGAAATGAAACGAAAAATAAAATATATGTGTGTGTGTGTGTGTGTGTGTGTGTGTGTGTGTGTGTGTGTGTGTGTGTGTATGTTGCAATTTCTGGACGAAAAGAAAAAATTATCTTAACGGAAACTCTCTTCTGTTTTAGTAAACCAAATCTGCGAGTGTATCGTATATTCTATGTGTCGCGCCACTTCAGGTCATAGACGATCATGATTCTCCACAACTTTCTATCTCGTGTGGTTCTTAGTAGTCATTCTCCATTTGCTAAGGTTCTAGCCCCCGTTTCGCCATCCATTCACACAAGCTCGCCAGACACACTGTCTTCCCCCAACTCTCTCTCTCTCTCTCTCTCTCTTGACTTCAATATGCCCCATAAACGTTTTTCAAGTTCTCCATTATAATTATGTGCCCAAGCAATTTCAATTGTCTTTTTCTGATTCTAAATAGGAATGTTCTTTCTGTTGCCATTTCCTTTAAGATCTCCTTGTTATTTACTCGCTCCGTCCTTGTAATTTTCAGTATCCTTCTGTAGAACCACATCCTCATCCGTGAGTATATTAATTTCCTTGGCCTAGACACTTCTCAGATATTTTAACATTTGCACCAGTTTGATTTTTCTAATACCCCACATTATTACATAATCTAAATTTTTCCAAATGTTTCGAAAACTAATCACTCTTATGAATGTTACATATTCTTACAAGTTTTATATAGAAACTCCAAGATAGATTACGCTGTAATTAAACATTGTAATTACAAAACATGTGTAAAGATAACAAAGAAAAATGTTTTGAATTTTTTTTTTTTAAACAGTGGCACTGTCATGAGAATACAGTTATAAAGTTAATAACAATGTGAAATGTATGCTTCCCGTTCGGAAACTATATTTTCGAAGTCGTTCTTCCATTGACTTAGTGAGCTATTGCATCTCTTCACGTGGAACAAACTGGAGAACATTCAAAAATATGTCTTTGCTGGAAAATTGCCGCCCTCCAATATAAAGCTTCCATTTCCACAAGTTTACAATCGGGTTAATGACGAACAAACAAGATAGTCCACTCCATCTAACGATGTATCTTTGAAACGTACTTTATCAAGATCTTTATTAGGTTTCTGCGCTATATGCTGTGGTGCTCTGTTATGCATCAAAATCATTTTTCTGAGCGTTTTTGGTTTCTTCTCCAAACATAACTCCACGTTTGCCTTCAAAAACCACTTTATGTATTAGCTGTCATCTTAACACCGCGTGTAACTCTTTATGTGCCCACTGCTTCATGCCTACTGTCTCATTCCAAAACATCACACCATCTCTGCCTTATTGACACTTCAGCACTTTGAGGGCAATTTTTACGAGTAACTACTCAGCCTTTTCACCATCTGTCTAGCCCATTGTAAATGTGATACCAAGATCTCCGGAGGTTAATAAAAAAAAAAAAAAAAAAAAAAGAGAAAGAAAGAAAGAAAGGAATAGGAGAGAATCTATTAGTCTATTAACTGGATGTTAATTGTTAAAATTGCAGCAAAATGGACTGAAAATTTGAGAAGAAAATTAAAAACGAAATGCGTTGAAAAATCATATTTTGAGATAATTCCAAGAATTGAACTCAGATTTAAATAGACGAAATTCAGTAAGATTGAACAAACCCAAGACTGCCCATCCTTCCTCACCTCCCACTGATAAGAAGGTATCCGAGAAAATGTCAGATAAAATAAAAAAACATGTTTCGAATCAACCACCGAGAAGAAAAGAACCTCCACGCGGTCGTCATTATGATTTCGGTGACATTCATCCAAAGAAAATTTTATATCCAAACTTTAATTCAGATACCGTTGGATACAAGTGGTAAGAAAAAAAATTACTATTTTGAAATGTCCATGGAGAAGAATGCTGGGTGATCTATTTGATCGTAAACCAAATGCATAAAACAGAGAAAAGATAAACTTTCGTTTTAAGGAGAGTGGAAATAGATTCTTCTTTCTCCAATTCTTGAGTAGTCTGGTCGACTGAGAGGATCCCAGCATGGGGCAAGCTGATAGATAAGGACTAATGACTGAAATCACTTTTGACTTCGCTGTGTCATCTGGAAGTGGAATTTATCACTCCAATCCCAGGAAGCCGTTCTGAGGTTGGCCGTTGAGAAAGTGGAAGAAGAAAGAGAAGGAAGAAGAAAGAGAAGAGAGAATGGAGAAGAAAGAGATTTGCACCGCCTATATAGAGCACTTGTACGAGGCGAAGTGTAAAGAGAGTAAGAGTTAAGGGGTGGCTTGATTCCTCTGATCACTCTCAAAAGGAGACTGGAAAATCCCAAATTTGGAAAACCATTTGAGTAAATGTTTTTTATATATGGAAATTTAAAAAAAGTTGATATTTAGTGTACAAGACAACAGAATCCAGACCCTAGTCAAACTCACCCCTGCCGGACGCAGGACTCCATATAAGCTGAAGATTTTGGATTCAGAGTGAAGTTGAGAGGAGATTACAGACACAAGAAGAGATACATTGAATGACACACCAGAATCCGAATCGTTCGCTGAGCCTCCTGACCAAAGACCATGTGCCGGATATGAAGACAAGAACTTAGAAATTTAAGTTACTATTAAAACAAGCTGCAGACTCAGGAGGGGGTCCCAGTGTCCTTTGATTATAACAACATGAAGGGTTAAAACTGATGTATACAACAAATCATATATAAACCAAATCGTCGTTACGTTTTTAACCAGAGTTAATTCTTTATTCCAAAGGATTCTTGTTCTTTCACTTCAAGTTTGCCTCATCAACGTTCTTCTCACCTCTGAGATCAAAAAACAACGTAACAGAGGAGTGAATGGTCGTGAAGACAAACACCAGCTAAGTCGAGTGGAACCGTGCCACAAACACGATACTAGCGACAAAACGAGTCAGGCGCTAACGAGTGAAGAATCAATTAAATGGCAACCACGACGTTCTGAAAGAACTTGAGGACGACTCGGGAGATGTACAAATAGTACGGTATTCACCGACGAAAAGAACTGTTAAAAAATCGGTCTTTATATGTTTTGCCACTTGTTTTGGAATCCGACATCTCATGCTTGACCTACTCGTTGCCACAACGCTTTAAGAATTCATAACTGAATAAAGACAGATGCTTTTGTAAGTTCTCTTTTGGTATAAAGAATTAACTCGGGTTAAAAATGTAACAACGATTATAGATCAACGACATAAAGTCCTTCATTTGCCCTTATCAGACCAACATCTGAATTGTCCAACATCTTCAGCTCTGAAATTATTAAACAATTCTCGTTATCTGTTAAATAAGCATAACGACTATCTTAAGAGCATAATTAATCAATTATCAGTCCAATCAGCATAACGACATATATAATCATCCGTCAAATCAGTATAACGACTAGCTTAAGAGGTTTAAATTCGTAATGGGGTTATTGTGGGATTTCAAATTCAGGATATTTCATAGAATATCTACCATTTTTTTATATTTACTAAGAACAGGCCGAATTTCAAACTAACTGACTGCACTTGCCAATCATTCAACAAATCAACCTTCAGATTCCAAAACGTAATTATTTTATGTCCGTATAATATATGACGGGGCTAATATATATATATATATATATATATATATATATATATATATATATATATATATTATAAATGGATTTATTTAAAATATGTTTTTTTTCGCTACACAGTTCTAACCATGTTTCAAAAATGGAAGCTAAAAGCTACGAATTTAATTTTGTAATTAAATTAAAGACATTAGTTCCATTTCATCCTCAAGCGAATTTTGGAGTAACTTTTTAAAATTACTGGGTTTTAAAGACACAGCTAAAATCATAATTCACGTTTCCAAGGTTACAGACAAATCTACTTCAACTAGACAAGGGGTGTCTGGGTGTTCATTATGTCTGTAATTTGATGTATCCGTTATCAGTTACGTTTTGGTAGGGGGTAGGGATGTATTTTTCAATGAAATCTGACATCTGTTGAATGCATGTCGTCTGGATTTTTTTTAAATTTATTGTTAACGGCAAAAATTCTTACGACATTTTTTCTATTTTTATATTTAAAGATTTTGGGGGGTGTTTAGGTTAGAATACGTTCTATTTAACTACGATTTGAAATATTTTAATTTTTAATTTTTAATATACTATATTTTTTAAGAACAATTAAATGTATTAGAATCAGGTTACAATTATTTTTTTTAAATATTATTTAAGTAAAAATTATGATAATGATGGTAAAAATAGTTACTTAATTTCACTGATTTAGTAAACGTTCATTTTTTATATATAAACCTAGTAATATATTGTTTCTCATGTAAGTACAAAGGACATGGGTCATTCAAAAGCTTACATCTTCTGGCATTTCATATTCATTTTATTTTACTGTAGGTGTTTTATTGGATTCTTTTAAGTGCGTGTAGTACTAAGTAAAAGAAGTTTAGGTTAGAATTCATTTTATTTAACTACAATTTTAATTACAAAAAATATTTTCATTGTTAGTTTTAAAATATTTTCATTGTTAGTTTTAATAGACTATATTACTTTATAATAGAAGGAAATGTATTAGAATTACTTATAGTAAGTAAAATTATTTTTCCATATCAAGTATATTTATATTACGATTTTTAAACTTTTATATTTAAATATTATTTAAGTAATATTTATGGCACTTACGGCAAAAATGGCTAATAATTCATTTCTCTGATTTAGTAAACTTTATTTATTTATTTTTATATAAACTTAGTAATATATAGTTTCATATGTATGTACGAAGGACATGGGTCATTCAATGGCCTATATCATCTAGCTTTTCGTTATAATTTCATTTTTCAGTTGGTGTTTTATTGGATTCATTTAATTACCGGTAGTACTTTTTGAGAGGTGTTTAGGTTAGAATACATTTTATTTAACTACAATTTTAAAAGCTGTTTAGGTTAGAATTCGTTTTAACTACAATTTAAATACAACTTTAAAATATTTTCACTGTTATTTTAATAGACTTTTTTTTGTTTTTTTTTCCATAAAGAAAAAACAAGTAAATGTAATAGAATTACTTACAGTATATAAAATTATTTTTCCATGTTAAATATAAGTATGTATATTACCTGATCGCACCTTTTTAAATTTATTTTTATTTTTAAATTTTTAAATATTATTTAAGGAAAATTTTTAACAATGACGGCATAAAATAGCTATTTCAATATCTTTGATTCAGTAAATTTTTATTTTTTATAAACTTAGTAATATATAGTTTCTCATGTATGCACAAAGAACATGGGTCGTTTAATGACCTACATATTCTAGCTTTTCTTATTAACTTCCATTTTACTGTAGGTGTTTTATTTGATTCTTTTAGATGCCAGAAGTATTTTGAGAGAGATGTTTGATTTTTATATTTATTTATCCTAAATGAACTTTGATGTTGGTTGAATCTTTTTTTGAACTCATGGCTAGTGCAACCTATATATATTTTTATGTTTTCAGGACTTTCAATCGAAGAGATATTGCATTGGTATACTAATGATTCAGTGCGACATTTATTTTGTAGAGGGCAATTATGAGGGTTTCTACAGTTACATATTTTTTGTTTATTTTCATCAGTTTTTTTCTTTATTTTTCCATTGTCTAATTTTTTTTGGTTTTGGTATAAGTGTTTATTTAAAATATTAGCATTATGGTTCTTAATAATTTTTTCTAAGTTTTCTGTACAGCTGTAACGCAATTTTAGTGTGTTTTTATTGAAAATAGTACCTAGTTTACTTTCACTAAGAAAATGCTTGACTATTAATGCAAGGAATTTTTGTCCTAATTTGTTCTTTACCATTTGGTTGTATGGGGGAGTATACCAAATAATTTTTCTACATCTGTTTTTTCTATAGTTTCCATTTTCATTTTTTATATAAGTTAGTTTTGGTTTTTTGTAGCCACTCTCTTTTAGAGCCCTATTATAGGAATTGATATGCTCATCGAAAATCTTATCATTTGCTGAATTTGTACTAATTCGTTTACTGATAGATAACGGTATATGTTTAATTATAGATGGGGGTTGATTTGATTTCGGGTGTATATATAAAGGATTGGTGTTAGGTTTTTTATAAGGTGTGTATGTATTTTTATTTAGATCTAATGTTATATCTAGGAAGTCCATTTTCTTTAATTTAGTGCTAACCGTAATTTTTATATAAATATATATATGTTGGGTTTTCACTTTACTATTCGATTACCTACTATATATATATATATATATATATATATATATATATATATATATATATATAGTAGGTAATCGAATTTGTCGTTGCTTGGAAATCTTCCAAGTAAACAGAAACAGACTATCATCACTGTCTTGTCAGTGTATTGCTTATTGCAATGTAATTGTCATCTTTGATAATGGCTTATTTAAGCCGAAAGCTTAAAATTAAAAATATGTATCAATATTGTGATTTTCTTTCTTCGTTTAATGATAATGTTATTAAGCTTATCAGACGATATGAAAAGAATTTACATAAAATAAATAGACAACATTTGTCTATATTATTTAACGAAACATGTATCAATATATATATATATATATATATATATATATATATATATATATATATATATATATATATATGTATATATAGTGAGATAGAGAGGAGATTTGTAGAAGAAATACAACAAACGACGGTTACAATTTTATCTCAAAAGCGTTAACGATCCAAGGACACTCAGCTTTAAATTTTTGACCGCCGCTGTATCTGGGTGTACGATTTACCCGCTTTCATTCAAATTTCTGACACGTTTGTTTTTATTACAATTGTTTACTATTATAATTTTTATTTTTGTTACTATTGTAATTACTATCATCCAACATTGTAATGGCAGATGTCTCTATTTTGTCATTCGATTACTAACCATGAGTCTGATGTTTACATTCATATATCTTAATTGAATTTAAGGGTTGCGGGAACATTTCCCAAGCAAAATTGGGTGCATTCGATTGATCCTTTTCTAACGTTTGAACCAAATCAGCAAATGCTATATATATATGTGTGTGTGTGTGTGTGTGTGTATTTAGGCAGCAAAAAAATAGGAAACGTTTATCAATCTAACATATTTCACTTTTATTAAAGCTTCACCAGACAATGAGAGATGTTTACGGTTTTCAGTTAGGCTTGGAATCCATTAATTTCTCGGAACTTTGAATGGGCGCGTCATCTCTCCTTGAATTCATTTGTGTACTATATATATATATATATATGTGTGTGTGTGTGTGTGTGTGTGTGTGTGTGTGTGTGTGTGTGTGTGTGTGTGTGTAATTTTGTCTCCTGAGCGAGAAACCGAACTTCATAGTATCGAAAATACACCATGAATCTCTGATTTGTTACCGTCACACGGGAGGAACCTTCCCGTTATCCCAGAGTGCTGAAAGTAATTTTGCATTTCCCATGACCTAAAAACAACATTCTCTCTTCTTACCATAAGGAGTGTTTTGAACTTATGACAGTACAATATTTATATCTTATAACATGTGAGTGGCTGTGGAGACACTATTGAACCACAACTATTTTTGATGGCGCCTCTCAGATTACAGAATTTGAACATATCAGTCTTTCTTTTTATTTTTATTGTGATAAAACTTTACTTTTCTCAATGACATTTGAATTTTAAATTGTCATTTATACAAATCACTGCTAGACTCACGTAAATATACAGAAACTGTTCCTTAAGTTTTTATCAACATGGAAGATTGTTATAACTTAACGTCATTCTTAATTTTATTTAGTACGAAGTTTTTCTTATAAACAAAAAAAAAGGATACATCTATGTAATATATTAAGTGTATATGTATATATTTAATAACAATGATAAAAATAATTTTTAAGCATAAATGAAAATAAATTACGAATTTTACATATATATACATGAGGAAAATTAACAGATGTTAAAAAAGGTTTCAGTAAAGTTGAATTACTGTCACTAATCGTTAAATCATTCTAGTTAATGTCGTTATCGCTGTTATCTGACCGATGAGCTTCAGGTTCTAAAATAGATTCGGCGTTTTTTCCAATTTGTTATCTCAGTATTTTAGATGTAATAGACTGTAGT
Organism: Acanthosepion lycidas; assembly: GCA_963932145.1. Taxonomy (NCBI): domain Eukaryota; kingdom Metazoa; phylum Mollusca; class Cephalopoda; order Sepiida; family Sepiidae; genus Acanthosepion; species Acanthosepion lycidas. The sequence goes on from OZ010576.1 coordinate 47,681,468, forward strand.
TGTCCGAATTTCTTACATGCAGTATTGTCATTAATTTTTTTTTACTTGCTTTTCTTTTATCCTATTTCGATTGTTTTTGTCTTTTGGTTTTTGTCAAAACGCTCAGGCCGTTTTGCATTCAGCAAAGAGGGGTGAATTGGAAGTAAAGGCTTCCAATTCTAATCATAGTCTTCGATGAGATTTGAATTTGTATCCCCCAGTAATGAATAGTGGCTCGGATTGAGAAATCAGAGAGCCGAGTTCGAATTCCATTCGAATCCATTGCATTCACTTACGTGATAATACATTTGGGGAAAGTATGTATCCTCTTCTCCCCCCAGCTATGGATAAATAGCAGCAAGACAGGTCGGGTTCTATAGCCTTGGATGACAAATGGTCTACCGCAGAAAGAAATGGCAACCTACTGCGGATAGAAATCTGCCTCGTCAGTCACATATCGAAAGATACATGATCGCCTAAGCGTGTATCATGCATGACACATAACTGACTGATCCCCTAGTCTTGGGAGTCTGTGTTACAGGGGAAAAAAACTAATCATAAATTAAGAACCGATAACGTAAAAAAAAAAGAGAAAAACTAATTTGAATCTACTCATTAATTTGTCTAATTATGTAACTAATGAATAAATTTAACAAAATTATTTTTCTTCCATAAAATGCGTGGACAGCAAAAAAGAATAATTGTGACAAAAATGCACCTGCATTTAAGAAGAATATAAGAATCGAGAAGGTTTTACACTATTTAAAAACAAATGTTTTCTTGGACCTACGTTTTTTCTTATCTTCATCAAATACCTTCTCGATGTCATCAGTTCCCAACTAGGTACATGACATAGCTTTTTGCACATGTCTTAATAGCAGATCCGACAAAATAAAATGGGTAGCTGATCTCGGAAATGACCTCCAATCAGTTTTTAACTGGGGCAAGAAACAGCTTCTCAATTTTAACGCGTCCAAAACAAAAACTGCTATCTTTTAATCATCATAGAAAACCATTTTGCCCTCCATCAGTATGAATGATGCTAAACTCCAGGAGAGCAACTCATTGCAACTTCTTGGTCTCAAATTTTCTACTGACATGAAGTGAAGCGATTATATTGAATCAGTTGTTAGAAGTACTGCCAAAAAAATTGGTTCACTATTTTGTACCAGACATTTTTTTCTCGTCAGATTCCATTATTCACATTTATAAATCTACCATTCGACCATGGATTGAATATTGCCGCCCTATCTGATGCGGTGGTCCGGCTATATATCTCTAGATCCTCGGAAAAAATACAAAAGAAGGGTTTGTAATGTTATCAATGGCAAACCTGGCATCTTGACTTCAGTCACTTTCCCATCACCGTGATATGGCTTCCCTCCGTCTTTTCTATAAATATTATCACAGCAGTTGTTCTAATGAACTCTCTTCTTTGTTACATCGACCGCATGAATTTAAGCGAACTACTAGATTGTCTCCGAGGTCTCATCGTTTTACTTTTGAAACAGCTAGATGTAAAACTAAGTTATGTTCTAATAGTTTCTTTTCTAGCGCTTTTCACATATGGAAATCTCTTCTGATTTCTTGCTTCCCTGCCACCCTACAATGTTCAAAAATTTAAAAGCAACGTCATTGGTCATCTTGTCTTCTTGAAACCATTTCTTTTACTGCGCTTTCTCGTCGCTAAAGTTCTCTCATTCTTTTCCACTCCCAGTAACCTCTTGCTTCTTAGTGGCATTATCACTTTGCTTGGGATGAAATGATTAAAAAAATCGAAATATATAATAACTTCACAATGTCAATAGTGACTATGTGTCGAACAGCCTCTTGCTGTTATTGAGTGGATAGGTAACTGTTAAATGAAAACATAGTTTGTTCAAGCGCCCATTGCCTAGTTTTTATTTCGTCTGTCACCGGTGCATGTTAGTCAGATAAACTTTGTCAACAGGCTGAGCCATGATGCAGACGACAGGAAGAAGTGAATTTATGCCTTCACAATAATGACTTCACAATGCTTTCAGCAAAGCAATCCAATAACTCACAATAATTACCTTTGTTAAAGTTGCCTTTTCCTTCATTATGTCCACACATTGGCAGTTTTTATTTGCAAAAATATAATACAACGTTTACTAATTATTTTAAATATTGTCTCTTTTCTTCAATTTGTTATGACATTCCTTTTCAAGCTTTGCAGACTCACTAATAAAAGTTACTATGTCACATACAACAAATGTCTTTAAATATTTATCTGACTCACACATTGAGAATGATGCTTGCAGTCACTAAGAATATGTTTATAATTACGATAACCGTCATCGGTCCACACGTGACCTGATTTGTGGTTGAAAAAGCAAGCATGGACAACAATATGGTTTTTCTTCTGATGCACTTGAACGTAACGAATATATATATTCATCGCATGTGATCTGAAACAAACGCGTGCCTACTTCAGTTTCCAGTAAAGTTTTGTCATGTTTCGATAATTTCTCTCACTTTTCAGCAATATTCATCTGCCCAATTACTTTTTCTTTTCAATCTAACACTAGATTTTTCTCTATCACGAATACATTTTTATTTCATCAAGTCAAGATGTCTTTTTGACAATAAGGCAATAAGGCAACGTGTTCATAAAACGCACAAAAATATTAATTATATTTTAATAATGTGTGTCAATAGAGAATAAAATTTTAAAAGTGTTAGGTACATTGCTCATTGCATAAAGGAAAGTGACGGAGACATCTTTGAAATAACGGCCGGACTATCGTTTACCAGGCATAGTCACGAATGCAGTATCGATTACTAAACGGAAGATAGCAAAGGATTCTTTTTACTTTTGTATTTTACCAGCACAATATTTTTTTATACGAAACAACTAAGTTAAATTTCATAAACCTAACAATTGAATTACATTTCCTAAACAACATTGACAAAATCAATTTATAATTTTAAGCGTACTACTAGATTTGCAGCAAGGTCTCACCAGTTTACAGTTGACATGGCTAGATATAACCATAAGTTCCATGCTAACAGTTTCTTCTATCGCACTTCTCGCTTGTGGTACTCTCTTTCGGTTTCTTGCTACCCAGTCAACTTTGATCTTTAAAAATTTAAATATAATATCAATCGTTATCTTCCGCTTTCTTAATTCTCATTCTTTTATTATCCCCTCTCCTTAATAGTATTTCTTTCTTTTTTTCATACTCTTCTTGAAAGTAACCACTTGCGTCTTAGTGGCTTTATTGCTTTGCTTATGATGAAATAATGCTCGAATAAAAATCCTAATTCAACCATAGGAAATTTAATTATTTTATTGAAAAAACAGTTACTTAGTAAGCGGTCGCTAAATCGCTAGTTCATTTCCCAATTGTGCCCGGTAAACGATAGATAAAAGAGAATAGTGACGGTAATCTTCAAATGTAAAAGAAAATATCGCTTAAATGAGTGATATATTACATGTTAAATTAAATAACTCTGACCCGATGTAATGGCACCTGTTAAGGTCCTAGTTATGGGCAACTAGTGACCCCGGAAAACAAAAACAAAACACTACGAAAGTATAAAATACATTTTATAGTAAAAGTACTAGCAATGCATCTTGATATAAAAATGTTCAACAATTCATATTCATAGCAAAATTACCAACAATATGCACATACTAACAAATTGTAGCGACTTCAGGTTTAAAATACTACCAAGCAACCAACATAAATGAATTTTCATGACATAAATCCATATAATATCCTACAATTTCTTAAACCAAACTGTATTTCAAAATATAACTTCAACAGAACCACAGCATAAAACACTTATCACCGCCTCTATTAATTATGCCCAACACAAAAATGTACATGCACAAAAGCTGAGTATCTACCATGTATGCAACTGTGAAAGCAGAATAACATCTATATACTAATCGCGAATGTCACTGTGTCGCATTTTTTCAACTTTACACCTAGAGGCCGTAGTCCAACATATCATACCATTTTGGAATGAGGCGGTCTCCGTGAGCAAATTAAAAACATTCCGGGCCGGATCCAGACTCGCAATCCTGAAATTTTGGATTTCCAAATTTTCATTACTGCAATTGTTTTCATCGATTTTTTACGTGGTTTTTTGTGACGAATTTTTTTGTACGATAACAATTTTTATAACTTGGAAGTAAATTTGGGAATAATTGAAATTAATTATGAATTCCAGCGAAAATCACCAATGAAATAAAAATTTAAAGCTTAAATACCACCCGATATATATATATATTTATTTATATTTATTACTTCCAAGCTCCCGAGAAAATTAAATTTCGGAATTAAATGACCCTTAAAGGTGTTGATATGCCTCTAAGCAGAAAATTCACTCAGATAACTCCCCCAGTAAAAAAAAAAGTCTCTTCTGAATAAAAGATACAATTCAATAAGTGGTGAAGTTATTTATACTTACAGAGAAGCAGAAAAAGTAAAACCACGTGTGTTGTGTTCGTAAGAGAAAATTGATGCCAAATGTGGAATTAGGTTTAGAAACTACAGCCAGGTGAAATCAAAATTTACAAGGAAGGTCATCTTGTAATAAGATTGATTGTGATGTGTTTCTCTATGCCTCCTATATGTCATTACTGCTAATTGTATTGCATTCGCGGTGACAGATCAAAGACACACGAGGATTCAAAACCTTAAACTTTTAAACTATGGCTTTTCAAAAGGTTTCACTCGCGACTTCTTTTGATAAAAATTATTTTGTTACTCCTTACTAATTGTTATAAAAGTAATATTACTAAGTTTTTCTTTATGTGTCGTGTTCTCTTAGGACGTAATCAATTATAGCTCTCCACAATTTATTGTCTTTTGCGGCTCTTAATAAATTCTGTTTCTTTCGCTATTTATCCTAAATCTTGTTCCGCCATACACTTACTCAAACACACTAAGTATGTTATGCACTGTTTTCCTTTGTCCTTCTTGCCCTCAATCTGTCCTGCGAGTATCATATTTTCCAAGCCCTCCTTCCTCTTTATGTACCCCAGAAATTTCAACTCTCTCTTCCTGATGTTAAGTATAAGTTTTTCTTTTTGTTTCTATAAAACTTCGTCGTTGCTCACATGTTCGGTCCATGGTAACCTCAGCATTCTTCTGTAGAACTACATTTTTGTTGCTTCAAATCTTTTCTTTATCTTTGAGTAGATTTCTAGCATTCATTGTCATATAGGTTTGGTTTGGTTTGGTTTGGTTTGGTTTGGTTAGTTTTACCGAATATCAACTTCAATGGGTTATTTAATGCCGACAAAATTTTTATTCCTGGTAATATTTTGTTGTGTCAAAAATCTATTTCCGGTAATATTTTTCCTTCAAAAATGTATTGCTGGTAATAATTTTTTACGAAGTATTCTGGTATTAAAATCTATTTTTACACTTTCATAGTGTTTTTACCCCAGTTTAGGGGGTAACTATTTGCTCATAGCTGGGACCCTAATAGGTGCTACGATCTCGGGTGAGGGTGGACCTGGGAAAACCAGCAATTAAGAGGTGGTTCCACGCTCCTCAAAACCTTCTAATCAGTGACCTTGCTGTTGGACGTAGTTTATCGTCTTACCCAGTACGCAGATGAAGTTTAACGTCATACACAAGACGACATTTCCATATAGGAGGACAGATATCACATAACACTTCAGTACTCTTCTAACGAACTTTTTCTATTTCTTAATAATCTGCTTAGCGTTTGGAATGCATCTTTGGCTATCTCAATGCGTTTTCGGATTTCAGTGTCAGCACTTTCCGTCCTCTGTTAGAACGCTTCCAAGAACCGTTACTCTATATAATTCTTTAGTTGTTATCTTATAGTAAAAAATGAATAAAGACTAAACAAATTTGTAAAAATTTGCAACGTAAAATTTAATCTACAAGTTCTAACGTTCATTAAATCTACTTATAAAAAAATAACTAAAACAACAAAAGATATATATTTTTTTATATTTTTTAAAGTGCATAACTTTGAGCCATTTTACAATAAACATCAGAACGAGTAGGAAATCTTTTTATAGAGTCTAAACTCTATGAAACAATAGAGTCTAAGCTCTAACAACTTTGCCCACTCAGCAAAATCGCAGGATTCAAGTAGTACTCTTGTGGATACCACAGCTGAACCCAAGTTGTGAATTGCTACCTACATCCCTAAATTCATTTCGAAATCAGCAACTTTCGATACACAAAATCATCTTTTTTTTTGTATTGTCAATATATATTTGAGAAACTGAAAAAAATAAAAATTAAGCCTAAACGAACCATTTATTTAAAGCGTTGTTACGTGAATTTGGTGACATAATAATTATGAGTTCAATCCCTGGGTCGGGCAGTGTGTACTTGGACTTAGTGTAAACAGAGCAATAAACGAGCAGTACAATAAATAAGAACTAGGTGACATCGGCATTGGAATGAGAATAGTCTACCCCCGTAGATTAAATAGAGAGTTCATTTCGGAATTCAATGAAAGTTACCCGGATCTACATAAACCTGATGAAGGCCAGAGGCCACAACGATCGAGACGTTGCGATAACAACAAAGATGAAGACAATAGTTTGAATGTAAATAGTGTAACTAATGTTAACTCATCCTAGTAATCCAGACAGAAATAATTTATCTATTAGGTTGGTGCAAAAATAATGACGTAATAATGTCGTTTTTTGACGTTAAAAAATACGTCAAAAAACGACATTATTACGTCATTATTTTTGCACCAACCTAATACTTATGAATATTGTTTTTGAAACAATAAACACACTTTCTCCTAGAATGTTGGTTATTTTGATTCTATGTGCTTGCTCCTGTAATCAGAACGTTGTTTATTGTAATGTGAAAACACGATTTGATTTTCTATTTTTGAGAAGAATCTGAAATCTGATTAAATGAAACTAAATCATAGTGCTTTGTAAAATTATTGTTTTTTTTTTTCTTATAGATTTTGCTTCTTATAGATTTTTCCAAAATATCAATCAGAATTTGTCTATGGCCTTAAATTTGGATGACAGTCTGATTTTAATTTTAATAATCTGATATGCAGAACTAAAAACGGCAACTGTAACTGGAATAAATGCCACGAAACAAAAGTAAAACATATATATATATATATATGTAGCTAAAAATATGAAAGAATCACAACTTTGCTCTGAGCATGAAAAAAGGCTGGGTTGATTTCTGGATCGAAACAAAAGACACCTGGAATTTTTTTTAAAGTAAAATAAGAAATATTTTAATTTGTTTAGTAATGAAGTCAGTAAAATTTTTAATAAAATAAGTAATGTTTTAAATCACTTACTTACTATGAATGATATTGGCTTTTTCATAAAATTTTAATGAATAAAGAGTTTTTTTTTTTTGTATTTTATCTGTGTATCTATCCTAACTTGTAATAAATATTTTAAGTCATTATTTAACTTTGTTGAAAATATTACAAGGAAATGTATTTATTAATAAAATAGGAGCAAATTCATAGAAGAAATAATTTTTAAAATAAACTAATATTTTAATGAAATAAATACTAAAATCATAATTTATTGCGTTGTTACTTGTATATGAAATGTATTTTATTTATTTATTTATTTATTACAGGGGAGGAAATAATTTATAACACTGACAGGAAGTGCATTGGATTCGACCAGAGACTTACATGCGCACGTTGTGATTATTTAACTGAGCAAATCTTGAAACTTTTCAAATTGTTTCGCCACATCGTTCGTATTCTTTTGCTATTTTATACTCTTTTCATTACTTCACCTGAGTAGTTAGAAATTAAGTGAATTCTTTCTGAATGTCGAGCCATCTATGTAATAAATAATCAAGATACACAAGCTACCTTTATACACTCTACTTTAGCGTTAAACTTTATCTTCCTGTTTTCGGTACCGACTGACGAAACTCTTCCTCAACGAGGTATTAATGGCCTGGTCTTCTCCACTTGGCTTATCTTTTCCCTCCGTTCTCTACACAAGTACTTGATTTTTACAGGGTGGGCTCGTTATCACTATAAAATTATTCTAATGTCGTTGGATACAAATAAACACAAGATAACATCAGAGTTCTTTCTCGACGCGCGAAATAAGACGGTCTTGCTGACTGAATGGTGGTCAGTCAGCAGTAGGCCAATCGTGACTTTCTCATCTTGTGATGAGTCCCTCTATTTATGAGAAACATATTTCTTTCAGGTGTCAAGTTACAAATTCATTTGTATATGGACATAACAGCAGAGTTATTCGCAAGATCAGCTACATTCTTGACCCTAATCAAAGTAAAAATGGTGAATATTATTTAAAAAATAATAATATTCCGTTATTCACTTTTGATCAAGGTCCAATATAGCATGAGCCAGGTGGGTTATCTTAACTGTTAGTTTTCTAATGACGGACTGAGTGAAGGGCTTGTCTCTCGATGCTACCATGTTAAGTCATGAGTTCAAACACAGACAATTCCAGATACTAATTCATTTTACTGTAATCAAATGCCTTTATTTGCAATGAATTCTTTTAACCTTTCCTTTACGATATCCTTAATTTATAATTCGCGCAGATTCACCTCCCAATTCATCAAATTTTGATCAAATATCATTTGTACGTGATCTTCAATGATTTCAGATTTTAAAAAGGTCAAAATGATCATGAAAAATTCATTTTCATATCGATAACATCCCAAAGTGGCGTCTACTTGGTGTATTAAAAAGCTCGGTATTTTCTACCTTGATGCTGGAGACTAAGTATAAGCCATGATTCTGAATGCTGATTTTCAAGGTAAGAGGCCTTTTCCCCACTATATTGCTATTTACACAGCCTTCCCTCACGTACTTCCTTATTTTTCTGGCTCAAGAATTAAACTTGTCAATATCTATGACACCCAAACGCGATAATTTCGCTTAAAGGCTTCCATATGATTTTACTTAATGTTAAGAAAAATACGAAATTATATAATGACTAATATGAAATCTATATAATGACTAATATGAAATATGAAGTATGTCAGATGGAATATGTGAAAAGTAATTGGATGTTTATTTTTTATTCTGTAGTTAACGTTTCGTTCATTAAGAACATCATCAGAACAACTGAAAAAATTAAGGCAATATCATTACCATAATTACTAAATGGCTTTAAAAAGATGGCTTGCTCTGAAAACCAGTATTTGAAACCTTGCTGCTTCTTTTTCTTTCCGACACCGACTACAGATATTGGTGAGAAATATGTAACTATTTCAGCCACGAGGCACGCTATAGAGTAACTTTATCTCAATGGATGACAAACAAGCGTTTGTGGGAAGTTTGACCATAAAACCTGCTTTCATTCCCAGCCAGCCGCTTCGTTTGCTTTTTGCTGTTGGGACAAAAAACTAATGCCGGATTGAAAATAAAGTTCTTTTTAACACCCACTGCTTATTTTCAGCATATGTGTTTTTTTTTTGTTTTTTTTTTTGTTTTTTTTTTTGTTTTTTTTTTACTCCATGTTGTTCAGTGCATTCACCTTTCAAAATATTTAGATGAATATTTCATTCAAGTTCCTCCAAATTCAGCATGATCGTATCTATTCACGTACTGCAAATACTTTTAATGGTTTCTATCTGTCATAAGTGCCAATGGCTATAGTAGCTATTTTCTTCATGGATATCATAATAATCATCTATGGCGGTAGGAATAGTTCTATATTTCCCAATAGCTACCAATGATCGATGCTGGAACTCAGATTTAAAAAAAAACAATTCCGTATTTAGATTTTTAAAATGAGTATAATCTTTTCACCTTAAATTTGGTGCAATATAATCTTCCTATCCACATTCCCTTGTGCTGTACTAAGCTAAATTTAATAAATGACTTCCCGTTACCTTTGGGTGTTGAATTAGCCAGAAAACAGTTTTAGCTTAGGATCATTTTCTTAAACATCGGCTCCCTGTAGCACATAATTTCATATTTTTCACTGAGGTCAATATCTAGTGGTTGAGCCTTGTTAAAAATTAAGATTTCGAGTGATTTTCAACGTAAGTGAGCAATTGCTTCTCACCTGGAAGATTTGCGTAGCACAAACTTATTCCTATTTGGTCTTGTGCGAGAAAAAAATGCATTGTCAATGTATCAATTCATCCTATTTCTTTTCGTGTCTTCCCTCGCGCTATACCAGTCAGAAAACTGTCGATATGACTGGAAAAAGGACCATGGATAGGGAAAAATTAGATTCATGATTTTTCGTTTGCCTACAGACTAAAGAAACAAGCCAGAATTTTGCTCATTGGTCTTTGAGAGTCACTATTAAGTTGGAACAAAATTCATAGCATTTTAAATGGATCTCAAAGATTATAATAGATATTTGTACATAGACTTATTCAAACACATTTGTGCTATTTTCTTCCACTATCTTTCGCCATCTTTGAGGCAGCTTTATGATTCCATTCCTTTAGACATTGGCATGTTGCAGATATTTTATTTTTTTAGTAATAAACTGGTCCTAAGATGAACTCCCATCACTCGATGAATGTTATGATCCTTGTTTTTTTTTAAATTATAAGCTGTATGAGGTCTTTCTTAAATACGCAAGTACTTTCGACTGTACATTCAGTCATCTTCAGGCATGGAAATAATTTTGTTTTTGGTAAAATTCAGGTAGAATCCAAGACGAAAAAATATAATGCGAATCGAAATATATATATATATATATATATATATTTTTTTTTTTTTTTTTGAGCGTGCAATTGCAACCCTAAGGTTGAATTTTTTTTTTAAATTTCAGAGAATGCGATTTTTTACTAATATAGTATTGCGTATTTAAGAAAGACCTTATACAGCTTATAATTAAAAAAAAAAAAACAAAGATCATAACATTCATCGAGTGATTGGTAGGTTAATGCACCAATTTAAAATTTTGTTAGCGAAGGGATTTTGTCATTTTATATCATTAACTTTACTAATTTACTTTTTGTATGAATGATTCATTGTTATATATATATATATATATATATATATATATATATATATATATAAAATGTAACACCTACTCCAGAGAGGAAACGGGTAGTCTCTCGGACATCGCAAACAAGAATATAGATTTACGTAGGGGAATGGTGACGCGCTCTCGCACAATGGCCGGGAGTAATTGACTATGTATGGAATTGTTTGGAATATGTTAAATACGAGAGATTACATTATTATTTTTTTTCTTCTTCTTCTTCTTCTTCTTCTTCTTATTATTATTATTATTATTATTATTATTATTATTATCATCATCATCTTCTCTACTTCATTACATAATAAATAAGTATATATATTGTATAGTAAGTTTACTTTGGGAAGGATCCAGCTATTTAATATTTACGGGAAAAATTACCTAAATCCAACAATGATGCTTTAGTACTCTTGAAAAAACTTCTGTTGGGACCTTACAAACTTACTTCAGTGTCCGTTTCAGTTTTAAAAATGATCTGTAAAATCCTCTTTAGCGATAATCATAAGCTACTTCGTCGTATTCTCCTTAATTTCGTTCATGGATTGGAATCTCTTTTTCAAGGGCAATTGTAGTTTTGTGGAAAAAACAAACCAGCAAAGAACCAGAATTTTAAGTGGTGCTGACAGAACTGGATGCTGCGAAGCTGTGCCAAAAATCCTTAGAAGAATGGTCAAGAATGAGCAGGTACATTATCATGATGAATGCGGTAGTTACATAAATTCAATCAATGGTTGCCCACTGACAATTGGCGGGAAGTATCTGTTCACACATGCGCAGTAACGTCACATCTGATTAGTTGCTACAATACTATAACGTAACTGGTTCTTATATTGAAAATAGCTGTATACTTTCCAGACAAGTCAAACCTGGATATACATTTTCAAGAAAAAAATGTCTGTTTATTAATTATTTGCTGCTTCTAATAATTTTAAACACCCACTGATAGTTACTAATCTCACCTTATTAAGGCACAAGGTCACAAGTGTGGATTACTCAGATGTTTAATATTTTAGTTTAGTAGCACACAAAATCTCAGATGGTGATAACTTGAGTCTGCGAGACTAACTTTCTAACTATTGCATCACGGACAGACGTTCCTAAGATATTTAATAAGTTTACTTAAATGGAGTGAGACATTATTTTACGCCATTCTTTCAAGTGAGGAGGCGAGTTTAGTAAACGTAGCTTACTTGTGGCACAAGACCGAATACATGGAGCACCCAGTGAGGATCAGACTCACTACTTAGTTGTAATTGATCTAGCAAGGCAAGCCTGCTAACCATTACACCACGCCGAAGTGCTCCTTTCAAGTGACGGGGAGCTGCACTGAAAATCTGTATTTGAAAAACGAAGTTTCTTATCTGTGATTGAACAATGACTAATGATACGGGGGTGGAGAACACGCAACTATCAAACCTACTACATTATTATTTATTTACACTATTTATATTCGGACTATTGTCCTCCTCTTTTTTGGTTGTTATTAATAAGTTTCGGCCTCATCCCAGAAATTCAGACAGAAAGTAATGTTTTTATATTATCTGTAAGTAAAAAATGGGTAAAAATAAGTCATCAAATCATCGCTAAATAAATATATATTGTTTATAGACTCTGCTGATTCTAATAATTTTAGCGACAATTAGAAACGATGTTCGTATGTGTACTGGAATAAAAAACGACAATAGTTCCCTCCCCTTTGTGTTTCGCTCAAGTAGTTAGTTGGCCTATTGCATCAGCAGCGGACTGTCAGCTCTTGGCACGCCTCCAACACTCCGACACATGTGACGTTCTACAAGTGGAATGGTAAGAACGCCATTCATGGAATGGGTGTATCCGGAGAGTTGTGTTGTCCAAGAAATGAATGAAAGACGCCGACAACCAAAATTAGAAAGTAAGATTCGGCACAAAACTGGAATCATTTCGCTCGTGCTGCTGTTTAACGGAACAATAGGAAATGATGAGAAAATATTCAAGTCAGTCTTCTACTGTTTCTCTGTGCAGCGGCAAAGAAATAAAAAGAATTAAAGGAGGAAAACGCGTTGCGGGAGATGTACTATCTTTTTAAATGTATGAATGAAATAAACAACTTTACTTTTTTAACTGATTGCATATTTAAATAAACATTTTTCTTTAATTTCTAACGATATCTATCTAAATATTTTGTTAAATAACGTGTTGCCACTGGCAGGCGTCTAGTCTCACAATTTGTGGCTACTGAATTAAGATCAAGATACCACATACTTCTGCTCCTGTCCGACTAAGCTGAGATATTCTAGGTGTTAGCAATAAACCAATGGAAAACAAACGGGTCGAATAGGCTGTTACTACTGTAGTGAATTCGTGCCGTGTATTTATAGACAGAGTAAAGAAAAATTGAGTTAATTTAATTTTGTTTACAGTAAGCTTCACCCTGTACAAGGCCCAGCGCCACTCGAGGTAGAGGGCTACGTTAAGGAGTAGTTTATATGGATAGGAGGGGAAGATAATAGTTAACTCTAGACTTTAACGGGTTAAGATTGTAGTAATCGCGGAAACATCCACTTGGGAGAAGTGGTCCACAGAAAAGTGGTTCGCAGAAAGAAGCTATTCGCGTATGACTTACGATGGAATACTGAGGTAATGTATGTGCTTTGCTTCACTCTAAGTGGCATGGCGGATATTAGCCGTGAACGTTAGCCCTGACGGAATCAAGGAACATAGTTCGTCCACAGTCGTAGTGAAAGGCTCACCATATCTCGCCGATGAGAAAGAGGTTGGTTGGATGGAAAATAATTCTCCTCCAATAAGGACTCTAAGACGCTTTTGAACTCTATCAAGACTGGAAAGTGACGACTGGGCAGCTCCCGTCCAAATATTTCCGGCCTGATCTGGCTCGTATAAAGATAGAAGAGCCAGGTACGTATTGGGGCGGTACAGGGATGCGATCATTTTACCTGCATTTGTATGTAAGAGTTCCACGAGGTTGGGTGTGGGTTTGAGGCCCAATATTCTCTTAAGGCGCTGCTATGGGCGCAGTTTAATGCTCTTATGAAATGTACATTGCCTGCTGTCAACGTATATATACGTTTTGAAATGTAGGTTCATAGTGTTTGTGCTGAAAACTAATTAGCGTATAATGCTATTTCCAAAACAACGTAAACATAAAGTAGTGTGCAATACGACCTGTTTTCTGACGTATGTTTTGGTGGTGTCGTTTAGCATAGTTCGTAATGCTGAGTATCCGATCAAAGCCAAAATGTCGGTGCCTATGAGAAATCGTCTTCAGCGTCTTTACAGTCATTTATTACCAGAAAATGGCAATTTTCTTCTTTTGTTTCTTTTGTTACTTTTTTTTTTCTTTGTAAAACCCGTCGGTACAGCGATGCGACAATGCTATCACAATGCAGTAGTAAAAGTTTTAATACCTACTGTAAATTCATAAAAATTACTTTTATAAACACGGAAATCCGAATGAACAAAAAAAACACTTTAAATTATCTCTCTTGGATGGACCAATTTTATATGCTTACAATGTGTGTTTAATCGTCAAACAGTAACGAGAAACGTTGATTGTATATTTTTATTCGAACTACTGTTCTCATCTTTGGTTGTTGTGTCTATTATATACCTGATATATTGACCCTACAGCAGCATACGACTACATCAAAATTCATCGTCTTATCTATTAGAAACTGTCTTCCAAACTCTGACTTCACTGAAGGTCTAATAAATCTGATAGAGGACCTATAAGGTCGTATAGACAAATACTGAATCGTTTAAAACCTCATCAGGAGTACGTCAAGGAGGGAATGGGAGCACCAATATACTTAATCTCTTCCTAGATTATCCTCTACGCGTATACAAGAAAATATGGGAAGAGATGGTGTTTACCATGTTTGCCGTAGTATTTGAATATAGAATCCAGTGAAGTACGTAATGTGTTCAGTGAAGATTCGGAGAAAGTAGCAGCTGTTAAGTAATTCTTTAGGTCTTCGATATCAGAGGTTGGCAGTGAAGATATTTGGAGAAAGAACAAAATGGCTGCCTTTATACACGTCGGATTAAATATTTTGAGCTTTCTGATTGGTTAACCCTTCTCTTGGTGGACTATAAAATGAGTCAGCTCATTTTGGTTGGCTCACTAGTACAAAGCTACCCCAAAATTCTAACAGATGGGCCCACATAATTTAAGTATTCCATACAACATCGCAAACGAATATACTAATAGAAAACAGCATTCCTGTTTTTCCTGCAGAGGCCAGTGCCCTGATGATGAGTCGGAATGTCTATGCTGGTGATATGGGTGTTCATATATTGGATAAGAATGTTCCAAGAAATTCTTGAGATAAACGTTTCCAAAACAGAAACGATTATCTGGGATTGGAATAAGAAAAGTGATGACACATATCTAAAATTCATCATAAAAATCCGGAGTATGGAATTTAAAAAAAAATTCGGTGTATGAATCATCTATAATAAAGTTAGTATCGGGGATAAGGATAATTGAATATAGAACAGGATGCGCTAGAAGTAGTTTCACTCAACACTACAAATTGATACAAAACAAAAACATTAACCTAAGAATGTGAGTCATGTTCTTAGTCTCGTCAGATATAGACTCGCATATGAATGTCATACATGGTGTCCAATTCATTCAGAAATGTTTTAACTGTCAGCTGTATAGAAATGCTTTCTCAGATCAACGATTAAAAATGGCTAGGAGCAAATGAAGCCGGTAGGAGGGCCGTCTTACTTCAGATCCTGTGGACTGGCGCTAATGAATCACAAAGAACATTACCAGATAACAGAAACCGCATCACGTGATGACTTTCAAACCACAGCAACAACTAAAATGAATAGCACATGCATCACGAAGCGAAAATAATGGCATAATCATAATGTTGACGTTCCAGATAACTTCAAACAAAAATTTAAGAAAGAATCCCCCATCAATACACAGAGATAAGTCTGTGAATATGAGAAACCCATTTTCCAGAAAAATTGTTTTAATAGAAAAATTTTAGAAATGTCAACCGGCTGCTTGGTAAATGAATTCCGAATATTTCCTTATAAGGAAGCGATTAATATTACTATTACCATAATAACTAAAAATGATAAATGTAGGTCAAATAAATCAGTGCATAATGACAATTTCTCATCTTAAAAATCAAATAACACAAACCTTCTTTTGACCTATTCATTTTATTTAAGCATTTGTGCAAAAGAAAAGTTTATTTTGCTATTTTATTTCTTTATTAGTTAAAATTAAGTATAAATAGAAGTTCTACGATGACGTGTTGTCATAATTCTATGCTTCAATCAGACTAGTATCTTCATAATGGTTGTTTGAAGTAATGAAATTAAAACAATGGATTATTGCTGCCATATCTGGGCTAGTGATGTCCATTCTTCACTACCCAGCTTTGAGTTCAAAAGCGATTACGTGGCATTGTTAGCGATTAATTATTTTCCAATTTACAACCCTTATCCCATAGACAAAATGTTGCTAGCCATTTATTGCTCTATGGCAAGTGTTCAAACTAGTTACATTCCTTAGAACCGTCAGCTGAGACATTCACAGCTGGGAGCCGCCATACGAAATCATCCCCATTTCCTTTGTGTTCCTTTGATAAGGAGTAACGTCCACTCAGCTTCTTGTCGAGAAATGTTACTGTTAGGAACAGACACCCGAGAGGATGCTTTGCTATTATTTCTTTTAATCTCTTCTAGTGTCAACCAATATCTATACTAATATCCTCATAACATGCAATTCTTACTTCCTCCTTCTTCCATTACAACAACCACACTAAGTAAACCTCTATTTTGAGTGGCCCTTGGGCCTTGTATTGAGCGAACTAAAGTAAAAAAAATGGCTTTTCATTATTACACATATTATTCAGAGTGAGATATTCGTAACTGTCAAATTCTGAATGTGCATTATTTTGGATTCTTTTCACATTATCCAGATGAATTTTCGATTCTCTTCACATTATCCAGATGAATTTTGGATTGTCTTCAAATTATCCAGATGAATTTTGGATTCTCTTCACATTATCCAGATGAATTTTCAGTTATCATTACATTATTTAGATGATTTTGTTTGTAACATTACACATACTCCCTTTCATTGATTTTCACTTAATTAGGATGAGTAAATGTCAATGTAACTGTTGCCTTAAGTTTTGACATTAAGTCTCTTCATTATTCTACATTGTATTTAAACTAATTATTTTCATAAATGGGTTCTTAAGTTATGAGATGAATTATTTCCACTATTCCATACATTTACTTAAGTAATACCTTCATCTTAGTTGTTTTTATCTAACATTACGATTTGAACAGTATTCTCCTTTCTTGTATTACCTGAAATTTTGAGATGTATTTCGATTATTCAACACATTATTCTGATGAATATCTTCATAACTGAATTCCGAAATCCGGCGATTAATATACTCATTATTCGACACATTGTCGAGCTGTTTTCTTCACCCGTATTGTTTTTAAAACAATTTTAAACAACAGAAAAACCACATCAGTTTAACATCACTTGAAAACTTCCAACAGTAGCAACAACCAAAAAGGATAGCACATATAAATAGAAGAGAAACTTTACACACAACATAAAACAAAAATATTGGAAAAAAACTCCCATCAATACTAAAAGAGCGATAACTATGGATTGAGAAGACTATATTCCTGAAAAACTGTTTTAAGAGAAATATTTTATAAATTTCAACAGCACTAGCTGTTCGCTCAATGAATCCCAAATGTTTCCTTGGAAGGAAATGGTTAATTTCACCATTACTATTACAGCAGATACATTTTTCGGCTGTTTCAGTACCAGTTTTTAAAATGTTTCGTACATATTTCTTAATTTTTTTCTCTCATCTCCTTAAGTTCAGAAAGCGTATTGATAAAAAACAATAGAAACAACAAAAACAAAGATACTCGTCGGGAACATGCAGGGATCTGAAGTTTGATCCTCATAAATATAAAAGTTATCAAGCAATTTGCTTAACTCTTATCAGGACAATTTGCTTCTGCAAGCTCTTAAAATAAAATACACATTTTTTAATTATTTACAAAATTATTTCAATATGTTTCCGTTACCGAGACTGTTTTTTTGTTTTACCATTCTCATTCCATTCTTCCATCCGCTGCGCAAACATTTGTTTTTTTTTTTAATATCTTCTTTAGTCTTTTCATAATTTTGTTTTCAAGTAAACATTATCCGTTACATGACGTTAGACGCCTACACAGTCACAGAGAAGTATGAATTTGCTTACATATTAATGATAGAAAAATAACCTAGCTAATGTGACTTCCGATATTCGGTAGCAATTATGCATTGTCAGGAATCAATTTGAAACCATTTGGTAAAAGAATAAAGGACATCTTTGCAATAAATTTCTGATTTGGATTGTGTGCAATCCAAATGAGAATTCAATTAAGAAGATATTTATCGAAATAATGTGTTAAATAATCAAAATACATCTCAGAACTTCAAGAAAAGGAAATACTGTCAGTCAGTTATGTGCTATGCTGGATACACGCTTAAGCGATCATGTATCTTTCGATACATGACAGTAGGTTGCCATTTCTTTCTGCGGTAGACCAGTTGCTATCCAAGGCTATAGAACTCGGTCTGTCCTGCTATTTACCCATAGCTGGGGGGTAGAGAAGAAGAGGATCCATACCTTTCCCAAGGGTATTAGCACGTAAGTGAATGTAATGGATTCGACTGGAATTCGAACTCGGCTCTCCGATTTCTCAATCTGAGCCGCTATCGAATACTCCTCCTGTAATGACCGTGATGTTAGATAGAAAGAACTAAGATGAAAGCATTACTCAAGTAAATGTATGGAATAGTGGAAATAATTCATCTCATAACTTAAGAAAACAGTTATGAAAACAATAGTTTAAATACAATGTAGAATAATGAAGAGACTTAATGTCAAATCTTGAGGCAACAGTTACAATGATATTTACTTATCCGAATTAAATGAAAATTAATGAAATGGAGTAATGTGTTAATTTCGTGATACCTTTAAGAACAAAATCATCTAAATGATGTGAAGAGAAATAAAAATTCATCTGGATAATGTGAAAAGAATCGAAAAGTCATCTTCACAATAAATTTCTGATTTGGATCTCAGTGTAGCTCTTTCCGTCTTCTGTTAACACAATTCCCAGATATTCAAATTTCCACACTTGTTTGGTTTTGGTATCTCCGATTTGCAGTTCGCACTTTGGACTCCTCCATTTGCTAACAACCATTCATACTGTTTTCTTACAGTTGATGTTAAATCCTTTCTTCTCACTTTCCTTCACTACCTTCTGTAGGAGTTTTTGTAGCTTTTTTTTTTTTTTTTTTGTGTATCTGCTATCAGGCAACCAAATATATTTCTAGCAGCCACAAGAAACCTATTCATCATGAAACAATCGTTAATTTTTACTCGACAGGTACTGTGTATGCGTTTCTTACAAATTTCCTTTTTCATTCAAGAATTAATCACATGACTACAGTCTGGGGTTACAATATAGTCACGTACGATCTTCCTCTCACGGCGCTCAATAAAAAAAAAGATGGTCCCAGTCATATTCTTCGTTTACTTATATTGAGAATAGCCCAGATGTCAACAAGATGATGTATTAGTGAAATCACCCATAAATTTGTTGGTTCTAAATGCATCGTGAAAACCAGATGCCCACCTGTTGAGAGACTAAATTTATGTCAGTTAAAATTTTCTAGCCAAGTTTTTTTTTTTTTTCTTCTTTTTTTTCTTTTCGTAAGAGAGTAACGATTTTGAGGAATACTATTTGGCACTCAGATAACTTCTATTATGAAGGTTAAAACTACACGAGCACATCTATCCCTGCCAACCTACTTTCACAAATATATGGGTGAAGTGGGCGAGATTGGAGACTTACTTAATTGTGGACAATTTAATTAAATTATCCATAAGTTCGAACGTCATCGTGGCCTTCCATTTATTCTCAACCGATTTCATTTATCGCAAATAATTAGCATTTTTACTTTTTTTTAATTTTTTTTTTTTTCGTAACATATCTATAATTCAGATTTAATCGACGCCTTTTCTAGTCACTTAGTCCCACATCTGAAAAATAGGAGCTTACATTACGTATCAGTTAACTTACTGGCCACCTCAAAAAGTAATCATGGTGTCTGCACGCTTCAGCAATGAAGGGACATCCTCACCCTGTTATAGAAAACATTGATATATTTCCCATATTTGTGCGTTACCATTGTTACATAAATATTGAACAATTTAGGCGCATGTCAAATTTCCTAATGCTATCTTTCTTTTCGAAAACTAAATACTGAATATTACAAATGAGAAGGATTCTTTAAAAAACAAAAAATATAATAATAGTCGTCGTCGGTTGATTTTTTTGAAGACACCTCGTATTTTTAATCCGGTCCGAACCATTTCACATAATGTAACCAAACAGAATATTACTTGTAATTGAGTCGAGAACTTTTCATCATCCTTTCACTATTAGAATCATACGAGTGCTGATTTTGTGAAAATTAAATTTTTGGAAAAGAGACTGATCTTTTCTTTTAAATTTAATTCATAATGAAAACTTACGTTTTTACCATTTATATAACACATCGTGTAAAAACATCTCTATATTTCTGAAATGAGGTATTTTAACTATTTATACGATTTATATTGTTCGGACTGTTGTCCTCATCTTTACAGTCACGTTCACGACGTTTCGGTGATTGTATACCCCGACATTCTCCAGGTGATATTTGTTTGAATTACGAACCAAACCGAGAATAGTCACTCTGTATGTTGGCGTTTCTGAAGATTGGTTCGATGACGTTTGTGAAATTCTTAAGCTCTGTATTACTGGTTCCCATCCATATTTTGGTATATAGAGTCCGAACCGATCCTTCAACATCTGTCTATATTTCTGTGATGAGGTATTATAACTATTTACACTGTAAATAGTTATAATACCTCATCACAGAAACATTGTTCGGACTGTTGTGTAAATATCTTGTAAGAACACTGATGCTAAGCAGTAGAATAATTGTGTTGTGACAACATCCCGTGTTAAATGATGTTAAATGCGAAAGAATTCAATACTTGAAATGTGATTTAAATTGGAATAGAATATGGAACATAAGATTAATCGAAGGATAAACTATGGGAGACAACAAACACACACACACACACACATATATATATATATAATTATGGCATTTCTACAAATATTCTTAAATGTCTATAATTGGTAACAGAAACCATTGCTTTATACCAACGGCTTCCTATACTTCTACAATTCACTCTCGTGTGGTCATGTGTGACGTCATGAGATGTAGTGCGATTTTCGCATCTAGCGTCTTATATGCACGTGTTTATCGTTGCTTAGAAATCATCTATGTAAACAATGACAGACTATCATCACTGTCGTGTCCGTATATTGCTTAATATGTTGTAATTGACATCTTTGATAATGGCTTAAGTAAGCCGAAAGCTTAGATTGTATTAAAAAAAAATATGGATCAATATTGCGAATTTCTTTCTTCGTTCAACGATAATGTTATTAAACTTATCAGACGTTACGAAAAAAATTTACATAAAATAAATAGACAACACTTGTCTACATTATTTAATGAAACGTGCATGAATACATATATATATATATATATATATATATATATATATATATATATATCCACAAAGAAGTACTGAAAATCTTTCGGTGCCGCGTGTGTCCTACCGATCAGTTTCTACTTTAGTGTGTATCCTACCACCACATTTATATCCTACATTAAGGCATTGTCCCGACTTTCTCGACATGTTAAGACATTCAGAATGTTTTTATTTAAAGGATACAAATATCTTTTTTTATGAATTTTTTTTTATAGTCAAATTTCTTATTTTAGATTTTTTTTTATTTTAAATTTTATAATAATACAAAAATAAATGGCATCCCTCCTTTCGTTTTTGCATTTTCTCTTACGTTAGATAACGTAGGATACAAATATGGCGGTAGGATACACGCTAAAGCGGCACCAATTTTTCGATCCGACCTACTTCCCAAAATTTGATAAAATGACCAAACAATATTTTTAGGTTTTCTTTATTGGACTGAGAACATTTCAGCACCCCTCTTGCTATTATTATTGAAAATAAAAATGTTATTTCTTTCATTCTAAATTCAAAGCAGTTTATAAATTCCACCAACTTGCGCATTTTTTTTTCTTTTAAATAACTAAAATTAAATAAAACTCCTATTAAAACTTGAAATGGATATAATTTCTCCAAAGCGCTCTCTCAAGGTATTCGGAAAAACTTCAAATAAACAAGAACACTATAAAAAAAAATTAAATTAAATCGTACTGTCATGAGAGAAAAAAGTCGAGTTTAAAACGAAAAGAAAATTCATTCACCTATCAAGTAGGAAGAGAAAATAAAAGGCGGGTTGAATGGAAGACTACAAGGGATTTGACTTGATTAAATATTTCCCTCATGTGGAAGACAAAAATCCTATCCGGGTCCGTTTTCTATTTCAATGTTTTATTACTTCTCAACTTTTATGAGGATCAAGAAAACATTCATGGTGAGTAACAAAAAAAAAAAAGTAACTTCCTAAACGCTGCTGATCGTCTGCCTCGTATGATAAAAATAAGTCGGAGTTGACGTAAGTCACAACAGGAAGTAAAACATTTGAAGATGAAGCGCCATATTTGGAATCGCTTTTAATCATTTGTTCTTTTGATCCGCTCACATTAGATTTTCAAGTCAAGAATCTTCGAAACGAAATAGATTAACTTCATTATACAGAACTGAAAGAGTTAGAAACCTATAAAAGTGACAATGTTATTTCTTTTCAACCATCATGAAATTAAAATCTAAAGCAGTGAATATCGAGTCTTTGAATATAAATATATATATATATATATATATATATATATATATATATATATATATATATATATATATATATATATATATATAAATACAAATCAACTCATAATTCTTATAGGCAGGGGAATTGGGACAACGGCCAATTTTTTTAAAAAATTCCCTAAGTTGATTCATTCTTTGACCTCCCTCACACTTTTTATACGCTTAAAGTTTTTGATTAGGCAGCATATTAGATGATTAGAGAAATTCTCCTGCATATTAAGGTCAATGAACTCTCTGAAGATATTTTTTTCATTTTTTTTTTTGTATTAAAGTATTTACTGTTCAAAACGTGTTGAACCTCTTGATATTCAAATCCGTACAAAATAGGTCAATAGTGTATGGTGAATGTCAGTCAGTTATGTGCCATGCGTGATACACGCTTAGGCGATCATGTATCTTTCGATACATGACTGCACAGGCAGATTTTTTCCCCATTAGGTTGCCATTTCTTTCTGCGGTAGATAAGTTGCCATCCAAGGCTATAGAACCCAGTCTGTCTTGCTATTTACCCATAGCTACCCTAAGAGTATTAGCACGTAAGTGAATTTAATGGATTCGACTGGAATTCGAACTCGCCTTCCTCATTCCGAGCCGTTATCCCTTACACCATCGTGCCTCTTGGTGAATGTACATGTTCAATTAATTACCGGGGAGATTTTGTGAAATTTATTTATTTATTTTATGCAGTTAAGAAATATCTGTTATGTTGTTCCGAAATAAATATTATTTTGGAACTGTAATAAAAAAAGTAGAAGCCAATTCTGTAAAACAATTGGAAAAAATAGTATGCACCATAGACTTCGACAAACGTCTGTCAACGTCTAACTCTCTCAACCAAAACCATCATTCTATCATCAGTGAACTCCCTGAAAATCTTCTATCTTTTTTTTTCTTTTTTTTTTTTCAGCCATCCGATTCTGAAAACAGTTAAACCAGGACCCAAATATAAATCTATTCTCACTTTTAAAGTTATGATGGAAGCCTCGTTCCAGCGATTCTAACCCTAAGGCAGCACTTTCCTCATTGCTTTAAAGAATGACGGTTATTGATTACTGACTCCAGTGTGACAGTGATTGCGGGGACTGGGCAATTTTTGTCTCTGAGTTATATGTACGCGTAAAGGCACACCACGTTAAATCGACCTTGCGTCATACCCTACCACCTTGGAGAGATGGATATATATCGAATATAGTATCTATACCTAATCGGTCGTGTTACCGCCTTTGGGTTGGACGTACTAATATAGAAGCAAGCCTGGCTTTGGAGATTCCGACCCTGAGTTAGCACCTTCCCTATTACATTATAAAAAATATTCTGACATCATCGTAACAGTGGTCGCAAAGACTGAGCTATTTTTGCCCTGGCCCACACGGACGTGTGTCATATTCAGCCTCCGTAGGGGTGAAAGTTGTTAATGTTCTTCAAAACAACAGTTAATAGAGGAAATGCCTGAAAATACGGTGGGTGTCTTTTCCATTGAACTTCCGGATAAACGATAAGGCATTCTCTTACTTAAGTAACTAAAAATAATGTTTAGTTACTTTTGCTAATATTTTAATCTTTCTTCTGATTATGCTGAACGTAATATTGGGTTATCCAGAAACTGTAAGTAATGGAAAAGTAAGGATTAATCCTGTAAAGCCTGATTTTTAAAGTTGTTAGTATTCAGTATTCATCTGCAACAATAATTAGATTCCTCTGTTTAGAGAATTTTCTGAAAAAAAAATGTTTTAAATCGAGATCACCTTAAGCAAGGCAGTAAAGGGGTTACTGGGTGTGGAAAATTAGAAACAGAAATATTACTAATGGGCGAGAACTAAAAGAGTAATCAGAAGAACCGTAAATAGCGATTGAGATTGCATTTAAATTTTTGCAGATTAAAGTTGACCGGAAAGCATGGAGCTGGAAGGGAATTCCACAAGTGGAAAAAGGATCTGTTAGCATAGAATTTACGGTTAAATTGAAGATATCTTGACGCCAGTCTGGTAGTGCGCATAAATTCTAAGTCTAGGTACCATAGTGAAGAGCTTATCCGAAAAATTACCATGAAAATATTTATAGAAAAGTCACAGAGAGACAACCTTACGGCGGTGGGAAAGTGACTGAAGCCGAGCCGTTAGATCCAGACCAAAAATATTGCTGATTCTTCTTTGGATTTTATCAAGGAGCTCTAAAAATATAGCAGGACCAACTGAACAGATGTGGCAGCAATATCTAGGTATGGACGAATGGTAGTCTTATAGATATGTAAGATATATTCTTTTTAATTTTTGCAGCTAGCTTGTGACGGGAGAGCTTATTCAAAAACGTTTGATAATCAGCTATCAGATCATCGGTAGATAATAATCTGGAAAATACGATACGTGAGGTTGAAATTTGGTCCTTGTTCATCTTGCGACAATAAGTTATTTATTACTTCATTTTTCAGTTTAGCCGTGTTTAAAAGCATTCATTTATGAACAACTTAACATGTGAAATAATTATATAATACAAGCGTTGACACTTTTATTCGTTCAGGAAAAATCAGAAGAAAAGCATTTTGAATTGGTGTTCAGGTAACTTGAGTTGTAAAATTTGAAAATCTGGTTTTCAACAAATTCTCTCAATTGAAAAATTTTTAATGTCATTTCAGAATGTAGATGATTATAGCTCTCCACAGATTCATTTTCTTCATTGTCTGTGAATTGCTTGGTAAAGATAATGGAATGCTTTCTTTGTTGTTATGAATTCTTAGATTAGCCACCATTTAAACTCACTCTAATATTTGATCCCTAGCTGGGGAGAAAAGATAAGTTTATGCTTTTTCGAAGGTCGTAGGACGAAAGTGGACGCGGAAAACTAAACCGAGATTCCCTTTCTGTGTCGATTTCCGTTATACTACCTGAACACCATTATCGAATATTTTCCTTGGCAATCACTTAAATAATTAATAATTAAAATGCATTTTATGTCCTGAAGCTTGTTACGAGTTCTACTGATTGTGGTTTTTGAAGAAATTTTCATCAGATTTCAAATCTTCCTGATTTCCTGAGAGTTTGAACTGACCTTTGTAGGTTTCCTAAACTGAAATCTTCACTTGAAAACTATTGAAAACAAACAGTATCATCTGTAAAATCGGTATTTACATTACGTACTGATTCAATTACACTGTGGCTCGGCTTGAATTCTTACAAGTATTAAACGCAAAAATCATGTTGAAAGATTTTGTAGTTTCCATGACATTAAATTAATCGAACAGATAAATTTATTACTATTTAGTAATATATTAATTTATTCGATTAATGCCCTAGGATGAGAAGGGCCATCCTCTAAGCACAAACTTTATGATATCTTAGGAGATTTTTCCAGACTTATCAAAAGTTTTGACTGTACGAAATATACCGGTCCAGATAAAGTCCCTGTAGTTATTCGTAGGAAACTTAGCCTAAAGTTATCTTCAATCTTGTCAAAGTTATTTAACCGCTGCCCGAAAAAGAAATGTTTCCTAAGTTTGTGAAAGGTGTCAGCCGTATGCTCTGTTTTCAAAAATGGGGGCGAGCCATCATCCCCGTCGCTATATCGCCAGCTCAACCATCTTACTGCCTTTGAATCTATTACAAGAAGGTTCTTGATCACCACAACAGAAACAAACTTCTG
Organism: Acanthosepion lycidas; assembly: GCA_963932145.1. Classification (NCBI taxonomy): domain Eukaryota; kingdom Metazoa; phylum Mollusca; class Cephalopoda; order Sepiida; family Sepiidae; genus Acanthosepion; species Acanthosepion lycidas. The sequence continues at coordinate 47,707,973 of OZ010576.1, forward strand.
AGCAACCAACAGAATGGATTTCGCTCTTCGATGTTTACTGCTGATACCCTGCCAATAATCACAAAATCATTAGAGCACTCGATAGTAATTTCGTCACTAGGTAGATCTACGAAGGTCATCATTAACGGTTAGCCTTATAGCTCATGAGATTAATGGAGGCTTAACCAAATGCTCTCTCTTCGGTTCTAACCATTTTCTGTTTTATATTAACGGTCTACCGAAGAACATTCCTAGAACTTGGAGATGTTAACAATTTGTGTGTGTACCTCTAGATGACCAGAGCTTATGTCTCTTCTGATTTAGCTTTAACAGGTCAATGATGGAAGGACAGGCTTGTATCATTCAAACCCAAGCTCATAACGTTTCATCATCACTGAGAAAACCCTGAATTTTCTTCTGTGATGTTGGACGGCTCTATTCTTAGTTAAATGACGTTCAAAGCAAAGAGCCTAAGATTCAAGTTCTCCTCAAACTTCTATCGCTAAAGATGCTGGAAAAATGGTCGGACCCTTGTACGGCTCCAGAAAGTATCTGCAACCCCATGCTTATACGCTATCTTATACGCTACGATCAGACTCAGAATGCAGTACTGCTGACACATATGAGCTGGAGCTACCCAGTCCTCACTTTTCAATCTTGACAGAGATCAAAAGCGTTTACGCAGCCTTGTGGGTGATGAATTAATTTCAACCCTACAACCGCTTTTCCATACATGAGACGTCACAAGCTCCTCGCTACTCTATCTTTTTTTTCCATGGCAAATATTCTGACGCGGTACATTCCTTAGTTCCACTAGTTCAGACATTTACAACTCAGACCCTCCATATTCCATTAGTAACGAGGAAGTTCTATTCGGACAGCTTTTTCCTAAGAAACTCTACATTGCGGAACAAATTCTTAAGAGGATGCTTTCCCGATCACTACAATCTTAACCTCTTCAAGTCCCGGGCCAACCGTTATCTACTTTCAACAACCTCATTCAGTAACCTCGTAACTTGAGTAGCTGTTGGGCCTTGTATAGAGTGAACTGCAGTAAAAAATAATTTTTAATCAAATAGTATTGTTAATATATTAACGTTTTTGAAAAAATGTAGAAATATAAAGCTTAAAACAAACTCGGCAGTTTCATTTCAAACTACTAAATATGCAAAATTATATGTTTCATTTTTACTAGAAGCTTTACTTGGTGCACTGGAGTGTAGCATATTTTTCTACTATCACTTATAAGTCAGTGTTCAAGCCCAGGTACATCGCATGATTTCAAATGCTATTTTTAAATAACAGGTAGCCAAGCCCTCCCCATTTTAACAACTAATGTAACAGATTATTTTAATTTTCTCACCTGTTTTTGGACTTGTTAAATAAATCTTACTAAGTATCTATTGGGTTTTATAGAAAACTTTGGAATGTCAGAATGAATCGTCTTTAGCAATTGTAAATATGGCCGATATTAAAATAGGCATGGCGCCATTTTTGTATGCTCAACAATAGCATAAAGCTTTTAAAATACTTTAATTTCTACATGGGAAAACTACAGAAAGGTTCTCTCATAGTATAAAAAATGTTTTGAGTCATTGTTAGAGGTTAAAAATAAATGAACTAAAATAGATTTTTCTTAAAATATTTCACTTTTTATAAATAAATAAATAAAAATATCACAACTATTTTTATGCATTATGGTGTGAGGATGGATAGACATTTTCTAAGAAGTAGTGGGCCATTGAGTGAAAATCGAAATTAATAGACGAGTGAATTATCAGAGATTCGACTTTAGTTAATCACTGCTCTACAGCAGGCGATCTATTTAAATATTTAACTACTTCAGCCTAATTAGTCACAAGGACAAAACAATGAGCCATTCAGTTAGGACTAAACTCACTATATTATCAAATCTTCCGTGAAATAAACTTAGTTAATCAACATTGTTGCAGATGTTCTATTTTGATATTTACTAAAATTTACTAAGTCTGGCACAAGGCCATAATAGTAAGACACCTGATGGGGGTAAAAATTAGTAAACTTCCGAACTTTTCGTGAGACTACCAAATTAATTTTCACTCTAAAGCTAGCGTCCTTATTGCTAGTGTTGACACAGTTCGCTCGGTTCCAATTTACTGATGGCGAAAATAGAATTCTTTTGTATCGTCTTTTGTATCTTGTCATTAAACGTAAGAAGCAAATTTACACATATTGTTTCGAGAATCTCAAGCGTCTTTTTATTTATTTACTTTTAATTTCTTTTTAAATTTTACATTTATATAAACAGAAATCAGCATTCGCATTTACTTTATTCCACTGTACCCGAAAATATAACTTCAAAATAAATATTAATAGGATTATTATAGGATTCTATACAAGAAACATTTAGTATTCACTGACCGAGTAGTTATCGTTACCACTGGTTGAAATTTATAAAATCTTTCTCTTGGGAGTTCTTGCTGAAAATACGCTCATTAAGTCCACTGTCATCGCTCTTTCTAGTGTTGAGAGAAGTTTTCTTCCTAACCTTTTGTTTAAAGTAGTTGGCAAAGTTAACATCTTGATTATACCATTATTTTCCTTTCCCATCTTCTATCCATTGTAGTTGTTGCTGCTGTTGGAAGTCTCCAAGTGATGTGGCTTTTTGTTATTTCGTAAAGTTCTTTCGTTGTGATTCTTTAGGGCCAGTCTATGAAATCCGATTAAGAACAGGCCTCTTCATGACGTTCACAGTTCATTAGCTTGAATCCATTTTTAATCATTAATCTGAGAAAATAATTGAATATAGCTGATCGCTTAGACATTTCTGAACGAATTGGGTGTCATGAATGTAATCCGTATGATATTATAAACTTGACGATGCTATTTAAGAGCATGAATCGAGTTTTTATATTCATATTTTGGTTTTGTAGCATATTGTGGTGCTGTGTGAAACTATCCCTAGTGAAGCCTATCCTATATTCAATTTATTTATATTCTATCCTAAATTTGTTATAACTGATCCATACACTGAGCTATTTGAAATGTTTAGATTGCATTAATTCCACATTCTGAATTTTAGAATAATTGAAGCAATTACATCTTTTAATTTTCTGAAATTTTTAGATTTTGATGATTCCATATTTTTTTTAAAATATTTAATCCAATATTATTCTTTGACTCACAATACTTCGATCTTCCACGTGTGTGTGTTGCATTCGGTGGTCTTCAGAAATCGTTTAACTTCTTGAGAATAACAGACAGTACGCATCCAATCTAAAATTCTCTCGTAAAATTCAGACCTGTGAGTCTACTGTTCTGGTTGAAGAAATAAAAAAACGTTTTAAGCGACTTCTGAAAAACCATTAGATGCTACATATACCTAATGAAGACCGAAGAAAATTTCGGTCAAAGCGTTGACATCGGAAAAATAACGAAAACAATCCTAAATATATAATTTGATTCGATCTTTCTAACATCTGTATACCGCAAACCCACTTTTATTGAGTTTTTATACGCACTGGGCCCCTTATTATCGTAAGCAAATAAAATTTAATCTTATTAAAACCTTGGTTCATTGTGACTTCTTTTTAATTTTCTCTAAGACCAAACTTAATCCAGAATTTGAATTTATTAAGAAGGTTTTGGGTGATAATGTGTACCTTCTCGCTATTTTGCAATCTAGCATTCATGTAAAAATGGCCTAATTCAGTAAACCTAAATTAATGCCACAAAGATGGCCCGTGTATTTGTATATACCGTAGATTGGTAATTTTAGCACGAGTTTTGCTAAACAAATCTCTAATAGTGTGTAACATTGTTATTTCTCTACCAATCATCATATTGCCTTCACTGCCCAACCTATAACTTATATATTAATTTTTCTTTGAGATTTCTATGTGAGTTGTACATACCACGCAAGCTGTTCATAAACATAAATATTTGTTTTATTGGTGAAAAAAAAAAGGTCTTACACAGTTTATAAAAGTGGTTTGATTTGATGGATATGGCAGATGGCCAAGAGATTCCTAAATTTTCAATCCAATCTGGAAGCCATGATGATGGAGATCGTTGAAATGTCCTTTTTTTTTACTTGGACAGTCTTGTTCCCGACAACATTTGAGGCAGATTGCTGGGGATGGTTAGTAAAAATTAAAAGATGAACAGAAATATTTATGTTCAGAAATTCATCTAAAATGGTTGAATTTTATGAAGGCTTCTAGTTTTAAATCAATTAAAATTGTCGAAAGCTTTCTGATTTTACGGCCCCTTAAAAAACTTCGGTTTTATTATGAGACATTATGTACAAAGTTTAACTTATTGCAGCACGAGATGTACGTCGTGAGGATCAAACTCACTTCGCTCGCTGATGGTTTATCAGACTGACTTCCTAACCATTGCTCTAAACCAGACTCTGTCATCTATATCTATATAAACAGATGTCTGCCTGTGTGTGTATGCTATTTATGCTCGTCCACATTTCTCAATCAACTTCGATGAAATTATATACACATACTGCAAATTTACTAATGTTAGGTCAAGACTAACTTTTCCATCTCCAGAGCCCCGAGGTTTGGCAGAAGAATTGATAAAAGTGAAGATAGGTACAACATTTTGCAAAAAACGAAGGCAAAGTTAAACGCAAACAAAATTTTTACTATATCAGCTGATGTAATACAAAACATCAGCCCATGTTATGAGGTTTATGTAGAGTGCTTGACAGTTTTTCTGCTACATTGGCTTCACACAAAAAATGTCAAAAAATCGTGTTTTTAGTATTACTTAAAATAAAAACTTGAATAACTTCATCATTTTTTATCCGATTTTCTTCAAACATGTCGCAAAACAATTTGCTATCATGCAAGAAATAAAACAGTGTGATTTTAGTCCTGCTCGCTTACCCACGTATAACGAAAAACCACGAAAAACTGCTCAAAAAGCTCGTTCTTTGGCCATATCCCCTTGGTTTTTCATCCGGTGCTTTCCAAATTTGCCATGTAAATTATACACAAATTGTCTTGGGTGAATGTTTGCTTTAGATTATTTCAGTTAAGTGGACGAACTCTGCGACAAACAAAGTTCAAAATCAGCTTTTGCCATTTAGCCAATAGTTTCTTCATATGATTCCATTTTAAATTGGCATTCGAACAACCTTTGATGCAAAGATTGTTTGAGAAGCATCATTGAAGCGTTAAAAGAGGAAAATTCCCGAAGAACCTCTTATTAAACGCAGCTTTACAGTAAACGTGAGAATAAGGAGCGGGGTTCATGCGTTTGCATTTGCAGTTGAATCAGGCTCTGACACTTCATCCCTGTTTTTGTTTGATTATTACATTTGTGAACAATACCATACAATTTGAAAGTTATTACGGCCATAGGAAATCTGAATATCTAAAACATTGAAACAATTTAATCACGAGCAACGAACACACAAGAAGTTTTTATCGATGGAATTCCTTTATTAAGAACAATCAAACACTTGCAAAAGACATACTGTAAAAAGATGAGGGGGAATAGCTTAGTATACCAACGGATGATGCATACAAGCGGAGACGCAGGCGGAAGTTTCTAGACAGGGGGTGCAGTTATAATATTGCAGCCATGTACAAACGTGACAAAAGTCAGATATATTGGCTAGTTAACACTGTCTTCTTTTTTAAAATAATCTTCACCCTATACGAGGCCCAAGAGCTAATTGAGGTAGAGGGTTACTAAGTAATACACACTGTTTATGGGGATATGGGGAGACGAAAAAGTTAACCCAAGACTAGAACAGGTTAAGATTGTAGTGATCAGGAAAGCATCCCCTCGAGAGTCGGTTCCACAAAATAGCAGTTCGTAGAAAGAAGCTGCTCGTGTGGAACATATATCTCACCAATGGAATACAAAGGGAATGAGAGTGGTTCGCCTCAATGTACGTGGCTTCCTAGCCGTGAAGGTTAGAACTGGTGGTCTTAAAGAATGTAGTTCGTTTGAATACTTTTCATGGAAATAACGACAGAGCAGCGAGAGGCTTACGACGTTACGTCTGTGAGAAAGGGTTTGTAGGATGGAAAATAATTCACCACCGACAAGGCAGCGGGGAGGCTCTTGGGCTCTACCGAGACTGGAAACTCCTGCTCTTATATGGCAGCAGTACTCCATTTTCGGTCTGATCTGGCTCTTGTAAATGTTGAGGATAGGAGTCAGGTATTTACTGGAGTAGTAGAGAGAACCAACCATTTTTCACCATTTTTAGTGATGGATCGTATGTACGAGTTCCACTTAAGATCTGGGTTGAGCTTGTCCTAATAGGCGCACAAGGCACGGGGCCTCTCTGAGAGAAGACCCGTTCATCGCGAGAGGTGAAAGTTCAGGGTTCGCTCGGTGATATCAATCTGGTTACAAGTACGGATCACCCATAATAAACGATCTTTAGAATGAGCGTGGTAGCCATTACATTAAATTAGACGCCTCGGGTGTGCATGCTGGCATGCGTAACTCTAAAATCGGCTCTTCATAGTAGTTTAAATAAACACGTACTAATCTGTTCTTAGATAAATATAAAATTAAAATAACCTTTCGACATTTCAGCTGTCACTTAAGCAACTCTCACGATAAGAAATTGGGAAAACAAGTTGTTTATTTTATATATTGCTCAATATTAATTTGTGAACGAACTGCTGTAAAAATAAAAGCAGAAAACTTGTAAACGCAGCCATGTCGTCTGCCCACATCTTGCTCATCACGCACACAAAGAAAGAAAGAAGGAAGTAAAATCATAGGAGTTTATAAAATGGTAAGATCTGGAAAAAAATGAAAACTATTGTAAATGAAATGAGCTAAGTAAACAGAACACTACCGTAGAAAAATTGGAGTAAACAAATAGTCTACTTATCGAAAAGAGGACACATGGCACAGTAGATAAAGGCGTTAGTTAGATCCAGTGACAGGACCCAAAGAGTGTGAGTTCAATACCTGGTTAAGGCAAGGGGAGAACTTGGGGAGGGGAATTAACAGGAGATAACTGATAACTGACATCCATTAGACATGGCACGTGGAACTAGAACAGTCCACCCCAGCAAGCGAAATAAATGGTTCAGTTCGACAACTACCTGAAGAAGGCCGGAACGTACAACTACCGAAACGTGATAAATATGGCAACAAAGATGAGGACCATAGTTCGAACAATGTAAATAGTGTGAAAGTTCATGATCTGCTCGATGATGGTGGAACATTACCAGTTTGGTTTTGGCGTTATTGGATGTTACAAACCAATCCTTGCCCCCTTTGTGCCCCCAGGGCAAGGTGAGAAGAGAGATCAGCTGCCAGGTTCTAATCTTCTACATTTTGTAGGTGTGCCTATACACTGCTCTATCATCTGCATATCGCTAAAGATCTAAGTATGTTCTATCCAAGTTGAAATAAAGTTGGTAAATAACTATCTTGTCTTATGGCTGAGATAGTTGCATTTCTCATCAGTACAAAAGATCAGTGTTCAAGCAAGGATTTTGAATGTTGAATTTCAAAGTAGAAAAATTGGTGTAGCACAAACTTCTTAATCACACACACACACACAGATCATGTTATACGCTGTATTGAGATTTGTTTAGCAAATAATTGTCAGATTGTATTTGTTTGCTGGCAACTAAAAATGAAGTTGAATTAATAGCTAATTCCTCCATCTAAAACAATTGGTTTATTTACAACATTCTTTACGTGTTCAAATCCAACTACCCATGTTTTGTTGGTTTCTCTTTGCACGTTTTTATGCATGTGCTCTTCAGCGTTTATTAATAAATCATAATTTGACCCAACCCAAATACTTATCTTTCAAGTAAAGTAGTTCTGGGTTGGTTTATAAAATAAAACATCAATTATGGCCAAATTCGTGGCTGAAATATTTGCATATTAACTAAGTTTAGCGTGGCACAAAGTCACAGTTCTGAAGCTCCCAGTGAGTATCGAATTCTTTGTAGCAGTAATGGCGCATAAATCTACTTTCTCACTGATACTTTACGCCGAAACACACAAATATTTACTAAGCTTGGCTTCGTATATCACAAAGATACAAGATTGAAGCACCCGGTGAGAATTGAACTCACTGCAAAGTGATATTGCTACTGCAATTTTATTTTGCATCTGGGGCATGCAAAATAAATTTCACATCGTGATGAAATGGTTAACGAATAAATTTTAAACGCCAATGATTTTTAGTTCGATACAAAGTAGTTCCTTAACAAATGTTTTACAAACAATGCTGCTGTACATGTGAATCACGAAAAGATCTAGCTAAAAGGAGGTGAGCTAACATTGGACCGGCTTCTCCCTTAGAACTCTTACCAACCATTCTTGCCACATTTTACAAAATAAATATCGGTCGATTGATTCAAATATCATTTCATTGAATTAAAATTTCCTTTTGGGAATATGACGATTGGAATCATGAAAAACTGAAAAGAAATATATGATGAGGTCAAATTTTCTTTTGATTCTCAAACATTGTAGAGGAAGTGGTGGTACTATTGAGTTAGTGATAGTCATATTCCAACCACTAAATCATGCCTGAGACCAGGGTCATCTGATGAAGTATTTTTTGACAAAACAATTTTGTTAGATTCAGCAGAATGTGTATCAAATTATTATTATTATTATTATTATTATTATTATTATTATTATTATTGTATGAGATTGCAGCACGCCAAAAAAATGTCGATGAGGTACAAACATACGAAGCCCAATAAGCTCATCATGACATCCAGTCTGATAAAATATTCTGTCGTTTTTTATATCGGCATATCAAACTCTATGGTTTATTTAATACCAAATTCTAAATATTTTTATGCATTTTTTAAGATAATAATGGTTTAGTGATACAAATCTCGCTAATTAACCCTTAGCTGAGGGGAAGAGATGGATTCATGCCTTTCCCAAAGATATTTGCGCATAATTGAATATAACGAGGCCAACTCTGGAAATGGAACTCAGTTCTCCGATTAACAATTCCGGGTCATTATCCATTACACCACCCGCACATCCACGCTTACAGGATCATGTATTCACAAGCGGTCACTTATCTAGGTATTGACAAGACACAATGTTGCTTAACTTCAATGATTGTACGAATACCGGCGTTTCAACGTTATGTGGCCGTATGTTAAGAATAGACCTGGCACATGAACAACAGCCAAAAGTACACGATATACTTAGAGATTTTGATAAACCTACAGGTGGGCCCAGTTAGAAATAGCTTAGGGTAAAATATTCCAGTCTGTTCAGATGTCTGAGTGTGTTTCCAAGTATCTAGATATGACTCCTAAGTCACTTTGACTGATTAACCTTTCAAACTTAATAAAAAAAAGCGCTCTCGACAACCGGCCATGATGTTCCTCCCGCTCTTGAACGCACAGTACGTTACGTTACGTTCTAGAAGACATGGTCAACTGGTCAAGTAAGTGACAAAACAAAATCTGTGATATTAAACAGGATATTTACTGTAACCTATATATTTTGCTTTCCGTTTAGTACATTCTATTAATAGGCCATCACTTAGGGTAAGGTAAGATAATTAATACATGCATTTTGTTTGCACAAATTCTGATGCATTAGTATTAGCAATATATACATTGTAATCGATAGAGGCTCGGATTGAGGAATCGGACAGCCGATTTCAAATTCCAATGATCAAAGACCGTTACATACACTTACGTGCAATAGTTCCCTTGGGAAAAGTATGAACCCATCTCTTCTCCACACACCTATCTATGGATAATTGCATGACATAAGAGGTCCTTTAGCCTTTGGTGGCAAACGGTCTAGAAGGGCAACTCTGAATTTACAACCCTTCACTCACCAACCCACAATTGGTCAAGCGCGGTGAATACGGCTACACCACTGAATACATGGTCAATCCACCAACAAGAGTGGGAAGGCCCTGGATTTGGATTTAGGTACATTGTTTATATTTTTCTTTACATTGATAATAATCTATTTAGAAAATGAGCAGTTCTACACGTTGCAATTTCTTAATGTCTTGTAAAGAAGGTCTACCAGGGACCTTGTTAATGTACTTGTCTGTACTTTTCTTGATTAAACCCAGTGCTCCAATTATTATCGGCATAATAGCATTTTTAAGTTGATACATTTTTTTTCAATTTCAAGATGCTTATATTTATTTATTTTTTCATATTCTTTAACAAATGATTTTTATCTCGTCGCACTTCCATATCTATGAAAATACATTTTTGTATATCGTCAGTATGAATGCTTAGTCCCAAAAATAATAACTTCATAAACTTCTATCACTAGTTCAAGGTTATGTTCATGCCATTTTCCAGTATGTGATACACTATAGTATCGATATATCTTCTATTAATTATATAAGGTTTCTTGATGCGAAAAATAATCCCTTATCAAAGATTAGATAGCTATGATCAGAAGGGTCCTATAAACTAAGTACAGAAGAAAAATTTAAATTCAAACTATTTTAATCATCTTTGCTGTTATTACCACCAAGTTTCAGCTGCTGTGTCCTCCGGCCTTTTTCAGGTGCTTACAGATCTGGGTAACCTCCAGAGAATTTCGAACTGCACCCTTTATTTTTTTTTTTTTTTTTTTTTTTTTTTGTAGCAGAAAATGAACAATGCAACAATGATCGGATCAGATCGTACATAGCAGTGTAATATCATTTCGTCGTATTTCGGTCGTTGTTCCTTCGGCCTTCTTCAGCTTTTTGTCAGTTAGAGTAAGCGTCAGTGAATTTTGAATTGAACACGTTATTTCACAGAAAATACACGATTCAATAGACATTTTATTAGACTGTACATAGGAGTAAAATACCATTTCGTCGTCTCTCGCAACTTGGGTTCCCAGAAGGATCCAGGATGGCAGAAGAAATGCTAAGACATTATAGGAGACCAAGAGTGAACATTTCGTCATGTCAATTCATAAACTGCTTAAACAAAAGTATACAAAGCATGTAAGTAACGAGCATTCCAACTGGTTGTTCCTACTAAGTGATTATTGACCACAAACTTCCTCACTTGGCAAAAAAGCGAAGCAGAGCAGTTGTTACTTAGTTGTCGAGAATTTGTAAAGATCTTACATAATAAAAATAATTCATTTTAGAACTTCAGACAACACTAGAATTGTCAGAATAAAACTGCTGATCGAAAAAAAAATAATGAAGATATTAGTTTGAATAGTGACCTTGCTTCCATGTAGAAACTTCAAGCAATATAAAACAATTCTTTTTATGCCATATGAGTGTCATATTCTCCAGGCCTTCTTTTCACCATTATGTATCCATAAATTTCACTGTCACTTCTAAGTACAAGTGTCCTTTTTTCCCTCATTATCTTTAAAACTTCCTCCTTACTTCCATGATATTCCTAACATCCACATTTCTGTCGCTTCAAGACTCAAATGATCAATCAAACAATGGAAGAACGTGTTTTGTATTCTTTTCCCTTAAATAATTATTTCAGAAGTAGTGATTGGTTTAGTGTTCTTTCCCATTCAAAAGTTAGTTCTTATTTTATGTCTCTTCACGTCTAAGGCTCTCCACAAAGTCCTATTCTTCGTAGCTTTAAGCAATGTTTGTCTCATCATACCTCCCAATACCTGTTGTGCTATTCATCCAAACAAAGTCTTTCTTCAATATGTCCCGTTAATGTTACATTCTCCTAGCCCTCTTTGCTCATTATGTGTATAAGAAATTTATATTGTCTCTTTCTTATCATAAGATAAGCGATGAGGTTTCAAGTAACATTCTTCTCATAATGACTGAAGCTTGTTTGGCGTTGATAGTTATCGTATTAGTAGTAGTAGTAATGAGAAGGGTAGGAAAATATCAAACTAACAACATTTTTACGTTTCTCTTATTAACATGAATTTCAAAAGGGTGTTCACTATTAAAAGTAACATTATTTGCTTATGAAATTGAGTTTCAATGAACATCTAAAGATTAGGACATCGGGTATTTTGAGGCGTTCTGTATGCGCATAATGGACTTAATTAGAATGTAAAATAACTTGGGACTGTGAGGGTTGGAGTAACTGCAAACGAAACCAGCAAATCAAGATTGAATTCCGACTGAAGCAGTTTATATTCATACCGCATTAATACACTTGCGGTAAAGAATAAAATCTGCTTATACCGGGGCTCTATCCTGCCAAATAGTCTCCTTACTAGCAAGTCATGTTGTTTGGCAGAGAAGTCTATAGATGACCAGGTATATGGAAAGACTACACTTCTTTAACTACTTTTCTGTCCGGGCGGCAGTGACCGTAAAAAGCTTTTGCACCCATTGTCAGGGGCCACTCAGACGTCAGAGAAGAACATTTTAATAGACAGATTTGTGAATACTACTTTCAGATGCAGCATCGGTGCCAGAGTATTCCACCCCTTAGGCTAGCACTACATTATGCGCCCCTTTCTCCTCGCCTAATAAGTTAAATCATTCGAACGACTGTAATATACCAACTAGCACACACTGACTAGCGCCTTTTTGCGTTCTAAACAATTTTCGCATCCTGGACGATCACCTAGTTTGTCTGATGTATAGCGCCAGTCATATTCAAATTTTAAGACAATTGTTCCTGTGAACAATTTGCATTAGATAGTGGGACGAAAATTGGCACTTTGGTTGATCATTCTCCAACCCGTTACATTCAGAGTTACACGCTTTCACATAGTTCGATGCATTTGTAAAAACGTTTCTCGTAGAAATCAGAAAATTGAAACTGCAGCCATGACTGTGCTCTCATTAATCGTTGCGTCCTAATCCTGGAAGTGTCTACCTTTCAAATATAACTTCCCGGAAAGATAAAGATGGAAATAAGATGTTATCAGGCCAAGCCAATAGTCGGAATAGGGAAGATTTTCAGAATCATTGGAATTTTCTTTCATTTGTGCCACATGGGATCTGGGTATTGGTGTGCTGGTTTGCAACTTTCGATTTTCAATGGCTTACCGTAAATTCAAGAATAATTATGCAAAATAAGTCCGAGGTATTATTATGTATCTGGACAGGAAATCCAAAAGCACCACCCTATTTTGATACCAGACAACTGTGAACTTGCCAATGGATGTGAGACGCGTGACATTTTCGGTGGTGGCGGGTATTACCGTGCTACTATTGTTTGGACTGTTTTCTTCTCTGAGTCAAAGTAATAAACACACTACTGCAATCAGTAAGGCAAATAAGTTGATTTGGTCCTCTTAACACACACCTAAAAATTCACGTGAGCAATTCATTCTGGCTTCTTTATGAAAAGGTGCAATCAAACGAGGAACTGATACTTGCCGCATATACATGTGTATATAGATTACTTTTTCCACATCAGTTAGTTATGTGCCATACGTGATACACGTCTAGGCGATCATGTATCTTTCGATACATTACTGACGAGGCAGATTTTTTTCCCGGAGTAGGTTGCCATTTCTTTCTGCGGCAGATCAGTTGTCATCTAAGGTTACTGAACCAGGTCTTTCCTTCTATTTACCCATAGCTGGGGGAAGAAGAAGAGGATTCATACCTTTCCCAAAGGTATTAGCACATAAGTGAATGTAATGTTTTTTTTCACATACCCTACACAAATCTTAGCCCCCTTTCGAATGGCTGTGCGGCATTCTCCTAAGATGTCAGTTTCCACTTATTGGATGATGACAACATCAATGACTGACTGAGGACGACCAAGAATAGGGGCCGTTTCGGCTGAAACCTGTTCACATTTGAAATGGGAATAACAGTACTTAATAACGCTGTATGGTGTATCAGGTCCATACACGCTGTAATCTTAATCAACATTATTTATAGCATGTTAACTTTTGGGAAAATTTGGGGATATATCATACAAGTGGAATGCGATTGTGATAAGAATGAACTTATTGGTGGAAGTGTCTATATAAGCAGACTGGCATGATCAATAAATACAGAAATTTGAAGCCATGACCGTTCTAATACTTAGGTCAGGCCCATCCTTCTTTCCATGAAAATAGCCTTATCTTCAAAGGAGTGGGTTTTAATTTTATCAATTGATAATATGAAAACTCAATGAAAATTCATGCACAAAATGTAAGTAAATAATCTTGAACATCAGTATTACTTATCTACCTTTTGTGTTTGATTTTTTTATGGATTTTACAAGTATTATTAGGTTGTTGACATTATTACGTCATTCTTTTTGAATGACGTAATAATGTCGTTTTTTGACGTTTTTTTTAAGTCAAAAAACGACATTATTACGTCATTATTTTTGCACCAACCTAATACATTGATTGTCAAGGGAAAGAGCTTTTTATTGTCATCAACAAACAAGTTTTCAATAAAATCTTTATTTTTTATGAAGCATTTGACTTTTCCATACTACCTTAAACATAAGTTTCGGAAGGAAATTCCCATTAATATTAGAAAGAGAGATAACAGTGGAATTGAAAAACCTATTTTCCGGAAAAAACTTTTTTAAGAGAAAGATTTTACAAATTTTAACCAACAGTAACACTAAATATTCGATCATTGAATACCAAACGTTTCCTTATACGGAAACGGCCATTATTAACTATTGACGAGTATTTTCTTTTATCTTAATTTTTAGTTGTTTTTATTGAAATTTATTCAGACCATCATTTAAAGCAATTCTCTTGCTCTTTTTTATCAAAACGGTAAAGCTAAAATATTTCTAGCCAAAGAATTACTAAAAGGGTATACAAAACTCCATGAAAAAGTAAAAATGGATACAGTCTCAAAATGCTTTACATGGATTAATCTGGAAAATTTCACTTTTAAAAGATCTATCCAATTCTGAGTCAAATTGTAAAGTTGTTTTTTGTTAATCGTTCCAGCCTCCGAGGATAACCTTCCTTCCTTCATACGAGTTCATGGATTGTCATATTTTATCTAATCAAAGCATTATTTTTTTACATTCTTCTACGTTTGTCACTTAGTATTATCAAAACGAAAAATACCATATAGATATATGTCTACATTATATAAAGGTATAAGAGACAAGAATAGTAATCGCGAATAGAAGCATACAGTACTGTAGAATGCCATTGTTTCGTGATCAAGCAATTAATCATTTCGGAGATTTTATCACCATTTTCAAAAACTTTACTATTTTTACGTAAACACTGTTTTTCTTCATACAAAAACAGACAACGAAAATAAAAATATTCATATGTAACTCGTCTTTTGTGCAAAAGTGCAAAAAATTACGCTTTTGTATTTAAATTATAATTCCATTGTAAGTTTTTCAAAAATGCGCAGAGTTGAAAAATAATTGCGTGCAAATAAAATGTGTTTTTCATTACGAGTTGATTTAGCTTCAATGAAAGATGTTTTCGTTTCTTGTTTTTGAATGGTATATAATACAAAAGCTTTATGGAATTGGGTTAGAAATGCGTTCAGTTAGGATAAAAAGATGGCTGAACACAAATACCGATTGTCTTAGAGATACATTGGTGATCCTGAAGAAAACAGTAAAAGATGGGGGAACGCTGTGATGGGGTAAAGAACGTATTAACAAATATGTTGATGAAATTAAATGATAGGAGGGACCATATAGTTGCAAAGAAAAGAAAGAAAGAAAATTTCAACAAATACATATTTACACCGGTCGTCAAAAATAAGAGACCGTGAAAGATTGTATTTTCAACGCCATTAAGTGGATGAATCTATCTCTAAAAATAACAGCGTGTGTCCGTCGATTCTTCTGAGTTATGTTTGCATTTGTTTCTGGATTCTTCGTTTATGATAAAAACAAATACGCTTGTATTTCTCAATGCATTATCGTCTATAATGATAATTGTCTGTATTTGTTAGTGAGGGTTCATCTATAATAATTGTTTTCATTTTTAATTTATGTGGCTTTTTCATTTACAAAAATAACTGTTTCGATTTATAGTAATAATAGTCATTTTCATTCATCTGATAGTTCTTCATCTATAATAATAGTTTTCAATTGTTTGTGGATTCTTCGTCTCTAATAAAAATTACTTGCATTTGTCTGTGAATTCTTTTTTATAATAATTTGTTTTCAATTTTCTGTGGTTCTTTCATCCATAATAGTAACTGCTTGCTTTTCTCTGAATTATTTTTATAATAATTGTTTTTATTTGTCTGTGATTCATTCGTCTATAATAATAATTGCATTTCTTTGTAGGTCCTTCGTCTATTATAATAATTATTTTAATTTCTTTGTACGTTCTTTGTGTTCGTTTGTAGATTTTTATTTTATCATAATAATCGTTCCTGATGGCCGTGTCTTTCGTCTATAATAATAATAATAATAATAGTTGAAGAAATACAAGTAAAGCATGATGCAAAATACTTAAAAAAGCAGCGACAAAATACTTAAAAAAGAATTCAAAAGCAAATGCAACCGACTAGATACAGAAACGATGGCAAAATAAACTGCTTCACGGTCAATACTTTGCCCGTACTAAATAAGCTGATCAGTGGCTACGTAAGTGCGAGGTTAAAAGCTGAAACCGAATGTTTTATTCTTGCTGCACAGGACCAATGTTTGTTAACTAGAAATTATCAAGCACACATACTGAAAAATGGTGTAAGCCCAAAATGCAGATTCTGTGATAAATATCCAGAAACAATTGACCATCCTGTATCAGGTTGAACGGTATTGGCACCCACTGAATATAAAACACGGCATGACAAATTGGTTTAATATATGCACTGGAAAATCTGCAACTTCTACGGAAAGGAAACTGCAAGAAACTGGTATGAACACCACCCAGGCCCAATTACGGAAATAGGACCTGTAACAATTTTATGTGCCTTCACGATACACATAGACAGAACAATCAAAGCTAATCGCTCAGACATCCTTATTAGAGACCGCGAACAAAAAAGTGACCGCTTATTGATATGGCAGTCCCTGCAGACTGCAATGTATTTAAAAAAAAAGAAAAAAAAAGCTATCAAAATACAAGGACCTCGAAATCGAAATCTCAAAAATGCGGCAGATGAGAACATCAACAATTCCTCTTGTAGTTGGAGTCCTCTGATTGATAAAAAAGATTCCAATAAACTGATTGAAGGGATTCCTGGAAGCCCATGCTTTAAAGAAATATAAAAAATGTTCTCACGAGTACAGCTCTCACCTTACGATGGGCTTTATCTATGTAAAATATGTCTGTGTCTTTGTTACTTTTTTTTTAATTGCCTAGTGGAAAATGACATGATGTCATTTCTGACCTTATGTCTCTGGTTGGGACCCGGAAAGAAATGAGTACACACCAGAAATCAAAGGAATAATAATAATAATAATAATAATAATAATAATAATAATAATAGTTGTCTGGAGCTTCTTTATAATATTAACGTCTTCATTTATTCGTGGATCCTTCGCTTATTATAATAATATTCTTTTACTTTTTTCAGTATCCCAGCAGACCGCAACAACACTTTGCTTTGAAGAGTTTCAATTTTCCCCAGAATTTGCAGCTGGTTCAATCTTGATTCTGGTGTTCTGGGGCACCGCTCCAAACGTGCCAACCATTATAGGCTCGACCCTAAACTTTATGTTCCACACTTTTCGAAGCTCCAGGGCAATGTTCTGATATTTTTCAGTTTTTTGCTCTTTTTTTATCTTTAAAGATGAATTTTCATATTTCCAGACAATGGTATTGATGAGGTCTGCTAGAAAAATGTTGAACATTTCATGAGATTTAGTAACTCGGTCTCCAGATATCTGGTGTGAATATGCAAATCCCAAGCATTTGATTTTTAAGACGTCCACACGTGCAATGCGTATCCAAATATATACTTTTATTATGTCACACTTTTCTACGTCACTAGAAAAATCCACAACATAAAAATGAGTGAAATACTTATCCTTATGTAATGAAATCTTCTTGTGACACTCTTAGTTGTGGATCCTTCTGGCGACGTAGTAGAATTAATGTTATATTAAACTGGGTAAATAAATGATATTAAGCTTGGTAAATAAAAGTCCATTATTGTTCAGTGTTGAATCGGTCACCGCGACGTGGTCTGAAGTTGTCACGATAGATCAATTATGACTGAATAATGAGTTCGATCCTCACTAAGGGCTCCATACTTTCGGCCTTGTGTTACATCTAAGCTACTTAGTAAATCGCTATTCAGTGGTGAATCGAATATTGTTTAGCTTAAAATTCCATAAGTATTGAACCTAAACTAAAATGCAGAGCAGCATAAAGTATTTCGTACTTTCTAACTACATTGTTCGAGTAAAATAATAAGTAGCGGTAGTAGCTTCATCTTAATGTTTTCTTGAGTCAAACATTTTTATTTGGTTGCTTGTGACGACTAATAACACCAAATCTTATTAGAGTTTCACTAGCAATCCCAATAACTTCCTTGTTTTATATAGCTAAATTTTAATTTGTATAAAATGTATGATACTATCATCAGTCACGATCAATGATTGTCCCCTCAGAGAAGCCCCATGCTTTGAGCAACTATTCGGCCTTAAACTCAACCCAGATCTCAAGTGGAAGTCGTATGTACAATACATCGCGAAAGAAGCAAAAAAAAAAATGGTCGGTTCCCTGTACAGCTCCAGTAAGTACCTGACTCCTCCTGTTATCCTCTACCTTTCCAGGAATCAGATAAGGCCAAAAATGAGGTACTGCAGGAGCCGCTCAGTCTACATATTTTACAGTTTCGGTAGAGTCCAAAAGCGTCTCCGAAGCCTTGTGGGTGATTAATTATTTTCCATCAAGCAACCCCTCTCTCATAGACGAAACGTCGCAAGCCTCTGACTGTTCTTTCGTTATTTCCAAGGAAAGTGCCAAAACGAACTGCATTCCTTAGTTTTACCAGTTCTAACCTTCATGGCTAAAACCTGCCATGCCACGTACATTTAGCCAACCACTCTTATTTCCTCCGTATTCCATTGGTGAGAAATGTTCCACTGGAGCAGCTTCTTCCCACGAACCACTGCTCTGTGGAACCAACTCTCAAGAGGATGTCTTCTCGATCACTACAATTTTAACCTGATCAAATCTATAGTTAAACATTATCTTCCACACATATCCGCATAAACTGTACCTCTTAATCTGTACCTCGAGTGGCTCCCGTGCTTTGTACAGGGTGAACTTAACTGTAAAAATAATCTTACATATTATTTATATGTACGACCATTACACTTTGCAACCATGACTGGACGAGAAATAAATCTTGTTTTCCTAAGGTGATTCCTGGCGAAATAATGATTATTCTTACATAATAACTGAAATAAGAAGCGATTTGATTAAAGTGAAAATGATTCGACACCTACGGAATATATTCACGTTCTAAGAAATAATAAACAATCACCAGTAACATATAGAACCAAGTCGGCTGGAGAGCTGAGTGCAGAGTAGTTGTTAGCAAGTTTGTCTTGCACCCCATGACTAATGTAATGTGTTCGTGCCTCTATTGATGCCTTATACTTGACACTTTGTGCGAAATTCTTTTTCTATGTGTCACGTGCCTTCAAGACATGGGCGATCATGCCTTTCCAATTCTTCCTAATCTCTTTTGCTCTTTAGCAGTTTCTCACAACCTCGTTAGGTAGGTGGATCGCTACCTTCATCTATCTCTCTTGCCCGAAATATGCCTTGTAAAGTTTCCCATGCCCCTTTCTCATTATGTGTCCAAAGACCTGTCTCTTCCTGATTCTGAATATAAGTGTTTTTTCTGTTACTATTTTCTTTAATTCTTTCTCGTTACTTACTCGCTTCGTCCAGTGAATATTCAGTATCCTCCTGTAGAACTACATTTCTGCTGCATACAGTTTTCTCTTCATCTGTACGGAGATTGTCCAGTATTCACTGGCATATAAGTGGATGAATATGACAGAGCAATTCACCACTATTTTCTTTGTTTCTAATTAAATGTTCCTGTTTCTCAATACTTGCCTAGTTCAATGCGTGTTCGGATCTCGGTGTCACATTTTGCATTCGCTGTTAAAATACTTCTCAGGTATTTAAATTTCTGCATTATGATCATTTCTCCCATTTGTAATGCGCAACTTGGGCTTTTTCTCTTGCTGATGACCATACTTTATGCATTCTTGCAGTTGATAGTCCTTTTTCTCGCTTTCTTTTACTGCCCTATCTAAGAGGTCCTGTAGTTTTTTTCCGTGTCAGCCATCAACACAGTGTAATTACAAATCTTAAAGTGTTAAGATTATGTCCATCGATAATAAATACTGGTAGGGTCTCCAGCTTCCTTAGAATAGCCTTGTTGTAGAGGTTGAATAAATATGGAGAGAAGACACATCTTTGTCTTAAGCTCCTTTCTATTCATTTTCTATCTGTATGCTGGATAGAAAATGTTTGCTCTCAGAATAATTTCTGGATTATTCTAACATCGTTTCCAATAGATCTCATTTTCCTAGCAGTTCAAATAGATATTTGTGCCATACCTTGTTTAGTGAATATCAATATAAAATAGTCCCAACCAAAACCAACAGAAATAAAAGTAGATAGCTCGAAATAAGTCGAGATTGTGTTATGGATTACATAATACATCCCTGGTGACTATATAAACTAGTCCATAAATATAAATAAAGAACTCCTGGTTAGAGGAGAAGAAGCCCTTTGGAGTCAGATATTTCGCTGTTAGACTTGCGACAGGCTTGTCGAATTCTCTGCCTTCGGACAGAGAGGAACCCAGACGAGGCTATGCCTGCGAGCAGATTCTCTTCTGGGGAGGTAGGCAAACCCGACCCCGTATATACGGGGTCTAAGGGAAATTTTTGTCCGAGGCTACAGGCTCCGAATCACCCCACGTAAAAACCTGCCTTGTGCCACATCCTGCCTTGTTGGGAGGTTTGATAAATACCAAAAGAAGACGATTGGAGTCAGTCTTCAGACTAAGTAATACAAGTGTCACGGCAAGTAGCCGAAGCATTACTTATATTATAAGCGCTACGAAGCGCGTTATGATAGATAGATAGATAGATAGATAGATAGATAGATAGATAGATAGATAAGATACGATTAGAGACTGATAAAGAGACAGATACGAAGACTGATACATAGACAGAAAAGACATTGAGATCGATACACAAATACGAAGAGAGAGAGAGATAAATAGATACGAAGTGATAGAGAATGATACATAGATACGAAGAGAGAGAGAGATTGATACATAGATAGATACGAAGAGATAAAGATTGATACATAGATAGATACGAAGAGATAATGATTGATACATAGATACGAAGAGATAGAGATTGATACATAGATAGATACGAAGAGAGAGAGATTGATACATAGATAGATACGAAGTGAGAGAGATTGATACATAGATAGATACGAAGAGAGAGAGAGATTGATACATAGATAGACACGAAGTGAGAGAGATTGATACATAGATATATACGAAGAGAGAGAGAGAGATTGATACATAGATAGATACGAAGAGAGAGAGAGAGATTGATATATAGATAAATACGAAGAGAGAGAGAGAGATTGATACATAGACAGACACGAAGAGAGAGAGATTGATACATAGATAGATATGAAGTGAGAGATTGATACATAGATAGATACGAAGAGATAGAGATTGATACATAGATACGAAGAGATACAGAAATGGATAAATACGAAAATATAGATACATAAGGTTGGTGCAAAAATAATGACGTAATAATGTCGTTTTTTGACGTTAAAAAATACGTCAAAAAACGACATTATTACGTCATTATTTTTGCACCAACCTAATAGATACGAATATATACGTACATAGATAAGAAGATATTGATAGATAGATAAATACGAAGAGATTGAGATCGATACTTAGATACGAAGAGATAGAATATGAAAGTACATAGATAGATATGAACATATTCAGATACGTACATAGATAATTATGAACATATTCAAATAGAAACATAAATGTGTACGTATTTAGATAGGTCTACATTTAAATATGAACATACTGACAGGGTTACATAGAAATGTAAACAGATTGAGATTGATACATAGATATGAAAAAACTGCAATACTTACATACATACACTTTACATATTTCTTTCGGGTAAAAAAAATGTTTGTTGCATTGAGCGTAACTAAACAAAGGAGCGGAAAAAAATGAAGAATTTTTTTTTCTTTTTACAAGTGGTTAAGGAGGAATTTTTAACGAAAACAAACATAATTTTATTATACAATTCCAAGTAAAGGGGTAAGACGCGCGGACACGGACACACATACACACAGCAAGAACAACAACAAACTTAACAAACATCTTAAAAAACACGAATGCAACTGCGTGGGTTCATGGCATTTCTCATATTTTTTTCTTTATTTAATGTTTCTTTTTTTCTGTATTTTATTTTCTTTTTCTTATTTCCTTGTTTATCGCACTACTTTTTTTCTTACCCCAACCGATCCCGCTAATTTGTGCATATTTTTCTTATCTTTGTATCTGTGCGCATGTGTACCCATGTGTGTGCTTGTGTATATACTATATTCGCCCACTCTTCTGCGTGTGAGTGCGTGTATGCTCACGCGTCTGTGCGTGTGAATGCCTATGTATGGATGTGTGTGTGCGTGTTTTTGCCCGTGCACGCGCATGTGTATGTGGGTGTTTTACTGTGCGCGCGTGTGTATTTTCTCTTGTTCTCAGCGCGTGCCCACCCTCTTTGGAAGACATCTCGCTTCTCATTCGACGATCGGCTAAAAGTGGGAAGGCCCTCATCGAACCAGGCGGAAGTCGATTGAGCGCTTCGCATTCTTTCCAGATGGCAACTACCATATAAGGAAAGCTGTCCTCTCAACTCCACCCCTTCACACCCCGCTACATTCTTTTCCTCGTCCCTCTCATATATATCGCGCCAGAACTTTGTCAAAGATCACACATCTTCTAACTACTTGCTTGTAGAAGAAGGAAAAAGAATTCAAAGAAATCATTTACCTGACGTCTTTGTTAACAGAAAATTCGGAGACATCTCCCTTAAAAACCAGAAATACTTACCACTAACAACGACCACTTATCATACAGAAATTACTTGGGTTTACTTCCCTCAATTTTCACCATTTTAGAGATCTGCTAGCTGCGAAAAATCATGAAAATTGAAACGAATATAATACTTGTGCTTCTTGGACTAAGTCTGGTAAGCTATTTTTCTTTTAAATGCATTTTTTTAAGAAAAGATATCGTAGCTGCTTTCAGTTTTTAAATGACCGCAGATAAAAGGCGGGGTAAGTCAACACGTGGTCTTCTTAGCTACTACGATGTGTTGTTTTGAAGCTGAAGCAGTAGTACTACAACACGCCGCGATATCTTTCCCTTACTCACAATTATACTCTGTTAAGTTATGCGGAGGTGCGCCGTATTTTCTCTAAGACAATGAATCAAAGTATTCTTTTATAAATAGTTTTATTTATTTTTAGCCGATGATAAAATCTTATTTTTATTGGAATTATCATAACGTCGGCAAATTAGAACATCAGTCTGCTTTAATCAGATTTAGACTACTAACCTCGACAGTTGCAAATATTAATACGCCTGGATGCACTTTTTCATTGAGTAGTGTTAGCTGTTTTCATTGATAAAAATGCTTTTTGATAGTAATTGTAAATGCCATGCGTCCACCACTGATATTTAAGCTCGCAAATAACTAAATAACGTCATTAATAGACTTGTCAAAACTTTCTACGACTATCTTTGAATTAGAAGGAAATTTTTTTCAAAACTATTTCAGCTACAAATAAAGACAGAATATTGGGGCACCAAGTGCAGACCAAACTCACTATGCTAGAAAACTGGTTTATAAACCCAATAACAAATCTATTATACTGTTATGTAAGGAGGTACCAAAAGAGAGTAGAACTCATTATACAAGCTTACGAAACGAGCTTATTAAAAATTTCTCTACGGTAAGACCAGAGTGACCAAGATTAAGACATCAGCATTCTACAATTTCTTTATTTGAATGCCAGTCACGGTTTCAACCTGTTGCAGCCGAGTGTAAAAAAAAAATCTCCCGCGCTTTTTTTAAAAACCTTACTTCTACGTTAGCTGTAGTTTACATGTACGTCCATTTATTGTTTGTTAATATTCTATTAAGAAATGCAACCTGATTAGCTCCTGTTGAGATTAAAAGTGAGCGTAACATTTATTCCGTTACTGCCTGTTCAAATAATCATAGGAGAGTGGCTTGTCGAAGTGTTTACTCACCAACTCTTAATACCCATACATTGTTAAAACCTTGGAAAACATTTCGAGCGATACGACAGAGTACAAAGAAAAATTGAACAAACTTTCTCAAAGACAGTAAGACGTGAGCGCAGCCTCAACTGGAATTCGAACTAGAAACACCGATTCGAATTTTGGTGGCTATAACCATTACGCCACCATACACTACATGACTAGTGCATAGCAATGAAAATATTTACACTATTTTTTGTTAAATTCTTTATTTCATTTATTTTTCGTGTTTTAGTTACTTAACTATTTTTCCCTTTCAGGTTACGGCGTTTTCTGCAGAACCAGAAACTTACTGTAAGTTAATATTATTATTATTATTATTATTATTGAGTGAGTGACCAATAAAATAATGCTGGGGTTATACGAAGCCCAGTGTATCTATCATAATACCCAGTCTGATAAGGCTTACGGCCATTTCAAGTTGAAACCCTGGTCCCCGTACGATCGTTGAAGTTAAGCAATGGCGGGCCTGATCCGTACCTAGATGATTGACCGCTTGGGAGTACCAGGTGCTGTAAGCTTGGATGTGTGGATGGTGTAATGATAATGTCACGGAATTGTTAATCAGGAATCCGAGTTCTAATTCCATTTAGGTTTATTATATTCTCTTGGGAAAGGTATAAATCCACCTCTTCCTCCTAGCTATGGGTTAATTAGTAATTTGTATCAGTAAATCATTATTATCTAAAAAAAAAAAAAAACTTTCTTACAATCTAAAAATATTTTCTGGGTTTTAAATAACGTGCAAAGCATTGATAACCCGTAGAAAACGAATCAATCAATAAAACCAGTTTGATAAGGGTATACCAGGAACATGCCTCATAGCCAAATATATGCGATATGGTGCATAACCTTACAGGTGGGATCCAGTTAGAAATATTTTCAGGTCCGATAATCCAGTCCACTCATACATTTCCAAGTCAATTTTGGAAGGCTCTTCGAGAGTGCTTTAAATGAGTGCCGACAATGACGAGTACAATCGTCACCCACTTATCTTAGAATTTATTCATTTGCCTGACAAAGACCAGGTTATTTACTAATTTTGAATGAAATCTTTGAATGATCAGAGAGAAAATCAGCTTGCTTTCTGTGATTACATTATCATTCCAAGAGCTATTCAGACTTTTGATCTCGTTCATTTCTTTGCTTTTGTTATTACCCCAATTAAATTTATTCTACGACGTTTCTTACAAAGATACCGTCTGTAATTTTTTTATGAACCATAATCATTACAGTCGTTGTTCAGTGGACTGATATCATTCATTTAGTTTCTTGTTGTTGCTCCTACAACTTTTGGTCAATCCATTCTACGGCCTTCTTCAAATGTACAATCTGTGGCTACTACCTACAAAAAATGACTCCCTCCTTCATTCCATACGAATGCGGAAAGTCGTAGAATGGACATCTTAACATTACTTGCTTATTTGCTAAAGATAGCTTAACCCAGCACAAGGCCACAAACGTGAGGAGCCCAGAGAAAATCGAAAGATCGAACTCATTCTACTAGCGAATTAACCTGTTCGATGAGCCTTTTAGCCATCGCACAACAAACACAAGCATTTTCTTCAAATAAATCCTCGTTCTTTAACTTATTTTAGTTTGATCTCAGTTTTGTAATCAAGTTTTCAAATACTGCGGGTTTTAAACCCATTCATCAGTCCCTAAAATGTATTCACTATTTAACCAAAACTTACGCCTGTCGCTTGTCGTACAGGCTATGGCAAGTCAGCCGTTGTTCTGTTTACAGATTACGTTGCATTCTTTAAAATGGGAGGCGCCAGCCAAGAGACCACGTGCTTTCACAGAATGTAAACATAAAAAGAGAGTATTTTTTCTCTGAATTGCATGCTTTTCTTTGTTGCCTTTTGGTGCCAGAGAAGGACGGTTGTTAGCCAGTAATTGAGTTTAATAAATCACTGGCTCTACATTATGGTAACCTTGTATCAGATTGGGCTATGCTGAATGGATATCTACTTGTAATTTTTTTTTTTTTTTTTTGCAAGACAACTAAGTCCTTATTTAGAGCAATCAAACAAGTAATAAAAAAACACCAGTATAAACTTAATTCAAACTGATGAGCGGGACTTTATACCATGAATGCACATACCAATCCAGTTATCTCACGCTCTTGTAAAAACCCACAATAATTATGATAATAATTACGGAAAATAGATTAGATAAGTGAAGATTTAATTTTATTATTTACTATTAATGCCCCATCTCTTGATATTGAGAACTAGAATTACAAAACTTCTTACCTTATAAACGTTATTTTTCTGAAGTACCCAGGTCGACCTTTTTTTCTTTTGAAAAGACAATCATTTTAAAAATATATATATACGATTGGATCGGTAAAACCGTAGCCTGAATATATATATATATATATATATATATATATATATATATATATATATATATATATATATATATATACTTAGTTCCTCCTGGGGAAAAAAAGGAAGATCGACGTAGACAGGTCTGACACAAGTTTATTGTAAAGGTTTGCTAAGGTTTCATCGACGGTTTATCAAATCCAATTTTCCAGTAGCACAAATAGGCTTTATCTGGAAGATTGGCGCATCACAGTTTGTCTGCTCTTTTTACGCATTTTTCATTTAACACGTTGTCAGCCTAAGCCAAGTTTGGTAAATATCAATGCTGAGGCGTCTACTGCAAGGATGACTGAGAAGCTAGTAGTACAAGACAATTCTTTGGTATAGTAAATGCTGGACAATCTTTTCACAGATAAAAAAAAACTTCAAGCGACAGAGATGTGGTTCTACCAACGAATGTTGAGAAAATCACAGATATGCAATGAGGAAGTTTTAATGAAATTAGGAACTACAAAGAAACCTATGCTTACAATAAAAAAAAGAGAGAGAGAGAGAGCTTAAGTTTCTGGTAGATGTGGAAAAGCAGCTTGGAGAATCTAACACTCACAGGACATAGTGAAGGCAAGAGAAGCAAGTGGGTGGGGTGTTTTGCGAGTGGATGGAAGAACGTGGACAAAGAGAAATGGTAATAGATCAATAGTTACTTAGAGCAACAAAAGGCAGGAAGTTGTGGAGAACCATGATCGTCCACGTCCTGAAAGGACACGACACATAAAAAAAGAGAAGAATGAATTCGATCATCACAGGTGCCCAACCATTTTAAGAGGTGTTTATTTTTTTTATCGTTAGCATATTTCTTGTTTTATTGTAGATTGTGGCGGGAAACCAGCCGATGTATATTTCCTCTTGGACTCATCTACCAGCATCTGGTATGTTGACTATGAAAAACAACTCCAGTTTGTCTCCAGTGTAATCGACATCTTCGATGTTGGTCCAAATAGAACCCGAATTGGCATGGGCCTCTTTAGCGACTATTTTAATCCCCAGATCGGTTTCGGAGACTACAATAACAAAACAGAAATCAACCAGGTCATACTGGAAACAAAGCAGAAAATGGGCGGGACCAACACTGCCGTTGCCATTCGCGAAATGCGTGAGGGGGAATTTAACTCGAATGTCGCTCGCCAGGACGTTGCTCACATCGCAATAATCCTGACTGACGGAAAATCTTGGGACCCTAAAGAAACCGCTTTCCAAGCAAAACTTACTAAAGAAAAAGGAATATACATATTCGCCATTGGCATCGGAGGCGATGTTGATACACGTGAGCTTCGCAACATTGCCAGCAAATCTGAAAACGACAATGCTCAGTTTGTCTTTCATGTGAAGAATTTCGACGCTTTGGACTCCATAAAGAACATCCTGGCTATTAAAACATGCGAAGGTAAGCACTTAACACTCTTACCTTATTTAATAGCTTCTTTCTAATCTTTCATGTAATCGTCATCTGTTTTGTTTATTGCCGTATTTCCCGCCATATAACAAATTTATCAAAAAATATTTATGTAAAAACGAAAACACCCATGTGTAACTGTATTTTTGTTTTTAATATTTTAACTTAGTAATCACACTTTAATCATTTATAATCATATATATTTCACTTTTGAGTGATAAGGAAATTACTTTGACAAATAAGTGTGTTTAGGTTTTCACTCTACTACTGCAAGTATCTGCCCCAAAGCCTAACTAAATCCAACTATCAGAGTAAAGGATTCTTTTGGAGAAAAAAGTGCGATATTATTTAACTCGCAGTTTATGAAACTCTTGATATAAATCAATATATAGCAATACTTGTTAATTATAATGTCACAAGATATTTATGTAACCTATTATCTCAGGGGCAGGATTTATGAAGCATATACGAAAAAAAAATCCATTCACTCAGAGCATTACATATACGCAAATTATAGCAAGAGTGAAAAAAAGAAACAATCCTAGTCGTATTTATGCATTAACTGCATTTGATTTATATAGACCTAGACAGCTTTTCTTGACTTTGACCACTGACTTTACATTTACTCCTTAGCACTAAATTTATCTATTTTCATTTTTTCTATCAACATACTTAATATTTCTTTTAGTAGGGAAATATTTTGATAATTAAATACTAAATTTTACAATGTATCTCTCAAAATTTGATCATAGAAAATTAGTATGTATGTTGCGCATTTCAAATGAGTGTGAAAGGGATTGTCAGTGGTCAAGAATTATAGCAAACATTACGTACGAAATAGGTTTATTTTCTGCATCAGAGATGATGCTGAACGTAGCGTATCGGTTACGCGTTCAGAAAACTCTCACACTGAGATTATCCCTAAGGGAAAGTCAGGAATTTGACTATCCATCTCCAATTGCTAATTATCTTGTTTATGATCTTGTCACTGACATGCCACAATGACTGGTGGGAAAATGAATATATAGACTATAAACTCTTTCAAAGTTACTTTATTTGTTGAAGGAATAACGACAGACTGAGAACCATATCAATTTTTGGCTCTGACATAAAGAGACCAATGGGTTGTAACTGGTGAAATGTATTCCAAGTTTTCTGAATCATTCTGGTTCTGGTTGCTTTCTGAAGATAAGAAGGACTGCGAATGAAAATTGTGAAACAGTGAATGCAACATTTATTCTTGAGAGGGAGAGAAAAAGAGAGTGACCTTTTATTTAAAAACACGAAACAATGCTAGAGTAAACAGTAGGAAAATGCGTGAATTACAAACTCAGACACGAGTGTATGTGGCTCTGTCCCTACTTGACTCTTTATTCTTATGAGCTGATCTGCCCAAGTAACTAACGTTTCCTCTTCATTGTCCAGTCAGATTTAAGTCTTCTCTCGATTAGAGGCCGTTCTTACTTTGGCCTCTTAATGAAGCCACGACGAGAAGATTGTCTCCAGTATTATCTGTTTTTTATCTAACACCGCTAACATATGTCCACCTGAATTTTTGGGAAACATTTTGACTAGAGGCAATTAGTAAAACATGTCGTAAATAAAGAAATCCTCTTCTTATCAATATCTATGATCTGAAATATTTGACATTATCTCAATTTATGATTGTTTTCTAAAGTAAATTAACTGTACAAGTGTGGTTCAGTAAGTCCGTAGGCCAACATATTAAGTGAATTCTGATCTGAAATTGTCACTATATAATGTTCAAGGTATTTGAGTAATATCTATCACAGAATTAAATGCATTGTCAAGTGTGAAGTATTGTTTTGTAAACTAAATGTTTTTCCATCATTAGGTTACAGACCTATTGTTGTGCCTATATATGAATTTAAATTGAGATTAAAGCTATTTTTACGTGATTTTATTTTACATTCTTAAACAAATGATATCAAAACTACTTTAAAAGACATTAAACATTTTTAAATCTTTGATATTTTCAACAGTTTCCTTTATTAAAAATATTTTTTTTACTTTTCTGTTTTGCAGTTGTTCCGAAAGACCAACCCAGTGAGTATATCTGTTTATTCATTTATTTTCTCTTAGAAGAAATTTTGCTGATGGTGATGGCATTTATTTTGTAACTTATTCTGCGCGATTTCGATAGGCTTCATTCTTTAGTTTCACCAGTTCAGATCTTTATGCTAGGACAAGCTACGAAGTCAAATCATCCTCATTTACTCAGTGTAACCAAACATAAAAAGAAAGTTCACTCAGACAGCTTTCTCCCAACTGCCTCTTTGTGGAGACTCCTGTGGGGTTGCTTCCCTAGATATTTCTTGATCTTTTCAACTCAAGTATTAATCGTTATCTATCCTCTTCATCCTCACAATCTTCATTCCTAAGCATCTTCTCTTCCATTCATATCACATAACCGTTTGTTGACTATCGTTTTACTGTGATTGGCCCTCGGGCTTTGTATTGGATGAACTTAAGTATACAAGAATTCGTTTCATACGATATTAAAACTCCCTTATTTGCTTTTTATAGTTACAGTTACTCGGTCAATGCCAGAAATGCCAAAGTTTTATTTAATAATGTTCAAAAAACGCAAAGAACTGCGATGCTGGTAAATTGGAATATTCCAAAGCCGTAATGCTCTTCCTTTAAGTGGATTTCTAAACTTAAAGAAAGAAAACAAAAACATCGTATAGGTTTCTAAGATATATACGTTAAGAAATAACGTTCTTTGAGTTTTGTTGAAGTTTATTGTTATAATTACTCATTTTATTATTATTTATTATTGTTAATTTCTTATTGTCTTTAATTTAAATTAAACTTTATCACAAGTATGTAGTTATAGCAAAATAAATTACTTCGATACTATCCACAGTTACAGGAATCTGCTGTGGACTTGAAGCACATACCACGCGGTTACGAGAAGAACTACTGTGAACAAAATTCAAAGAGAAAACCTAATCCTTTGTGATAAAAGAATGCCTGGCACATTTCTTATAGAATATTTTCGTGGTATACTTACAAATGATTAACCTCGATATTTACCAAATGCCCCCACTTAATTAGGCTGTGACACAAGGTCGGTTATTTAACGTGGAGAACCCAAGCGCGAACACTCTGGCCACTGGACAAAATTTGCCATTTAACCTCCTCCACGGAACAAATTTGATCACAGTCTCTGGACCACGGAACGCAAGTATGTATTCGCGTCGACAAATGATTAACCGAACCTCATGACTTAGATATTAAAGAGGGCAGTTGCAACTGTATCTTTCCCGCTGCATCTTTCTTGTTCATTAGATGTCGTGAGTTCAATTCTCAGCAGAGCAAAAGTAAACAAGCTCAGTGAAGAAATATATCAATACCATAAGGAGGTTAAGTGGCAATTATAAGTTCAGAAATGCTGAGGGAGGACATCGGGTCGGATAATATACAAATAATAACAATATACCTATCAGTATGGATAAAAGGATTCAGTTGAATATTCTCTAAAATATGATGAATGAATGGCACATGAGAAAAGTTGAAAGGTTAAAATTGCTAAAATCTTATGACTAGAACAACAAAGATGAGGATGTCAGTAAGAAAGATTCATGGAAGAGAAATTCTTTTTTTCAATTAATTTTTATCAGTATTTCTTGTTCTTTTATCACCAAAAATTCGTCTAAGGTAGCAGTATCCAAATATTTCAATACAAGGACCACATCGTTTACTTATATTAGGTTGGTGCAAAAATAATGACGTAATAATGTCGTTTTTTGGCGTATTTTTAACGTCAGAAAACGAAATTATTACGTCATTATTTTTGCACCAACCTAATACATTTATTAATTTATACAACTTATTTAACACGTTCAGTTTTACAAATGAATGTGTTATTTGGGTTGTTTTTTATAATCAGCATAATCTGACCCAAAACAAAAGAGAAATGTAAGAATTACACAGAAACAAAATGTTGTAACTGACCAAACCTAGATTAGAGATCTTTGGTTTAAGGGATCTGCAGGTGATTAAGTAGGCACATGTTTACAACCGGCGACAGTGGGTTTCGAACCCAGGTAAGAAATTTCGCAATGCTGATTTTTTAAATAAGTCGCCGTTTGCCACTTTCTAACTTGGTACAACAGGCTCTCTTATAGGGAGCCGTACTTTCTTTATACAGTATAAACAATTCTTATCAGAGAAAATGTTTTTACCATCAGCATTTTTGCAAATATGCGCAAAGTGATCACTTTTATATCATGTTAATCCTGTAGATTGACCTGTGGAGTTACATGGGGCAAAAGCCTCACCACACCAAACGTTGCTGCTGTGATTTCCGTAGCAAGTACGTTTGTTAACCCCACGCGCAACCAGTTCAGATTCAGAATTTTTTTCTCCTAGACTGTTTGCCAATCAAATCTAGAATGCCCAGTCTGCTCCGCTACTAATCCCATTAAGAGATCCATATCTTTTCGCGCTGATAACCGCTACACTACATGCACATCCACTTCCATATTATGAGTATCCATTAAATGCTAACCATCACTATTTTATGAGATATTTCTCCCAGTCAGAAAATGTTATCTGCTTTTTTTTATTTGAAAGAGTTTCACAAAACACCTTTCATACCAAAAACTTCACTGATTTCGGTTGTTTCAAAGTCTTTATATTATTCAATCCTTTAAATTAATTAACTTTCATTACGTTACTTCAGCTCAAAGAAATAATTTAGGGACAAGATTTGAACAATTTGTTTACTATTTCATGTGGTAAAATCTGTTTTGCATTTTCAATTTCATTCTATGATTTAATGCCAACAGTCGTCAGAGGCGTTACTACACGAGAAAGTGGGATGCAATATGGAATCTTGTTCAAAAGCATACTATTTTGCTCTGAATTCACACAAATTTAAGAGATCGACGAGTGTATCGGCTATAAAATATTATTCTCTGAAACAAGTTGCATTTCAGAGACCAAAATCCGTGAAACTGGTTGAATAAAGGATAACTGTAGCGCATCCTTTAGAGATTTCTTTTTAAAGCTTATTTTTTTTTAAATACAACAAAGTCTTTCACTTTGTGGCCGGAACAAACACCTTTTGGATCCCTGAATATTCAAAACTGTCAACTGTTCTTTCGAAAACTGAACACAGAGGTGCGGGAAAACAAATTTGGCGCAAAATATGAAACCAAAATTAAAATTCGTTTTACAATTACACCAATGTCTTAATATTAACAGCGCAGCGCCGTGGAAGAGTGGTGCATCAGCTTTTCTTGTTGCTAACTACAGTATAGTGAGTTCAATCCTTGCTGAGCGCTCCTTACCTGTGACCTTGTGTGAGATTGAGTTTAACAATTACTGCTTGTTGGGACAGATAGTTCAACATATTTCCGACTGATACGAGTTTTCATTATTTGTGCCAGATAAAAACCAGGATTACGAATGCTGATTTTCAAAGCAGACTCTCTCTAAACGAAAGATTAGCGCATTTCCTTCTACCTCTATTTTGGCCTTGTGTCGTTGTAAGCCTAGTAAATATCAACAATTCTTACACAGAAAATCTGTCTATATTCATGCACAAGTCGATTTGTAATATTTTTTCCAAAAATAAAGAATATTAGATTCATTAAGATGAAATATATAGCCAATGGAAACAGCGCGAAGCTACTGTTAGTTTCGGACATGAAAAATACTCACTATTTATGAATATACTGTTGAAGTGTAACAGAAATCTATCTCATTTGAATTGAATACATACTTAAATAGAAATAATGTATTTTGCTAAATTGCTATAAAAACAGACATCAAACATTTAGTTTTGAGGCTCTCCCAGCACTCACTTAAGACATGGGACAAATCTTTAATGAGTTTTCTTAAAATGCGTTTTATACATAATGAAATATGACGCTTATTTATTGCTTAGTGACTCTCACAAAACAGAAGCCGATTTATATAGCAGGCATTTCACAAATTCAAAACTTAAAATCAAATATATATTTTTAATTAAAACTATTAATATCACTAAACTGTAATTAAAATTTAAATAACCTCAATAAAACAAGGCTTTGAAAAAATTTAAAAAAAAGATACGCCTTTGTTTTTGCTATTTGGACTTGTATTGTAGCTGGATTCTTCATTTGCTCAGTGATCTATCAGTTAATAATAGATTCATTGATTCTGTATTCTTGATTGCAGATAAGTAGATGTTGTGCTGATGGTAGTCAATTCGTTTAACAAAATGGTATTCTATCCAAACAAATAAAATTTCTGGTATTGAAGCAAAATGGCTCAAAGATGGCAGCCTTTCTCCGCTTCAAATATTTTTATGCAGGCTGTATATAGCTTTCTTAGTATAAAATTGTTCAAACAGGACACAATAAACCTTAGACGGCATATTTATATTGTCTCTTATGCTTCATACATTCTGACTGGAAAATCAGAAGTCAAGAAAAGTTTTCTAAATATATATCCGATGTTTATACATTATATGTTAACTCGGTGTTTGCATCCTGTTTTCTTGATATTAAATGTGGGAAATCTAAGATGACAGAAATGATTTATATTCGTGTTTAGGTACAGCTGCTCAGTAGGCGAAATTATAGATATTGTATTTGTTGACCTGACAGACGCATGTTTCACATGAAAACGTCTTTTTTCTTCTTTTTTTTTTTTTCTAAGCATTTCACCCCAAGCAAGGGGTTACAGAAAATTTAGAGCAAGATCAGATAGGAGTGATAGAAGAAAGGATTCCTGTTTACCAAACTCATTTCGATCGCTTTCTGAAATCGACTTCCCGATCATAATCCGAGTATAAAAGATGCAATATAATGTTTGGATATTTTTAGTAGGTATTAAAAAAAACACACAGGAATTTGTCGGCGAAACGATTAGCAGTGTTGATTTCAGAAACATGTAATATCAATTTCTGATTTTAAGAGCTGGCAGATTTGTCATTTCTCAGAGATTGGTGCAACGCGTTTGTCACATTCCTTTGGCATCATTGTATAAACCGCAGCTTCTAAGTAAATACACGGCTGAGAACGAATGCCTCACTGCAGAGTAAGGGTTAGCAAGCAGTTCTTGCAACCGCTTACTCCAGTCACATGCTTGAATCTCAAAGTGGTTATCACATCTGTAGTCTTATGATACACTAAATTTAAGTTAGTAAATACTTAAAATATCGCTAAAGTTGCTTGAATTTAACGAAAACAGAATTTGAGGGTTTTTTTTTTTAAATTGAAAGCTTGCTTGAGAAAGTGGAAAGCTGTAGAAACCTTCTTTCTTATGAAAACTTCTTACATCGACGTCCACTTACAAAGATTCTATCAAATAGGAAGGGCTAAAGCAATAGTCTTCTACAAATTCTGCTTCATGACAAAATTCTATGACAATACAGCTACCAATTTAGTACGTTTATATACATATTGATTTCAGATCGCACTTCATACGTATTAAGAATTAAAATACTTAATTTATTCTGTAATGATCTGAGTTCTGTGTATTAGATTATGCGTTTGTTAATGTAAAACAAGAAACGGCACATCGTAGCGCAATTTTTGTTACGAAATACGTTAAAACGGCTTAAAGAAAAATAAATAATTTACAGTTCAATCGGGCCACCAGTTTCTGAGTTAAGTATAAATTGACAAAAATATTATTTCCAAGGAAAATAACCCCAGGTTTATTAACCGCTGATTATATAACCATTCTCCTGTTATTTCTTCAGAAAATAAGAATAAGTAGATAAAAATTTCTGTCTTCTCTACATTCTACTCCATCATCCACGGTCGTTTAATTCTAATCATATTCTAATAATAATTAATAATAATAACTAAATTTAGTGGTAATTATCTATATTTTAATAATAATTATTAATAATAACTAAACTTAGTTGTAATTAACATTTGTAAATAATAATAAATTCAACAAATAGTGACTTGAAATCGAGCGGAAATCATGAAAAGTGGGGTTTAAGCGAGAATAACTGAAGGAAAATATCGTAGTAAAGTATTACCTCTCTTGTTCTATACTGATTGAATGATGTTTGTCAAGAACATACAGTTTGAAAACCAGTGAATGCTTTAATAATTAAATGTACATTAAGAATTACTTAATAATAGAGAATTTTCTTTTCTTTTCTTTTTTTTAATAGGGTGTGCTACCACCACTAAATCAGATATTATCTTTGCACTGGATCCTTTGGTAATGGGTCAATCACGTACAGAGATCATCAAGGAATTCATCGCCAACACTGCTAACCAGATAGATATGGGAGACAGTAAACCAATTAGAATCGGTGTCTTCACCAACAATTGTCCCAGCAGCAAAGACATCCACCTGAATGAACACGGCAACAAATTCACTTTCATCCAGGAACTCCGGTCGAATAATAAGATGACTAAAACTCATATTTTGAAAAGAGTTCGCCGACGAGGATTCACCAAGGCCAACGGAGGACGTGCCGACGCTCGTCGTCTTATCGTTACCTTTGTCGATGGCCCATTAGATAATTCAAAAGATGTCTTTTTGGAGGCTGAAAGAGTTCGAAAATTCAACATGGACGTGTTTGTCATTGCCATTGGAAACGAAGTCAAAGAAAATGAGTTGCGAAAACTGGCTTCAGTGAGACCGAAAGAACATATTTTCCGTGTCACCAGCTATGACAACCTGAAGATTTCTTTCAACGATTTTATCGACAAAATCTGTGAATGTAAGCATTCATTCTCTCTCTCTCTCTCTCTCTCTCTCTCTCTCTCTCTCTCTCTCTCTCTCTCTCTCAAACATTATATCTTTCTTTTCAATTATGATAATAGTTTGTATTTGTTAAACTGGTCCCTCATATCATGTACTTGCCATGAATTCTATTATTTTCGTTATTATTTCTTGTTATGCATACAAGTGACTTGTTATCTTCTTCACTGTATCTCACATTATATCATATATTAAAATTAAACAATGTAAATCATGATCAAACAACGGTGTCTGTAAGTGCATATTTCTCTTATAAAATCTCAAGAATTATTAGGAAATTAGCTATTAGGTTGGTGCAAAAATAATTTCGTTTTCTCACATAGTAACATATGTTAGAAAACGAAATTATTTTTGCACCAACCTAATACATAAAGAAATCATTTAACTAATATTATGTCTATATTTCTGAGATGAGGTATTATGTACAGTATTTACATTATGTCCTCAAGGACACATGGCACAGTGGATAAAGGCGTTGGTTAGATCCAGTGACAAACCCAAAGAGTGTGAGTTCAATAGCCGGTTAAGGCAGTGGAGAACTTTCAGAGGGAAAATTAGCAGGAGATAACTGATAACTGACATCCATCAAACATGGCACGTGGAACTAGAACAGTTAACCCCAGGGATCGAAATAAAGGGTTCAGTTCGAAATTCCAACCACCTGAAGAAGGCCGGAGCGTACAACGGCCGAAACTTTGTGACAAATATGGCGACAAAGATGAGGACAATGGTCCGCATAATGTAAATACTGAACTAATATTATATTGATATATAAATTCTATTTTACATAACTATTTAATTAATGTCTTTATTCATTGGTTTTATGGTTTCATGACCTTAAATAATCGTCAGTATGCCAAATTTGTCTTTCGTGGTATCTGTAACAAAAGGAGAGTTACATGACAGTGCCCATTTCCTCTATAATATAAAACATGTTATACTGGGTGATATCTACCAGTTGTTGGTTAATCCTATTATTTAGAAAACTGTACCATGTTGACATGTCTTATATAGCACCATAAGGCAGTTGTTTATCCTAAGTGATAACAAGCATCACTAAGATAATACTGAGCTATAGTATTTTTGGTAAGAAATAAAAACTTCCAATTTATGATTACTATTTACACGCCTTAAAAATTCTTTTGTATATAGTCTATAGTTTGAAAAGTCACACGTCTTAAGCACCATGAATAATTAATACACACCCACAATAGACGTCTATTTTGAATAAGGTGTATCCTATTTATTCACAAATGAAAGGAATATATTTGCATAGCATATGGCTCATATAAAGCTCAAGCTAGTATCCTTCAATTTAATTGTTCACTATGAAGAAAGCGTTAAGACGTTGGCACGGACTGAATCCTGCAGAACAAGGTCTTCGATACTACGGCCCGCGGGACACATCCGGCTCGTTACAAGATTTTATCCGGCTGTTAGTAATTTGAATTTATTCATAAATATTTTCTTATATGCAGTTAAGTAATTGAATATATGGTCAGAACGTTAGCTCATGTTTGACATTCTTACACGATAAATATAATTTCTCAGTGAAAACACGACACTGTTCTTTGGAACTGTTCCAATTCTTTCTTTTTCTGAATGTTTTACTGATTATAAATGAACTGGAACTTATACATTTATTAGTGCAAAAGTTCCCAGATATATCTTTTATGAAAATCAGAGACTTAATGTACAATAGAAAACCTTTTATGGAACACAGAGAAACCAAGGAAACTCTTGCACACGCGTAACATAAAAATTTTGAATGTGTCCGTAGCGTAGTGATTATCGGCGCAGAAAGTGGAACTGGGGTGTTGAGTTTAAATCCCAGTCGAAGCTGTTGCGTTTGCTTTTTTTTTTTTTTGCACAAATGTTCGTTCATCCTATTCAGCTGGTTTTTAATTGCAGGGCAAGAATGGGCTCCCTAAAGTTGGTTGGCAACCATTCTGACCAGATTAGCTCGTCACGCAGCGATATGTCATTCACATGAACCTACTATATTTCTGAAATAATAATTAGTATCATACACAAAACAATAATTACACTTATAAATATATAGGTATTTTAAAATAGGTTTTTAAATTCTCCTCGACTTGACTCTCGGGTTTCAACATCATAAACTTCTTTCAACAATTCGCTCGATATTCTATCGATGCAAACTTCAAACGTTTAAGTACAAAGGCGATATTGTATATTTTATGCATTTTCGCGGACCAGAAGAGGAAAATGTGTTTTATATTAGGCGAGTGTAAAATGTGCAAAAGTTTCCAATGTTTTTGTTTTCTTAACGATTTTTTATTGTACATTCGATCTCTTGTCTTCAAAAAAAGACAAGGGAACATTTGCACACAATAAATAGACTAATGGATAAGTTTTGCTTGATTTTTTTTTTTGTTATACTCAGTATAATACAATTCAGAAAAAATAAAGAAAATATGATGATTCCAAAAAATCATTCTAGGCAATTATTATTACTACTTCAGTGAGACGGAATCTCGTAGGCTTTGTCATACTTGTAGCCTTATTTCAGATTAAGCCAAGCTTAGAGAATACCTCTGTTCTTCGCTGGAGAGCAATTCTTAGCAAGCTACTCTCTTATACAATTATTATTATAATGACTTCGATCCTCACTGGGTGTCCAATATTTATGGCCTTGTGTCGTGCTAAGCTAAGCTTAATAAGTACATGGATGTCTCATCATGAAGCAATAGTTAGCAAGCTAGTCACATAAACTATTACTACTGTAGTCAATTGGATCTTTAATAATAAGAAATGAGGTGAAGATATTTGTATCGTAAAATGAAACTAATTCAAAAAAACAGTTTAGTATTAGCGCAATAAAAGTTGTTATTAAACAATTCATTTCCGAAACTATAAACTATAAACTACAACTGATCATTAAAATTATTTAAAAATGAACAAGGTACAAAGTTTTAAAAACTTTCACTAGTTGTCATATCATCAAACTAAATATGCAGGTCGTGTTTATTTGTACAAGGAGATGCTTATCCGTTATCCGTAGCAATAAATTGACGATTTGTTAAGATAATTGTTTTAAGTTGACCGCTGAAAATATCAAACTTTATTGAAAATATTATATTATTTTTCTGTTCATTTTTCAGTTTTGTGAACACTCCATTGGACGATGAACGCTTAGTAATGAATCATCACAACTTCAGCCAATGATTACAATTTCTACTATGATGTCAGCACTGCCTTAACCAATATCGGCACGATCATTGGTTGAAAATTCACTAATCCTGATGTCAAAATCGAGGCAACCATTCCGTTGGATCTTTGACAGCCAGGAGCAACGTTGCAAGCAAATCTTTTTTTTATGGGACTCATTGAAGAGTTTCGGCTTATATGAAGAGAAACTCTTGATTTAGTTACTAGTCAAAACTTTTTTTGGATGCATGACAATCCGATACACGTTTTCTTCAAGATATTTTTAAATGCAAGACTCAAAAACGTTGAAATTGTATAATTCATGCCCCTCGTAAAGTTGCTTGTAGCACCAGTAGACTATACAAATGATATTCGTAGAGTTGAATATGAACAAACGTTTTCATAGAATTTAACTAGATGGTGAGTCTCAGATATTTATAGTAAGTAAACGCTGCGTTTTTGAATATGATAGAAAAATGCTTTAAGAAGATATCAGTCGTCACAAAAGAAATTAGAAGAGATATTTTACCAATGGATATCTTTCATGGTATATCTTTTCCTTTATCAAACCTTTTGAATGTTCAATTCTTAATCTCAAACTATGAAGTTTTTTTTTTCTTATTTCTTGTATTCAGCACATCTGAATTATAATAATAATTTAAATTAGGAGACCTCTTTCAAAATGAGAGTTGTCTCGCGAAATCGTTTACTTCAAATGTAATCTAGTTTAACTACTTACGCTAATCCAAAAGACTTCTACCGTCGAGAAGAAAACCGAGTGATATAATCGAACCGTCAGAACAGAACATAGTCTGTGAGGAAAAATACCGATAGAAACGAGAGTGTGTGTATGTATGTGTGCAAGTTTGTATATGAAAAAATGATGAGAGAAAGTAAAAGAAAGTGATATCAAATCTATAATCGACGTTTATGAACGTCAACCAGCATTTGAACACCCAAAAATCACCCCAGTCACATTGTAAATATATAGAGCATATTTAGATGGCAATAGTCATTTGAAAGTACCGTATTTACCTGTATACAAGTCGACTTTTATTAGGATAAACCTTTCCAGTACAAATCATGGCAAGAGTTTGAGCTGTATTTTGCCGATTTCTACCATTTAATATACCCAATGCAATAATACAAAATTGATGATTTTCAATATAAATCTTAATGATTTAACGTATAATTTTAATTCTTTTTTTAACGAAAAAATATGCATTGTTGGGTCGCGAGCAAAGTTTTTTTCTCGCTTTATCCTGTCTCACATTGTGACAGATCAGGATGTTTTCCAAAAGACAAAATTTTTTAAATCTAATTTTTGTCGCACAAAATACGACGTTTTATTAAAATTCTAATCGCGAATCGACGAAGGGAAAAAGGAGTGATGTCTTCTTATGCACAAATCATTACAATTCGATAAAAATTTTAAATTGACTTTTACATGGGTATATACGGTAATTCACTGTGTAAATATCGATTCAATCTATGAATATATCGATCGCGGATTTTAGTTCCGGAACGCACAAATGCACTTCCATACATTTTAAAATGGACACAGAAAAAATACCATACTATTGAAATATGGACGAAACGAATAAATTCGAGAAATGCGTTTCTGATTCAGTCGAAAATATGAATATTTTTTCAACCTAGTCTAAAAATTTATCTTTTTTTTTTAAATAACGACAATTCGTTAAAAATAACGTAGCACTTTATTTAAACTTTCTTTTCTAATCATCCAAATCAAAAGAACGTATTTTATTATATTTTCCTTAAATTTACTATGCTTGAAAATTAATTGTTTTCGAAAAAATACATTTTAGACTTTACAATTAAATGCAATCTTGTCATATTAAAATTTTAAACTTAATTTTAAAAAGAACTACGAAGCGATTGATTTAACAAATCTGGGAAATTTAATTAAATGTTTCTAAAAAAAAACATCAATTAACGTCTTCGCTACCACCGACAATATAACTCTTCTCACGATTGTGCTATTCTTACAATATTAAAAATATACTTGGTAGCAAACAGGTTAAAATGATTCAACTGAATAAATAAATTTAAAATAACTTTCCGTCTTTTTATATTAAATTCTACAATTCCATTAAAAAAAATAATAAAGCGAATGATTCAATAAGCTAAGCAAAAATTTAATCTATTTCTTCAAATACATCAAAATGAAGTAACTGAAAATTGTATCTTAACATTAGCTCTGTCTTCGAGGTTCAAAGTTAACGTTAAGAATAATATTAATGTTAGTCTTTAAGAATCATATGAAGTGCCAAAATACACATATTGCTATTATTTTTTTATTCAAGATTTATAAAATTTGAAACCTGTGTCATTCGAATAAAATGTTAAATATATTTCAATCAAAATTATAATGAATTAAATACACAAACATTTTTAAAAAGTGCCTTTTTTCCAGCCATTTTTCCAGTATGGAAAGAAATCGTACATGCATAGGTTCGTAAATTTACTCAGTATTTAAAAACGTATAAGTGAATACAAACATTTTTATCTTTTATTCTCTATATATTTATAGACATATACTTATATGTGAAATGAATGCAAAAGTGCTGAAAGCGTAATTATGTACAACAATACTTAGCGTACATGAAGGAGTGAGGAAAGGGTTTCACACCAAGATCAGTGCAGTTCTACATCGTAGGTGATGGCCAATTTTGGGAAAAAACGTTTAAGATTTCGTATGGTTTGACTCAAAAGCATCTAGATGTAGTATAGAAATCAACGATAAGAAAAAAAAGTTGATGAGAAATAGTGAGGAACTTATGAGGACACTAGTTACAGTCAGTGATCAGCAGATGGAGACAGGGAAACAATTCAAATTCCTTGATGCAGTCACCAACCAAGATTGTCAAATGAACCGGCAAAAGGTTTGTCCAGACCCAGGCGCTAGCCAACGGCCGGATCAAGTGGAAGCTTCTTCTTGAGCAAGCCACTATTCAGCGCCCCTACGATCTTGGCGGCTTATGGGACAAGAGGAAGGGGAGGATGGTTTGACTCAGACAATATTGATCTTCTCGTGCACTCCATCGGTAGAATTTACTGAACCGGTTTTGAATTTCTGGTTCTTGTAAAATCTACTGCTACTAAATGTAAATAACTGGTATCCTGTATTAAATTGTCTTATATATAACTGTAGTTGTATTAGATTGGTGCAAAAATGATGACGTTAAAAAATACGTTAAAAACCGACATTATTTTTGCACCAACCTAATAGTAAAAGCAAAAAAGTGATTTAAAGAAGACTGACGAAATTGTTAATTTATTCACCAGACAGTTCCATCGTAAATTCTGATGGCTAAAGTGAACAAAGAGCCAAGCATGAATAAATGTTAAATTGACCAATATTTATGCTTTAGACAAGTCTGCTGTGATAATCGATTACCGAAATCAGTAATTTTGATTTTATATAAAATCTATGATGTCATCCGGGCATCATTGTGCCGAACAGATTATTTTGAAAATTGTATGCGAATACGGTTGTTTGTTTTAAGTCAAAAACTGTACGAATATTTAAATAGATATTTTAAATATTTAAACAAAAAAAAAACATTTTTTGCCGTCTTAATCATCACCTCACAAATATTTTACGCGAATAACATTCCCAAAAAACTGCTTCCATTTTTATGTTTTGCACTGTTCCCGAAGTGAGAACCATTTTTCTTGACTTCTATACTAATGTTTCCAAGAAGCATGTGGTCCAAAAAGTCAAATAAAACCACCAAATATTCGTTACGCCTCTTCACATTGCATTCA
Source organism: Acanthosepion lycidas (assembly GCA_963932145.1). Classification (NCBI taxonomy): domain Eukaryota; kingdom Metazoa; phylum Mollusca; class Cephalopoda; order Sepiida; family Sepiidae; genus Acanthosepion; species Acanthosepion lycidas. The sequence continues at coordinate 47,751,612 of OZ010576.1, forward strand.
TTAAAAAACTGTTTTTTCTATTTATTGTACTTAACAATAATGGATATTTAATTATATGAATTTATTTATGGATGAAAGAGTTATTTAAATGTCTTTAAAAATAAAATATTTTTATTATAAACACTTCATCGTTTTATTTTTATTTTTAATACTTACTATTTGCTTTTGAGTTTGTTCTTGTCTGGCTGCCATCATTCCTGACCATCAGGACATGGGCGATCATGAATCCACAGCTTCCTAATTTTCGTATCCAGATTTTGGATTTATGGAGGTGGTGGGATAGTAAACAGGCAAACCTTGATATGTTTGCCTTTTTATTATCCCTCCATCTACGTGTTTTGTCATCCAAATTAGTCAGGTAGCTGCTTTCCTCTGTCCCTCTTGCCATATATATGTCCTATGTGTATCAAATTCTACAGGTCTTCTTTTTTCATTATGAGTCCCAAAAGCTGTTTCTTTTTTATGTTATGTATAATATCCTTTTTTCCATTTCTCGTTGCTTGCATGCAGCTATGTTATTCTCAGCATCCTTCTGTAAAACCACTCTCCTCGTCATTCACGGTCATATAGGAAGGACAAATAATTATTAGGACTTCAACATTGAAGTAGAGAGTCCCGACGTGGGGTAATGGTTAGCAAACTAATCTCGCAAATCATTACTGTTGAGTCGTAGGGTCGATCTTCATTGAAAACCCTATACTTGTAACCTTGTGTTATAACTAAGCTGAGTAAATATCAATTACACCAAAAGTTGAATATACTGAAGCAGAGATTCACAAACGAGAAGCACTTGGCAACCAGGGAAGGAATTTCAAATTTCACGAGTGGAATTGAGGAGAGATATAAGTTGTGAGTATAAATCATAAATATAATAGTTTAAAAAATGACGGGTTAACAATTCAAAATGGGTTTGGGAAATTTAACTTCACAAGGAAGAAGAATGTAGCAATGTAAATACATGTAACAAGGGGAAAAAATCTATGTTTTAATTTATGACTCGGATTTGCTTGGGTTGCCGAACAATATCTGTTTGTTTCTATTTCTGCGTTTGGCTTTGGATCAATAATTCTCAAACGAGAGTCAGTTGTATCCCAGGCTAGGAATGTCCAAGTTAAAAGGAAGGTTTTTAGCTAAATGGGAAACTGAGCATTAAATGAAATACAAGTTTTATGACCCATTGAAATAAAGTTTTCTTTTTTCATTTGCTTATAATTAATAATGAAATTTAGCTTCATGAGGTCTTTCAAGAATTAATACTATAAAAATATAATGGTAAAAAATTACAAGATGACAATTTAAAATAAGGAAGGAATTGAGGAAACTTTGAATCACAAAGGGAAGAACATTATTTTGAACATTTGATAATTTGACGATTGCTAGAATTAAATCTTTAAGAGTTTATTTTGTATTCTTATTTGTTTATATAGCCTCTAACGATAAACTGTTGTTATTCAAAGATTACAGTAATATGGAATTTTTCGTGTCTTCGAATTAAGCAAAAGATAATAGTATTATTATCTTGAAATATATACAGCTAGAACATGAAACATCTAAACAGTTTCACTGAGTGGTGAAACATTTTTATCTTCCGATTAAGATTTCTATGTTTGATGGGGGATGATACGAGGTAACGTAACGATTATCGGAACTGAATTAGCTATTCTGACTGAGGCTGCAATGTTCATTTTACACTAATGCTCTTGGAGAAAAAAGCATTAATTCTCACCTATTTACAACTTATTTCGCCTCCAGATGTCTTGATAAAAATCTCGCCTAGAGAATACTACCAGAAAAGAGGATTCAGACAAATTTAGATGCTGCCAAATTAATCGACACGTCGTAGAGAAACCACGAAAACCTAGCACAGCATCTTGATGATCCCCTACAGTCAAGGAGAGCCACTGATATAAAACAGTTATGAACATCTGTTCTTATCTTTTAGAAATTACGCTTCTGTGGATGAAGAATTAAAGAGTGGGACTTCTAGTGCCAGTTTTTCATTGTAGAATATTCGTGACAAGACCATTGCAAAAAAATAAAATAAAGTTACACGACAGGGACAAAATTATTGGCTAAACAATTATTTTTTTATGTCTCTATGTTGTCCTCCATTTTCTTGACATTCTTTAGGAAAACTTCATCCATGTTGACATTCGTTTTCAGTTTCTTAACCATTCTTTGACGACGTTATGAAATTTTCTCCTTGGCCATAACTTCTTTTATGCATTGTGTTCTTTCAGTACGTAGGCGATCATAGCCCTCCACATCCTCCTGTCCTTTGTAGCTCTTAATAAATTTTGTCTTTTTGCTAATTCTCCAAACCCTGTTATGCTATCCATTTGCTTAAGCCCATTAAGTATGCTGCGCGTTGCTTTCTCCTGATCCTTTCCTTTTTATATATATATATATATATATATATATATATATATATATATATATACACGTTCAATTAAAGGCAGGGAGATATTGGAAAAAATAAAAAAAATGTTGACATATAAAAACAAAGCATTACATTCGAAAGTGATGTAATTCGCATGTTCCATTTTATGAAGTATCATGGCTTCCTCTTTTGAACGTTTGTAGAATTAATCCATTTTGAAGCATAATCAAGTGACTACCGTGGTTAAGAGTGGAAATGAAGAAAGAAAAATACGCCAATGAGACCATTTCCAGAAATGTATCTTCACCCTGGAAAACAAGACAGGAATTTTTATTTAAAATCTAGGCAATGTTTACTTAGGTATAAACAGTCATTAAATCAAACGTAATATGCAATCTAATGGCATGGTATTTATTTGCTATTCTGGGTGTGTATACATAACAACACTTAATTGAATATCTTCAATATGCAGCTTTTTATCTGTTTAACATGTAGGCGTAACCAAGATCATGCATTGTCAAGTTTCTAAAGATAGGGTTCCAGTTGTGTCAGCTGTTTGAGAAGAGATGTAACCGAGGTGTTGTAGTTTGTTGCTTGGAGAACCCTTCACTGATAGTGTTCTTTTATGCGTCGCTTTCATTCAAGACATGGACGTTCATGACTCTCCACAACTTCTTTTCCAGTTTCTAAGCAATGTTTGTTTCCTATCTCTCCCAGTCCCTGTTTTGCTATCCATTTACACAAGCTTTTTAAGTAAGTTACCCAATGTTTCTCTCTCTCTCTCTCTTTCTCTCTCTCTCTCTCTCTCTCTCTCTCTCTCTCAATATCAAATTCTCCAAACCCTTTTTCCTCATAATGTGTCCTGGAAATTTCAGCCGCCTCTTTCTCATTCTAAATACAAATAACTTTTTTTGCTTCCATTTTTTCCTTAAAACGTCTTCGTTGCTTATATGATCCATAAATGGAATTAGCATAATTTTTTAGAATCACATCTCTGTTGTTTTAATTTTTGTCTTCATCTTCATACATTGCTGTATAGGTGGATTGATATTACATAACTGTTGAATACATGTTTCTTTGTTTCTAATGAAATATTCCGGTTTCTTAATACTTTGTTTCGCCTTTGTAGCAATCCTTCATTATTCCAATGCGCCTCCGGATATCTATGCCACATTTTCCGCCTTCTTTTACAACATTTCTCAGATAGTTAAATTTCAGTTCTCGCTTCACTTTGCCTTCTCCAGTTTGTAGTTCACATCCTGAGCTATCCCTTTTGCTAACGATATTCAGTCACCCCCCCACCACCACCACGAGGGCGTCATGTGGCTCGGCCAAAAACATGCCCATTGAACCCGTATAAACGGGTTCAGGGTCGGTTTACCTCCCCGAAAGAGAATCCGCCCTTCGGCGTAGCCTCTTTCGGGTTCCTCCCGCCTGAAGACAGAGAGTTCAACCGAACAGTCGGTTCAGAAGTGAACTACTGACTGACTACCCCTTTGCTAACTACTATATATTCTGTTTTCTCACCATTGATGGTTAGTTCTTTCTTCCTGATTTCCCTTCATTACATTGTCTAGGAGTTCTGGGTCTGTTATCAACATGATGTCAGATGCATATAATAAACCCTGATAGAACCTATTGTTTTCTAAGGATCGTTTCACTGTATAGGTTAAATAAATCTGATAAGAAGACGCATTCGCTCCTTTCTATAGTTTTTCATGCTTAATTCATTTTCTATCCATATGCAAGCGGTTTGTTCCCAATAGATCTTCTGGATTATTATAATATATATATATATATATATATATATATATATATATATATATATATATATATATACATACATACATACATACATACATATATATATACATATATATATATATATATATATATATATATATATATATATATATATATATATATGCAAATCACCCCAAGCAAGGCGGGAGTGACATTAGCATCCAAGGAGTTACAGAGAGTGAGAGTAACAGTAAAGAGGGGTGTTTTGGAAAAGGATAAAGAGAAGGACAAAGATCAAAGTCAAGGCATCAGATGTCAATTGACATTACATTTTAATATTTGAAGATTATAGCTATCAGGGAAGCAAGTGATAGGAAAGGAGTTCCACTGGCGGGAGGTGCGAGATAAGAAGCTGTTGGAATTTCTATTTTTAATTTCAATAGCTACATTTAGTCGTTTCGACGTTGAAAGGCTTGGACCAAGATGTCAACCTAGTAGCACGCTTAAATTCATGCAGTTTGATAACCAGTGAAAGTAGCTCGTTGGAGCCATGAAAGTACTTGTAGAAAAGACAGGGGGAGCTACAGCACGTCTGTGAGATAGCAATAGTAGGCGGGATGCCAGATCAGGACCAACCACGTTGCATATCGGTCTCTGGATTTCGTCGAGGACTTCTAGATGAACAGCGGGAGCATCAGATCATATATGTCGGCAGTATTCCATGCAAGGACGAATGGTTGATTTGTAAATTTGAAGAATGGACTCAGGTGAGAAAAAACCTTCTGTCGCGACACAGAGAACCAAATTTCCTTGCTGTAGATGACGCTATATTTTCAATATATCTGTTCTACTTCAGATCAGTGGACAGCGCGAGACCAAGCAGGCTCACGAATAAATAAAGTTTTAATTGCAGTTCAAAAAGATCTCTGCGTCACACCTTACCAACTGAATAAAGCCTCAATAATAATCGAAATCATATATTGACTGATTTCTACAACAAGGCGTATGTGCCGTATCTCATTTAAGTTTAATATGATAGTATTAAAGAGTTTTGCAATGCGAGTGGTCAAACAATTGATAGAGAACGGAATCGAGTTCAAGCACCAATCGAAGATGGTTTGAATTCACTTCACATTTATGTCCCTGAGAAAGGCATGGAGCCATTTCTCCCTCGACCGTGATAAAAGTTTAATAACAGTTAAAACTCTTTAGTCATATAAATTAGTGCATCGTGGGCGTAGGACCAGCACATCATCTCATAAAAATTAAGAATTGTTACAATGGTTATGTCTATATAAATCGTTCTAGAAATAAACACAAAACATTGCCAGATGTGTTCCGCGTCACGGGAAACGACTTTGCTTTATCATAAAGTTGGGCTCTATACAAGTACCAGTAGTCTAGAACGCCTGGGTAAACATAAGTCTACCAGATACTTCCACTTCCCATATAAGAGAAACAAGACATTCCGAAAGAAAAAGGTGGACTCTTATATGCCAGCAAATACGGTAATATGAATATAGTTCAAACTTTTATTGTTACTCTTTGTGAATTTGTATACAAATTGTGAACAAGTGCTGTATGTTCCTTTAAAGGTCCCCTCAATTTATAAGTTCTATGGTTTTCAAGAGCGTTATGTGTTATTGAAATTAAAACCGTTTTAAGCATTACAAACGATTCCCGGTAATTGCTTGCACCTACTGTATTGTTGAAACAACTCTCGGTGATCTATTTCCTAGATTAAAACTGAAAAATAAGCAGTGTTGTATGTATATTTTTATTTCCAAAATAAAGTAAAATTATCCCTTTTCTACCAGTAAGTCTATGCACACCTAAGAAATACGGAGCTGGGATAATTTCAAAGACACTTCTAAGATTTCCGTAATATTGTGGCGCTGTGAACTTGTGTAAAAACCTAATGTTTTTTTTTAAGTATTTAATAAGGGCAACAATTTTTTGCACCTCAATCATCTTACAATTCACTTGTGCTTGTTTCCCAGTAGATAAAACATAAGATTGTAAACAGAATCTGAACAAACTTTAATAAGTTTTGAATCAATATCACACGACAAAACACGTTCAATCAAAAAAACCACCAGAGAAAAATACAATATTTGTTAACATCCTACACTTCTCTTGCAGTTACTGTTCAGTGTATAGAGCATCGGGTTGTAAACAGAAATGTTTAAGATTTATTTTTCAGTTTTGGATCAATATCACACAATATCTTCACTTTAGAAAAGAAAAATCGTACTGGAATAAATAGATGGAAGTATTGATGAAATTATTTTCTGCAATTTTTCATCTTTCTTAATTTCTATAACATTTGACCAATGATCTTCATCCAAAAGGCCCGAAGTGTAAATAAAGAGCTGTATTAATTCTAAGGCAACGATAACGGAATTCGTAAAACTAATGAATGTTCAGCAAGAGGAATTTGCTAATCAACGGTCTACATTAGTCACCCTACATTGGTATGCATAAGACTCAGTTTAGTCTTGCATAAGAGTGGGCCATACATTGAAACTCGGACTCGTTCGACCAGCGAATAGTTTGCAACACTAGTTTGCTAGCTAATGAACTTCAGCAGGCTGAAACGTTTTCAAAAGGCTTTCCGGGAAAACGCACTTTCCGCGGGACGATAATTTCATTACTTTTGCAAGCCGTTGCTAGCGAGTTCGTTTCTCACAAAAGATTCCACGGAATTTGTGGAAAAAATTGGCTTTGTTCAACAAAAACTGATTCTCACTTTAAGTACCATGTCACTTCAGGACGTAGACGACCATGGCTCTTCATGGTTTCCTTTCATTCTTTTTAATATCTGTAAACCATGCAATGTCATGATAATTGTTGGGAAAAATAAAAGAGTTGTTTTCTGTTACTTTCTCCACGGTTTTGAATTTAGAGTTGTCTTCTTTTTTTCTTTTTTTTTAAGACTAGTTGTCAACCAAGACAGAAAACATCTGGAAAGGGGGATATATAGTGATTCCTGTCTTTCCCAACGATTTTATTGAAAAGGGAACATGAACCGTTTCAGCTGGAATTTGAACTCTGCTCATTAACTCCATTACTGGTGCTTTTAACTGTTAGACCACCCACGCATCCAAATATTGAATACTGATAAATAATTAACTTCTTCATTAATTATATTTATGCCTTTATTTCAGTTGCTATATTCGTCGAACTCAAGCAGATATGCTGTATCTTTTATTAACAAATACAGGATACTGCATATATCCCAATGTGTTGGGTAAGCCTCAGAAGGTATCAGGCCGAAATGCTATCTTAACAACAAAAAATGAAGACAAGTTTCTGTATATGGAATAAAATGAATCATTTCAAAACTGCAAGCAATTCAAGAAAACCGAAGAATGTTTTAGCTGATAATTCAACTTAAAAATAGCAAAAACTAAAATAAGAGTCAACATAGTATATAGAATAATGAAAATATTTTTAATTAGATATAGCAAGAAGGCGGAAGAATATATAAATCGAAACGTTGAGTTAATAACAACAAAGATGAAGACAATAGTCGAAAAATATAGTGATTTACTACGCGTAGCTTAATTGTGGCATAAGGTCATTAGTAGTGTGGATCGAAGTCACTACTAGATGGTAATTGAGCTAGCGAGACAAGCTTGCTAACCATTACACCATGTCGAAGTACCAAAATAGTCTAAAATATATAATGTAATAAGGAAAAGACTTCATTTCACAAGTTCAAAAAAAAACAATTGTCGAATTAAAAAATACAAAGAGGTGCTAAAAATATCACGAGCCGCTTAAGAAGGATTATAAAACAAATTCTAATGATTGGGCAAATGATTTAGAGCAGGTCGGGACGAAAACTTTTTATCACTTCCACGTAAGATGAACATTTTCCACTCCAATTTCACAGAGTTAACAGGAAAATTAAAACAAAAGAAAAATGCTCAGTCATAGAAACTCGCAGAAATGTTTTCCGTATTCAAAATTGTCGCGTAAGAGAAGCTGTTTGTAGTGAAACTTTATTACTTGTAATCAAAGATGGTTATATATATATATATATATATATATATATATATATATATATATATATATATATATATATATTATTTATGCTCCGTAAACTTACATTGAGCACTGTTTTGTAAAAATAAAAATATCAATAAGAACACCGGATTATATATCTTACTGTTCTTTCTTTATATATATATATATATATATATATATATATATATATATGGTATCAAATGACAATTGGGGAAAAATCTTACATTTTGCCGACGCGTTTCGTCTTCCGACTTTTTCAAGGCAAAAATAAAATCGAAATGATTTTGTTGTTATAGTTACATTAAAAATCCAAATTTTAAAAGATAGACGCTTCTGTCTAAGACATTTTTTTTCTGGTTAATGTAAATTACTTTTATAGTAAGGGATTATTATTATTATTATTATTATTATTATTATTATTATTATTCCATGTCGACAATATAGTTAAATTTCCAGATTTCGATTTCATTTTTGCCTTGAAAAAGTCGGAAGACGAAACGCGTCGGCAAAATGTAAGATTTTTTCCAATTGTCATTTGATACCAATCTGTCTTGTCCATAGAATTCATCTGGGAATTTAACTATATATATATATATATATATATATATATATATATATATATATATATATATATATAATTTTGCTTCAAGGATGCAACTGGCCGCTATACAAAAACGCAGGTAGCTATACATCAATGACATTGTGACAGAGAGAAATTATCATTCTTTTTAATGATGCACTTCGCTGACAACCATGTTCGTTCGTTTTCGAATTATTTATGTTGCATAGTTCAGTGACACAAAAGAAAACTGAATTTTGTTTACTAAATGCCGGTTGAATAATTCCAGAAAAGGCAAATATAAAAACACTATTTAATTACAATATCTTTACTTGCAGAGAGAGATGACAACTAACACAACAAAAACACAAGATGTCCAAAATACCTACTGATAATCCAAAAAATATTATATAAATTCCAACATACCTACTGATAATCCAAAAAATATTATATAAATTCCAAAAAACGACTACAAATATGAGAGGCCTTACATAATAAAGTACCTAGTATTAATATAATTTCATTCAATTTAAGAATAATCATTAAACATATTTTTCAAATACATACACGGACGCACACAAAGACGAAGCAAAAGCTGACGCGTGATGTCGCCAGATTTGAAAACTTAAGATGAACGCAATAATAAACCTTTGGATTCAGAACTCAGAAATAAATGAGAAAAAATATAATCAAAACCAAGTAATATTCGGACATTCAAACCACCAGGTCACACCTTCCACACTGGACTCGAGGGACAAGATAGCGTGTCTGGTAAAAATAATTAATGCTCCCAAACAACAAAATGAGGTTAAAATTTCGATTACTATTCAATAGTTTTGTCACAGTTTCAGAAGAAAGTCTGGGGTATAAAGCATTCAAAATAGACCGTCAAGAATGAATTACGGTCAAACATGTGAGTATTTATATCCAATGATTTAGGGGAACATGGTTAAATATGATACTTGAATGCTTTCATTTTTAAACGATAACAAAGTTGCTGTTAGGCAGTTGCTGTGCGGATCCCGGTGGCATGATACCTACACATAGCAGTAGAGAAGCTTGAGAAGGTCTCTTGGATAATTTCAGCCAACTCCGCCAACAACAAAAGCATTAAGAAGTCAAGTATCGCAATATCATATTCTTCAATCGTCTGAAGACGGGAAACTTCAAACGATCTCGCCAAGTGAATAATATTTGTACCCGGTAACGAATGAACCTGTCAGTAACACGTATCAGACAAGAATGAATCCACCCGCTGTTTTGAGACTAGAAAGAGAGAAGGGAAAAAGCAATATTTTTTACTTTTTAGAAGGAAATGAATGTAGTCTAAATTTTAAAAACGACATTCTCCTCTTGAAAGATGCCACACGAAACATCGGAACAGACGTGTACAAGGAAGTGATTGGGTTAATCTGTAAATCCACCGATAAGATAGTGGTCTATCGTCCGGTTCACACTTCTCCCCAGTGCTAAAAAGATGAGTAGGGGTTTATCCCTTTTTTTCCTGTTTAGGATTAGGTTTCAGGTTTGTTCTAAAATCTACTTCAACTCATGTTTCCACCTAAACCCCAAAACTTTATTTACTATTTGTTATTTTCTTCAGTAGGAGTAGAGAGGTTCACTTATCGCCCGGTAACACTTCTCCTCGGTATTTTAAACAGGAGTAAAGTTGTATCCCTTGTTTCCTGTTTAGGATTGGGTTTCAGGTTCCTTCTAAAGCTTTCTCATTCTCTTTCACTCCCAGTAGCCCTTTGCATCTTACAGGCATTGTTGCCTTGCTTGGGGTAAATTGATGAAAAGAAAAGAAATCTATTTAAGCTAATTGAGTTGACAGCTGTAGTAGTCTCTGAATCGGAGAGATAAAGCGACAAGCTCAACAGACTTGCAGCAGTTTACATAACGATTTTCTTCTTTGCCTAAGTGGGTTGACTTTATAACTAGTAACAGGTAACTAAAACTATTATATTAGTCTTGATAAATAATTCTGCTGTCAAGCCAAGGCCAGGTGTATGACAATGTTTTAGATGAAACGAAACGGACATTTAAATCATACTTAAAACAAGCTTGCTTATTAGATGCAAATTTCGCTGTGGAAAAGAATGTTTTTTCAGTTGTCTACAACTACAATTCATGTAATCCGCATACTTGATGATACCGGGTAACAATTTAGAAATAGCTCACGTGACATCGCTCAAGTGGAGAATTTTGGAAAAATTCTAAAATTGGGTAGAGGACCTTTCACAGATCTTGAAGCACAATGCGGATGAAAAATAATCTCTTGCCTCTTCGTCAAAATTTGACCAAACATCGAACAAAGCCCTGATCCGACGATTTTCCACCTCTCGCCGAACTGGTGTAAAAGGAGACATTATAATCATCCTTTAAATAAATAACTCAATAAACTATATATATGATATTCTATATAAATATCATATGAATTTATATATATATATATATATATATAAATATATATATATATATATATATATATATATATGCCATAACAATGTCAGGTAACTGAATGAAAAAATGGAAAAATTTTCGTGACACGTTTCGTCCTTTAAAAGGACTTCGTCGATAAGGATGAAATAAAGGAAATAAATTCGAGTAAAATTAAATCTTAAGCAATTTTTTATTTTATTATTTATGTTAAAGGCTTGGAAATAGGAATTAGTTTAATAGAAAACAGACCTGGTGGACAGAGTTCGACGCTCACCTGCGACTATTTTGCCTCGTTCATATTGATACTCTTTTACCTGAGTTTTATTATTGGTAAACCAAATATATGTAATGTGTTCGGAATGTATGAAGCTACTTAGGATATCTCAAGAATCGTTTGTGTGGCCTTAGTGTCACTTCAGAACCGATCAAAAGATACTTTGCTGTACATACATGGACTGCCACCTTCACGTGGTGTTATTTTATTAGCAACGAGCTTGTTAACTGTAGGACGGTTGCATTCATAGATTCTTTATGTCTTGTGCAGGGTTTCTAGCAAAACCGATCATTCATGCCAGTCAAACCCCTAATCTTTGTCCTGGCCACAGTTAAGATTTAGTTCCCTGCAATTTCTGGTTTTTCCAAAGTTAAATTCGACATTAAAATGCCGTGGACAAGAATAGGTAGAACACGACAAGATATCTCGAAAAGTGGTTTTGCATATAGTTTTGAAGAATGGAAGGAATGCTGATATAAGTTTGTGAGGTTACAAGGAAAGTACTTTGAAGAAGCCGAAGGTACCACTGTCCCAGGTGGTTAATATTAAATAGATAAATACTTTCCGGATAGACGGTGTGTATGCAACTCACTCTGCCATAATTATCCCACTGGGGGCAAGAATTGTCAATAACAAAAGTGGATCAATAAGTCTGTAGCGTGATAGTCTTAGTATAAAGCAGCTATATGAAGAGATGCTGAAAATGTCTTGGCCCAAGAAAAAAGACCTTCCAAAAAATCTGATGTTTGGTTATTTGGTCAGATTTTGGGAAATAGTTCAGGCCGATAACTTTTCAGCACCCTCTCGTAGTAAAAAACATAAACTAATGTTTCCGTTTAATTAACTAAAAAGAAAACAAAAATTACTACCAAAACAAAAGCTAAAACAAGTTCTATAACTGTTTAGGACAAAATTATTCAAAACTCTTTTTATATAATTAAGTGCCATCTGAAATGTCTGAAATCAGTACATTGATGCTTGAAGAATTTGTAGAATTTAACACGAAAATTGACTTAGTGTGAGAGGCTTTTGTTTTCCAGAACAATCTCCGGATCTTTCAAATTGACATCATTTTTTTCATAGGTCAGTAATTTCACATAAAATAAAGGGTACAAATAATTGTTCCTGTTCTCTTAAATAGACTCACAAAATATACTATTTAGCTGCGGTTGACTAAACGTTGAGCGAACCAGCTAACAAGTCACTTTGAATTGTTCACGCTAGCCGAGTTACCTGACTTGATTACACAGAAAAACAAAAGAAAATGTCTTATTTGCTGGGGTTTTTTTTTGTTTGTTTGTTTTTTTTTTCTATCCAATATTTGGCTCAATTAGACAGATGCTTCGGTTAACTGGTGAACCAAAATGATTTGATGCTCCTGCATTTCGACTCCTTAAAAGTTAAATTGCTAAATACTTATAAAGACACGATTGGAAGGTTTATCAAGTTAGCTGACATCTAGATGTTACCTGAATTTTTATCGGAAATTATCACTGTATATCATTCAACTTTCAAAATGAGAATAGTGTCAAACAGTATGGAATAATACGGATCGGAATAGAACGAAAACATTTTTGTAATTTAACTAGATCAGCAAATTCATTGTAAGGTAGAGAACAAAAATACCCTAAGTTTTAATAAAATAACCATACATCGGGAAAAGAACTAATATAACACGGTTGGCCCGACTCGATCCTGGGTCCTTCCCACGCTGGTCAGTACTGCCGCCGGTCAACTGATGGTTATCTGATTGCCGCTTCGTCCCTTCATCTGCTTCAGCCCCACGTTGTGTTCCTTGATCACAGAGCAGTGAAGATCGAATTTCGTCCGTACTCGAGCGCTGGGCCGAACCGCGGCGAAACCGTGCTACAAAAGGACAAAAAAATTTCCGCTAACGAAAATAAAAATGAGATAACAAAATAACAAAAAACGGGTTAATTTTCAATTGGTTTATATAGTTCTTGATACAACAAAATTAACCATTCCCGTTAAAATCTCTATCGTGACACTTTGTTTTTTCTTCTAAAACTTGAAGCGAAAAAAAAAAAAAATAAATAAGGTCGGGAATTCTCTCGGATGCAGGTCACGCGGCTTCTGACTTCTGCCGGTTTCTGGTCTTTGGGTTGCCTAAGTGCCCGTTCATATGCATTTCGCCCGACTACTACTGCACCTCAAGATTCATTATCTTTCCAATTTTGGAGAACCGATACTGACCTTCAAACAAAGCGGCTGGTGGTCATTCACTTATCCAAAACAATTCTTCAACAACCTTTGTGTTTATAAATTCTTTCCTATGTTCTTGACGGCAAAGAATTTTCTTTGTTGTCGACTTTTCAATATGACCGATTAAAAATCTTTGCCCAATTTGCATGTTTACAAAACCATATTTCAGATGGTTTACATTATCGGCTTGCGATTTATAACAATTCCATTTGTTTTTCAGCTGACACTGGCTTTTACATTTCTTAAATCATATTTTTCAGATTGTTTATTATCGGCTTTGCGAATCATAACATTTCCATTTGATTTTCAGTTGACAAGCAGTCAGTTACATTTTACATTTCTCAAATTTTGGACCCAACATTCCATGCTGCATTTCTGTTTATCAGAAAGGAATAAAAGCATCTCTCTTTTTTCCTTCTCCATATTTCAGTTCATGTTTTCACCTTATGTTTTTAACCCTTCCAATTCTTCAAATCCTATACGGGGTTTTCACATGAACCCTTTTAATCCTTTTCATACTACCAGTGTCAGAATAATGTCTCATTAAACCTTTCAACTACAACCAGTGACACGTTATCATGTCACACTGACACTGTTTTCTAGAGGGTTAAAAATTGTCCACTTCTAAAATGTGAAAAACTCACTATCTTGGAGAGAGATACAGCGAAAAAAATAGTTGGGAAAATTTAAAAAAAATAATCTCTGCAAGGTTTTTTAAAAAATGTTCAAATGAATGGGAATCTCGCAAAGAGTAGAAAATAAAACCTGGGGCCGACTGCTAGAATCACTAAACGCATTAAGAGTAACAAGGTTAACCTAGGGTGGGTGCCAAAGCGAATTTCGCCCCTTCGTCGACACTTCAAGATTCAGAAAAAACACTCAAATCTCGCCCCCTTCACGCAAACGAAACTCACCCCATTTACCCACCTTGCACGAAAATCTATTGCCGTTACAGTTCATTTTTTTAAAAAAACTGCTTATTGGTATTATACTAAATTTGAAAATGAAATTATATATAACAAAACTGGACCCAATGCAGCTCGCCTGATGATTTAATGCGGCCTGCAAGCGTACAACAAAAATTATTTTTTAATAGACTTACGTTGCTCCTAATTTTCATCAACGACATTCTCGATGTCATCAGTTCTCAACTCGGCATTTATATAATGACACAGATATTTATTATTGTCTTAATAGTAAGTCTGGTCGGTTCGATAAGGTCGAATTAGTAACTGATCTAAAAAAAATACATGCTGTTGTTAACTGGGGAAAGTAATGGTTTGTTGCTTTTAACGTCTCCAAAACAAAATTTGCTCTCTATTAATCGTCTGAGAGAACCGTTTCTGTTGTTAACTGGGGCAAAGGATAAGTTGTTAATTTTAATGCTTTCAAAACTAAGCTGCTCTCTATTAATCATGTAGGAAAACCTTCCGTCAATATGGCTGATGCTAACCTCCAAGAGAGTGACTCGTTACGCCTTCTCGGACGAACGTCCTCGGCTGGCATGAAATGGAAAGACTATATTGAATCCATTGCTGTTAAGGCCAGCTGTTAAGAAATTTCGTTCACTGTATAGTGCTAGACAATTTTTCTCTCTTTAGTCCATCTTACACATCTGTCTACCTTTTGTCCATGCTTAGAATATTGCTGCCACATATGGTCCGGAGCTCCTGATTTATATCTAGAGATCTTTGATCTAATCCAAAGAAGAATCAGCAATATTATTGGTCCTGACCTGGCGTCTCGGCTTCAGTCACTTTCCCACCATTTTAAAGTTGTCTTCCTGTGCCTTTTCTATAAATGGTAATTGTTTGGATGATCTCTTCGCTATGGTACCTAGACTTTATGAATTTAAGCGCAGTATGAAACTGGCGAGGAGGTGCAATAAATTTACAGTTGGCTAGATGTAACCGTAATTTCTATGCCAACAGTTTCTTTTCTCGCACTTTTAGCTTGTGGAACTCCCTTCCAGCTCCATACTTTCCAGTCAACTTTAATCTTCAAAAATTTGAATGCAGTGTCAATCGCTATCTGCTGTCCTCCTGATTACTCCTTCTTTGTTCCTGCTCCTTAGTGGTGTTTCTGTTTTCTAATTCTTCCACACCCAGTAACGCCTTGTATGCTTTACTGCCTTGCTTGGAGGGAACTTACCTTAAAAAATATTAGTGAAAAATGTGAGACCAAAAAGGCAGGGCGAGTTACTATCTTGAGAGTTAGCAAAAAAGGTTACTTAAGATGATTAATAGAGGCAGTTTCGTTTAAGATGAGTTAAAATTAACAAGCCACTTCTTGCCTCACTTCACGGCAGAGTTTATGTCATTTTAGAGATCAGCTGCTAATTTGATTTTATCGAATCTATCAGACTTACTATTAAGCCAAGAGTAAATAGTTGTTATCCGCATAGATACCGAACCGAGAACTGATAACAGGAAGATGTCTGTAAATTCAATCTCTCTCTCTCTCTCTCTCTCTCTCTCTCTCTCTCTCTCTCTGTGTGTGTGTGTGTGTGCATATATCAGTAAATTACTTGGTCTCTGAAACATATGTTTTGTATCTCTTTAGCAATTAGAACGTACCAAAAGTATTTTCGTTTTCTTAATCATGGGGTACCTCTCCTGCGTATTTTTAAATCCATGTGATGCTCTTCATACTGCATCTTTCGATGATTCAAATTCCTCTAAAAAATTCAAATTGTTGATAGGTTCCTTCCTACCTTTCGTTTTAAAGTATCATAATCGGTTATTGGTAGTCATCCACCTCTGGGTTTTATTTCAAGAGAAACTTAAAACGTTTCTCTTGAAATAAGTCTAGTATGGGCGGTAAGGTCAAATACTGTTTCCTTCACTTTCAGAACACCGTAAGCAGCTTCAGTGGCTATGAGGTTCAATTTAAAATAATGTCTCAAAATTGGCATAATTCTTGTAACCATTATTATAATACTGCGATATTCCCACGACATCATATGTGACTGGGTACGTCGCTCAAAAGTGGGTTTGGCAACCACTGTCGTTAATCCATACTGGAAGGAATCGGTTGCGTCGCAACGTTAGTTTCCACGGACAATATACCAAAGTTAGACAGTCTCTAGCTAAAAAACAATTTGCCGGTTTTGTTTTGTTTTTTGTTTTTTTTAATCAAGGAAGGTTTTTGTACGTAGTGTCAAATAGCATAGAGCGTATGGTCTGTATTGGCTGTTTTACTGCCGTTAATAGGGAAATTTTACCGATTACTTGTCAGTGAATGAGAGAGAGAAGAAGAGAGAGGCTTCTAATTCTTTCTCTTTTTAATATCGAACTGTTTCGTTGAAGAGGAAAAAAAAGAGAAACTCCTTGTTTACAAGGAAATCTCGCTCATTGCCGAACCGTTAATTCACGAACGAAGGAAAAAGGCAGTCAATCCCGCCATATCTTTCCTCGTTTTCCTTTTTGCGATAGTCGATTCCAATCCCCGTTACCGTCAGCTGATTCCATTAAATATATCGTATTTCAGAAATACTATATATTTCCAACATACACTTTTATATAAAAAATTACCAACACTATCTATTTATAGTAGAATTACTAACAATACGTTTTATGGCAAAATGACCAACAATACATTTTATCTGTGGTTGATAGCATCCAATTTCCTTCAAAATATTTAGATTTCGGCATTAAATAACCATAGAGGTGCTGATATGCCACGAAACGAAATCAGTCAACCAAACAAGCAAAATGAAAGAACTCTTTCATGACATTAATCCATATAATATTCTAAAATTTCTTAAAGAAATCAAACTGTATTCCAAAATATAACTTCAACAAACTATAACATAAAACACACATATTACCGCCTATAGTAATTATGTCCGCATAAACATGTATATACACAAACAAAGACTGAGTATCATCTACCATGTATTCAATTGTGAAAGCAGAATAACATATATCATATTCTTATTTACTTTTGAATTAAATTTCGGCCTTGAGTGACCCATAAGGAATTGATATACCGTTAAACAAATAAATCACTCAAACAATCTACTTCATACACACAATGTCAGAATATTTGAAACAAAAAAGTACTGTTGAATAGTAGTGATAATGATATAATACATATTAATAACAGAGTATTCAAAAATGATCTTTAAATGCATACATGAAATAAGCTTGGAATAAAGGTTTGGAAAAAAAATGAAAATACATTTGATACGCTCTGATAACATAAACCATAAAGGTCATTGCGACGAGAACTTAATTATTTGAGGAATCTTTTTCTAATACTACTGCAGCTGGTACCATGTACCCCAGTACTACCTGTGACTAAGAGAGGAGATGGATAATAGCATCTTTCGTAACCTGTCTAGCATAATACTCCAGCGACCCTCTGCGTTATGGAATTAGCCAAGCTATCATATGGCCCTGGCTGTTTGACGACAGATATTTTTTAAACCTATAAAGATTATGATATAATCTTTTAATTGACAGAAAATGGTATCCTACATCACAAAAGTAATTTTTATCATTGCTGACGTGGTATATCAGGCTCAAGATTTGATTCATCAATTGCCTCGTCAACAGTAGAGAAGATTTTTAAAACGTTAGTTTAGCTTTATCCTACGGGAGTGAAAGAGTGACAAAAAGAAAGACTTGATAAGAGAAAGTGAAATCTCAAAGAAAGAAAGAAAAACTCAAAGCAAAAAAAAGGACAACTGGATAAGGGGAAGACACGAGGAAAAACTCCATAAGAAAACAAATTAAAAAAGAAAGAAAAAGAAAGGAAAAAGAAGAATAAGAAAGAAAAAAAGAAAAAGAAGACAGATAAAAGAAGAAAAAGAAGAAAGAAAAAGAAAGTAAAAAAGAAGAAAAAAGAAGAAAGGAAAATGAAGAAAAAAGAAAAGAAAGAAAAAAGAAAGAAAGAAAAAAGAAGAAAGACTTTAGAAAAGAAACTTCGAAGAAAGAATAAAAGGTAAACGCAGACTAAAAGAAAGTATGGAGAAACATCTGATGCAAAAAAAAATTAGTTTTTCATTTTATCGAGTCTTTCCACAGAAAACGAAAAGAAAAAAAAGGAGGACATTTTTTCTGTGAGAGAAAGGAAAAAGGTGTGGATGTGAAACACTTTACACCTGTGATGTTTTTCGAGTCGTGGGAATATTATCTCGGACCATTAATTTAACTTGAAAATTGTTTAACTCTCGCGCTTTTAAAATTTACTTATAAGGATTATTTACACTATTTTCCCAAATGTCCAGCCATTTAAGTTGTTGCTACTCATCCATGCGTAGTCCCATTATATCTATTCTAGTTACTATTTTCATCTTTTTGTCAAATTGTCATTTATTGCTAATTATATCGTTCACTTGCTACCATACAAAATAAACCGTTAGTTTACTTTAAGAGTGAACAAAGGCAAATAGTAGAAAACTCGAGGAGAATAATTGTGCTGTTCGGCTCTTTCAAGAAAGAATAAACTTCTTTATTTGAAAATCAGCTTTCAAAATACTAGTTTTAGCTGGACTCGATCCCTAACCACTAACCCCGACAGAAAACCTCAAGCAAATTCAAACGGCTAGAAACTGATGTTTGTACCCTATAGGCCCGGGTGTAGGAACTGGGGTAAAAAGATTGTGTTGCGCCATTCTTCCAAGGGGAATGGGTTTGCTTTTCTTGAAAAATCAACATTCGAAAGCTTGGTTTACACACGTTCACGAACACTGGCGAATAAAGTCGATAGGAAATACGCAAATATTTCAACAACCAAAGGCCATTTGATCAGGATAAATTTCTTCTTTTGTGTGTCGTATTCCTTCATGATGCGGGCGATCATGGCTCTCCACAAATTTTTATCTTTTGTAGGTAACTTTTAGAAATCATTGTCTTTTTACTATCTCTCCTACCTGTTCTCTACCTGTTCTATAATCTATTTACATAAGCTCTTTCTCTCTGCCTTTCAATATTTCTTGCGAGTGTTAAATTTTCTAAACCTTCCTCTTTCATTGTGTGTCCTAGAAATTTCAACTATTTCTGGTTCTAAATTTGTCCTTTATGTCTCCATTTCCCTTCGTTGCTTTGAACTGATTTCTATCACTTTCCCTTTCTCCACCTCATTCTCGCTCTCTCTTCATGTGTTTTTCTTTCTCCTTTACTTTTTTTTCACCCTTCTCTTCTTTTTCGTTATCTTCTATTTAATTTTTCCTTTTTTCTTTCTTTTTTCTTATCACTGTATTTTTCTCTTTCTTCTTATTCCATTTTTTTCTTTTTTTCTCTCTTCATCTTCTACCTATTTAAATTCTCATTTCTTCCGTTCTATTTAACCCCTCTTTCTTATCCTTTATCTGCACCCATCTTCCTCTTCACTTTCAACCTCTTTCATTTTCTTGTCATCTGTTTTTCTACATTTCTCTTTCCACCTCTTCCTTGTTTCATCCAACTTCTTACTAAAAAAAAAAAAGTTAAAAATAGAAAAAAGCAAGCATCTGTTCACCTCTATATAAATTTACGTGGATTAAATTCATTATGCTTTATTCTAGAAACATCATGTAACTCGAAATAAAAGCATGTTTTCTACTGTCACCATTGGTCGTGGTACTAGTCCAGATCAGATGTGTCAGAATTTCAAATACTATCTTTTAAAATAAGTCTATTTCAAACATTTTTTCAAGCACAATCTTTTTACTGTAATTCTCATAGTTTATATATACAAACAAACCTTTCATCAACGGATTAACAGGGGGGTCCGTTAAAGAAGAATATGGAACAAGCTCTAATTTGTCACTGATACTTAGGTTTGTACGCTTGCTTTTTATGCATTCCTTCTGCTTCGATGCCATTGATGAGGGCAAAACAATTAAGATATTGATCAAAATAACAAAGTGTATAATGATTCTCGTTTGTCTATGTGTGATTCCGATGATAATCTATATTCGTAATGTATATACTAGACACATACACACACACACTATATATATATATATATATATATATATATATATAATTTTTCCGACAGATATAAGGAGATTCAAGTACATATCTATTTGAAGCTATTCAAAGTTAAAATTAGTTACCATTCTAATAAGTAGTGGGGTGTGATCTTCAAATAAACACATTTCAAACCAATTAAAATGAAACAAAGATACGTGAGCTGTTTTTTTTGGGGGTTTTTTTTTGTCGTTTTTTTTTTTTTGTTTTTTTTTTTATGAGATCTAATGTAATTTAAAAAGATAGGTGTTACTCATCACCGTTCGAATATGGTGGGAAATATTGCAAATGTGAAATCCCACACTATAAGATAAATATATTTACAAAGCTTTACCAAGACTAGCCCAAGGTCACATTTCGAATGAATATCGCAAAAGATCAAACTCACAACTGATTGTTTGTAATATTCATTTGCCTTACAAACAATAATTATGTAGAGAGTCGACGAAAAATTAGAAAGGATAATTTTTGTGAAATTCTGAGAAGTATTTTCGGAACTTCTTAAATTGACGAGTCCACTCGTCAAAAAAATAGGGAAAATTTGTTGAAAGAGGAAAATGTAAGTTTGCATTCATTAGACCTACATTTGTCAGAAACGAAAATATCTTTTTTTAATAATACTATTGTTCATAATATAAATACAGTGTCAGCTCGATTGCTTACTTCTTAAAAAGTTATACGTACGTGGTTTTTATTATCAAATGTCAAGTTTTAAGCTGTTTATTTCATTGAATTGAAGAAAAAGACTGGAGCGGGTTGAACGGCCTCGATTCAATCCGTACTATTTTTAATTTACAAATATGCTAACAAGGAATAAGAAAACAATAAGAATAACATTCAACCAGAATGGTGTAAATGGTTATTTATATATGCATAACAACAATTGTACAAGCATTAATTCAGTTGTTTTTGAAATGTTGAAATTTACTTGTCCTTGGAGGTTTTAGTGAGGAAAATGTTCTTGTTGATAAACTGTGATGTGTATTAAAAAGTGTGTGAGTTTGAAGAACTTTAGTAAGATGTATAGTTACTTGTTACAATGTTAAGTGCTTCTGTCCTTGTGATTGAAGGAGTGAATGTTTATAGATATGCAATGTTCGTACGTGCGCGTGCGCGTGCGCGTGCGCGTGCGCGTGCGCGTGCAATAACGTTTCATAGCGCTTTCTCCAAAGGGACAAACGCGACCTCTCCACTGAGCTACATATTGTATGTGAGAGAAGGCAAGAGAAAAGAGGAAAAATGAAGATGTGTCCAAGTACTTATAATTAACGTGAACCATGTGATAGGCTCGAGAACACATAACCAGATTTTGGCGTTAAATTAACTTTGAACACAACAGCGTAAGCGTTGTAATGTTTTTCACATATGTTAGCCAATCAGAAGTCGGAGAATTATTCAAGGCTTCTGTGATCCACTTTGGTGTTTAGTTTGTACAAAATTTACTGTCGAAAGAAACTATTACATAGAAAATGCATTGAAATCTTTTTGGACCAATAGTATTCGCTGAATCAAAAATAATAATAATAAATACAATCAAATGGAAACAGAATGCTAAAGGACAACGTCAGTAGCATGCAGTTATCTATGGCTTAAGCAGTTTCAAATTTGATATCTTAAAATAAAGACGAAGTGCAAATAGCTTTAAGATGTTAGGGATCAATTTGACACTTCATTTGTATTATGAATAGAAACCCCTTATAAAATTATTTAAAAAACAATATTTTACGTTTCTGACAAATATCAGGGCTTGAGGAAGTTTTAATGAATGCTAGTCTACAAAAATTGTTTAAAAGTTATCTATTTTTTACGAACTGACCAGTTAATTTAAGTAGTACCCTATTTTCATTATTCCATATATTTTCACATTGTTTTCTTAGCCTTCATAGAATTGGCTGATATATTTTTATACTTCCTATATTGATTTTCTTCTAGGATTTTGTAGTCTTATTATTCCATATATTATTTGGACTAATGTTTCGATCTTTTTCTTACTAACATAGTCTCCGTTGATATATTCTTCAGCTTTCTTGGAGTTCTGAAATGTAATGCTTTCATCTTACATAATAGCAAATGGTTCTTTTATTTTCATCGCGCTGAAACAAACAGATATACAAAAGTAAATGAGACTTAACAATGATCCAACCGTCCGACATGAATTAATATACACTTTGCTATTCGGCATCTTTGGCATTATACTCACAATTTTCCAGTACCCAGGGATTGAACTCACAACTGCTAGGAAAGCTGATATGTTTTTAAATGACGCTTTAACTTACTTCTGCTGAAAAATCACATATTCCGGATCAATGAAATAAAAAAACAAGCAGTAAATAAGGCTGGTGAGTATTATTCCCAAAGCATGGAAAACAAAATGAGAACTATCTACCTTTCTGAATTGAATAAAGGGTTCGATTCAAAATTCCATTAAGGTTAAATACAAAAGTAGACACCTGAATATGGCAGGAAAATATAATGTCCGAAATGAGATGCCAAGCCTTGTTCGAATAACGACGTAAAAAATAATTCTAATTTCTCATCTCAGAAATTCTGATGAAAATTGTCTAACATGAATATAAGCAAACAGTTTATTGGTTACGCTAGCTCTTTAATGCTGCTAAAAAAATTAAAAAAAAACAACTTGATATTGAAAATCAAAGTAAAAGAAGCTTAAGCTCATATATTAAATAATACTAATGCACATACGAAAAATTAAAGAATTACGTTAAATATATGTAATATATATGTATATTTTCATTAAAAAAAATCATAGCAAATATATAAATGAATTTTTCATGCGTAATAACTAGAATTTGGAATACTAACTTGTGTTTTTTTGTTTTAACACTTGTAATTATTTCTATGAATCATAGATATAGTTTCTTTCCTTCCTGTGTTGTCTGTAGTCCTGAGACGAAGCGTTTTCATTATTCTATATATTATTCGGTTTAGTGTTTCAATCCTTTTTATTAGTGACACAACATCTTGCCCGATTTTTTCGAAGCCCAAATCCTTGAAAACGGCCTTTTTTTCTTTAATTAGATTCAGAGACGAGAATGAATTTTATTTCAAAGTACATCCGGGTAATTTTATGTTTATTTTAATACATTTATTTTGACTTTAGAAAGACCGGAGGAAAAATGATATCAACGTTTTATAATAAATTAGCGTTAAACAAAAAAAGTAGAAGACCGAATTTGGAAACGATTAGTGGGTGGTAATTGCTTACTCTTGAAACTGACTGAGTGGTCCAAATGCTCACTCACATCATTGTTTCTTTGTCTATCATCATGACAAGACATTTTCTCACGATAGCTGACAATGGATGGAAAGCTATGAAATCATCCATTTCCTATATGAACCCATCACCCTTAACATGATACACGTCATATAGGGGTCTCACGGACTGAATTGCTTCACCAGTTTTGAAACGGTAACTTTATGACCCTTTGGGCGACTTATGTGAATAGGCACACATGATGTACAAAAAGAGTATACCCAATCAATTCATTCTGCCTCTATTTAATCTCCTTCTGGGATCAATTGTTAACGAAGAACTATGAAAAAAAGAGAAACATTATCAAATAGTATGACCTTGGATTTATTCTGCTTTGTGCAAAAATGATATGCTTTTTCTTCACGCTGGTTAACTTTGTCAATGCGGCGTTTAGAATAGGTGAGAAATGTTGGTCGGATTTTCTTTAATCTCGCCAATGAGAGACGTAACCGAAACGACAGAATTAAATGAGAGAGCTCTTCATGGTGAACAACTAAAAACTGATTTAGTACCCCCAACATCAGTCCATGAACAAGACGGTCGTAGGGTCACTGCGTAGCTGATCATCTGACCAATTCTTTTCCCATATCTGGGTTGAAAGCCGAGGCGCTATTCATTCATGAGTAGCATATTTTGGGCAAGTAGATCTGGCCGGACCCATTCCTCTCCACAGCCGATGTCCTCCAAATTAAAGGCTTGCGTTTGTCACAGGTTTGTGGCCGTTGATTGCATCAGACGAACATTTCACTGTGGCCATCGACATGAGTCTAGGATGCATTCCGCTCATTGCAATGTCTTCATACATAGTTCTGGAGCAAGACCAAAAGTGTAGAGTCGCTCTAAGAATGAAACCCATTTGTATCGTTACAGCTCAGATCAGACACTGTGTTCGTTCTCAGGTTCAGTTTCTTCCAATCAAACGTTTGTGGATTAAAAAAAATTTTTTTCGCCAATCGTCACCCACAAAATAAAAATCATGTGACGATTATAGCAGTAGGCTAATTTCATTGGCTTGTAACCTTCTACTATAGACGAACGCGGCATAGGTGAGGGAAGTTGAGGGGACGAATGGTCTAACGGGCGTTACAACGAGCGGTCTGTTGTCCCTCTCTGTGCCTTTCTGTTTGTGTCTCTACTCTAGGGGCTACTGTTTTATAGAGACATCGTTCTTTGTCTTGACAGATTTATCTAAAAAGGTCATTTATCAAAACCTCAGTGTCTAGCTTCACTCAATGACTTTCTTTGTCATGATCGTTTAATCTGCTTCTTGGGAGGTCTATTCCATTAAGCGAACTTCTTTGACCAAAACAGATAATTGGCAAAGCAATTTCTGTGACGCGTTGCAGGTGGGTCCTTAGCAAGATATCAGCTGACAGACAATATCGCTACACATTACGTAAGTAATAAATTAAATAAAGGGTTCAGTTTGGAATTCCCTGTAGGTTACCCGGGTCAATATACACCTGATGAAGGGCGAAGGTTTCAACGACTGAAACATTGTGACAACAACAACAAAGATGAGGACAATAGTCCGAATGTGCAGAGTGCAAACAATGATTGAATATATTGTCACTTCGTTGTGGAGCAATGGTCGGCAATCTCATTGTTCAGGTCATTACTGCAGAAGTCATTATTGTATGTTCCTCTGTTGTGGTCACGTAACGGGCTAAACAAACAGACGTCTTGCTGGAGAGCAAATAATAACAAGATCAGTTGTCGTCAATAGTGGTCCCACAATGTTGACCTTATGTCATGACTGAATTAATTACATATTTCCTGCCATTCCAGAATTTGATGTTCAAGCCATGCTAAAAACAAAGATTTTGAATGCTGATTTTCAAGATGGGCAATGGAAGAAATTGATATAACAATCTTTCTATACTCATTTGGTCTTAAACTGAATCAATCTAAACGTAGTAAATATTAATAAGACAGAATAGTATTAAAACTGAGGACAAACTGCCTGCCTTGAAATATTTGTTTTAAATCCCCAGGAAAAAGTTTCAAGCAATTTTTGCCAAAATCTTTGCGGAAACTATTTTCCTAGTCTAAATTATTTTAGTGTTGGTAAACGTGACTAAATGAACAAGCATCGAAAAGATAAATAAACTTAAAAACACTTCCAAGATTTCCCTAAAACTTTGAAAAAGATGGAGCTAAAAATCTTGCACCGAATCACATACACTATATATATATATATATATATATATATATATATATATATAGAGAGAGAGAGAGAGAGAGAACAGATGTTTTCGCCATTTACCTAATTTGCTTAAATAATTAATGTACCAAATTATTAGCGAACTGTAATAAAAAATCTGTAAGAAAAGAAAATAACACTTTAATTGCTTCATTTACATATTTTTATGGATACATACAGTAACTAAGATGAAATTAAATCGAAATAAAAAAAAAGTAAACGGAACTCAAAAAGGATAGTGGATTTGGTTAATATGAGATATGTGATCCTTTTTTTTTTAAATAACTTGAAAATGGCGCTGGTCCATCCAACATGTCAATTTCTGGATCTCCTCTGATGTAATTTCACGTGATACATTGACTATTTCCTGTCACAAGTCATCCGTCCATTCTCATAAACACGTCGCTTCAGAATGCTCCACAAGTTTTCAGCTAGTTTTAAGTCTGGAGAATTAACTGACCAGTTCATCTTCCGAGGTCCACAGACGCCTAATTTCTGCAGCTACTCCGTAGTTTTATGCGCTGAATGCAAAGGAGCATTATCTTCTATAAATACGATGGTTCTCCTGAAGGCAATTTTTTGATTTTTTAGCCAAGATTCCAGGTCATCATTGAGGAAGGCTATATAAGCATCTGCGGTTATTTTAGTACCGCCAGGCACTCTCCACGGACCAATCATGATACCTCCAATAATACCAGCCCAAATCATAATACCTCCTCCTCTTTGTTGGCGTTTCAAGCGTTGATGACGATCCCATCCATTTACGACCCAACCTTTGCTCCAATCATCAGGACCATTAAGTGTTGCACGACTTTCATCTGTGAACAGAACTTTCGAGAAATCGACCTTCATGTTCTCCCTTGCCCATTTCAAACTCATTTGTATGTGTAGTTTGGTGAATCGAGGCTTTGTCTCTGGTCTCACTGATGCCCCGACCTTTTTCAGAAGACAATAGCGCGTACTTCTAGACACTGTTGCTTCTCCAATGCTCCTGAAAAGTGCTCCACTGGTCAGGCCTGGGTTATTTACAGCTTCACGTTTCATTCGTTACAAAGAACATCGAATGACTCTTATCGACCCTCTTAGATACCTTCATAGGAGCTGCAACAAATCTTTTCGCAGTTTGGTGATATATTCCAATTATTATGGATTTTTCTAATGTAGATTTGCCTTTGGAAAGTTCAGATGTTATATCTTTCTCAGAAGGGGTCAAGAGGTCACATTTGCAACCCATAATTGCACGATTATAATGACACTCGTTCATAGTCTGGAACACTTCTATATCGTGTTAATATTGCAAATGGCTAACGTTTACCTCCTGCTGCGCAGAACAATACAGTTTTTATATAGCCTGCGCATATACCTATTCCAATTATACTGTGAAAATTTCGTTAAATCCTAACTGGTAGTTTTTGGACAAAATGAAAAAAATGCTACCTCATTAATTTGAAATGCAGTGTGTGTATATGTTTATATTATATATATATATATATATATATATATATATATAGAGAGAGAGAGAGAGAGGGGGGAGGGAGAGAGAGATAAAAAATGTATGTGAATTAATGTATGAATGAACACATTGTGTATGAACGTGGAGCAGACATTCTAAAAATATTTTTTCGAAATCTAACAAATAAATTCTAAGCCCGACTGCTAACGATAAATGTTATGTTTTCTATCCTTAAATGAATATTCCAGTTTTTAATATGTCTTATGTTCTCGTTCGTAATCCCTCTCATAACAATATTCTTCAGGTTCAAAACGTAATGCAGAAGCAACGTGGCTAAGTTTTACATCAACCTATTAATTGGCCACTATATCTGAAATCAACATACGCCCAGAGAAAAACCACTAAAGTACCAGTAAAACTACTGTAATAGTTCAAGTTACGATTTTATTATCTCATTTTATTTATTTTTAAATACAATGACACTTCAGAACGTAGACAATTATAGTTCTTCATGAGCTCTAGGGAAAGGTAGTGGAATCGTTTCCCGTGATTTTCTCCAGACATTCCTTTTCTTTATCATTTGGCAAAGAGTGTGGAATGGTTTCTCTTTGACTTCTCCACGGTTATGAATTGAGAATTTATTCCACAAAGATTGCATTAAAAATGCTTGAAACATTTGCATCAGTATTGTGAACGCCAGGATTTGAAACGCAGATTTTCTAGGCGGGCAGATCATCATCAGTTTCTACATTGTTGCCTTATTAAGCTTGGCTTTTAGATTGTCTGCCGTATAAGGCTAGGGTGCATTATCTTGATATTTGACACATAGAAATTGATTCCTACCTTTCGCAAAGTTTTTAGTGCGAAAATAAGCGCAACAGAAATTGGTTCGCCTATTCCACTATCCACGTCGATAACCATTACGCTATCCACATTATTAACTTATACTGAAGCTATCTCTTGAATATAAGTAAATAGACATGTTTGGGTTTATTCCTTTATTTACCGCAAGGAAAGTTGGCTCCCTGTGCCGCGCCAGGAAATTTTTCTCCCCCGAATCGATCCTCCAGATCTACAAATCAACAATTCGTCCTTGCATGGAGTATTGCTGCCATATATGGTCTGGTGCCCCTTCTGTTTGCCTCGGGGTTCTTGATAGGCTCCAGATGCGGATATGCAATGTAGTTGGCCCTGCTCTGGCATCTCGTCTAGTCACTTTCTCACAGACGCGCCGTCGCCTCCCTCTGTCTGATCTACAAATACTTTCATGAAAATTGCTCCGGGGAGCTTCATTCGCTAGTTCCCAGTCGTCATGAGTTCAAGCGCCTACGAGGCTGGCATCCCGCTCTCACCCCTTTACTGTCGAAACTCCTAAATGTAGCCGTCTCTTCTACTCCAATAGCTTCATATCTCGCACCTCTCGCCTGTGGAACTCCCTTCCCTATTCCTGTTTCCCTGAGAGCTATAATCTCCAGCTATTCAAGTGTAATGTCAATCGACATCTCCAGTTGCCTTAATCTATCCACTACCTTCCTCCTCATCCTTTCTTCTATCACTCCTATGTGATCTTGCTCTAAATTTTCTGCAACCCCTTGCGTCCTAGTGGCTTCCCGCCTTGCTTGGGGTGAAATGCTTAAAAAAAAAAATTAAATCTGTATCTCTACAGATTCGTAATACCTAAGGTTTAAAATTAATTTAAAAAAAATGAAAAATCTTTCTTAAAGCTTTTATTTTAATTTTAATTTCAAGCTAATAGATTAAAGTTAATATTTCCAATAAGCAAAATACTTTGCTGTATTTCAAAACTAATTTAAATTGATTGCAATGAGTGTTTGTTTTGAAATTGCTGAATTCTTGGAATTTAGCGCCAATTTTAGCCTTCGTTATTTAAATGTAATTTATTAAAAAAATCTTCCAAAAATACTTTTCTGAAACTTTATTTGTGGAATATTAGCTGATTTAAAGTATAATTAATCTAATTTGAAACAAATATTATTTACTTTAGCTGTTTATTTAAGCTTTTGACGCGGTTGACAGATTGATGATACATGGATGTTTTTAGTTTTAAATTTTAATAGTTAACGAGTTTATCTTGTTGAACATTGTAATGAGTTCGATCCTCACCAAGTGTTTGATATCTGTAACCTTGTGCCAAACAAAGCTAAGCTTAATAAATTACGACAACTAGGTTTCCTTCCTAAGCTGTTTTTTCCTAGCAGTGATTTAAACACTGTTCAAGCAAATTAATATTTCAGTTGGTGTTGTGTCTTGCGTTGAATAAATGCCACACCCCGGTGCAACGAATTTAAGTAAATCAATGACACTGCTTTGGGGTGTTGTATAAAGAAAACATTAAAAATACCTAGAAAATGATGATGGGCCGATGACACAATATTTGAACATAGTTGCAATCAAAAAGTGTTTTACGCGCATGAGAAAAAAAATGTCGCCGCTAGGTCGGTATGCAATGTGTTCCTCTAAAGAATGCATGCGTTCACGAACTGGATAATTAAATAAAAGGCGTTTTTTTCAAAAATGAATGGTGGGTAATGTCAAATCCTTTCCAGATGTTCATTTATGAAAAAAAATACATGCTGTCATTGAATCTTCCATATTAATAGAAAAAATGTAAATGAACAACGTAGCAAGAATTATTAAAAAGACTACTTTACCCATGCCGTAAAAAATAATAGCATTTCAAGTATATGTCTTCTATTGTACTTCACGGATTTTTTTTCTTTTTTGGTTGTTGTTTTCACTGCCCGGCTTAGTAAGTCCACCATTTTAATAACAAAGGCACTAACACCTGAGGTTGCTAATGCAAAGGAACTATTTCTAGTACAATAAAAAGTTACAAACCTTATGGGTAAAAAACATTTTGCATAATATATAGTAATATGCGAAGTCATGGTAAAAACGAAAAAATGGCAGATGTCAAGTTCTGTGTAGCGCTATTACTTCAGATTAAAGCAACGACACATCAGTGTTTTTATATTAGAAGAGTATTATGATTGTGGTACGATATCGACCCACTTTTAAAGTTTTTCTTTATGTTTTATAACTTCTCGGTAACGAATACAGACATCAAACTCTTAGGTTGGTGCAAAAATAATGTCGTTTTCTCACATATGTTACTATGTGAAAAAAACGACATTATTTTTGCACCAACCTAAGAGTTATGAATGGAATTATTTAAACGTTTCCTTATTTTGCACCAAACCACTTGTCGGCCGTTAACTGAGGCGAAAATGGCTTGTTAATTTTAACAACTCCAAAACAAAATTTCTCTCCATTATTCATGTGAGAGACCTCTCTCTGCTTTCCATCAGCATAGCTGATGCTAACCTCCAGGAAAATGACGTGCCTTTTCGGGCTAACGTTATCAGCCGACATGAAGTGGAAAGATTACATTGAATCTACTGCTAAGTCAACTGCTAAGAAAGTCGGTTAGCTGTGTCGTGCGAGAGAAATTTTCCCCCCAGAATCTATCTTCCATATCTACAAGTCCACAACTCGTCCATGCTTAGAATATTGCTGCTACATATGGTCTGGTGCTCCTGCTATTTACCTTGCGTTCATTGATAAGAATATTATTGGTCCTTCAGTCGTAAGATTGCCTCTCTGTGCCTTTTTTATAAAAATAAATACTTTCATGGTAATTGTTCGAATGAACTCTTCGCTTGTGGAACTCCCTTCCGGCTCCATGCTTTCCAGCCAACTTTAATCTGGCTTTACTGCCTTGCATGGGATGAAACCGATTAAAAACAAAAAAAAAAACGTAATGTTTACGACTGAGATTTGTTATATTCAATTTTATGCATAAAAAAATATGATGCACCCACCCATATATATATAAAAATTTTATATCAGTCATTTTTCGTTTATAACAAGGCTGTGAGATATGGGATAATAGCCGGCTTTACTCTGCCACGACGGGCCATAATTTATTGACATAGTTATCATTCTCCGAGATCAGTTGTCCTCCCAAGACTAATGAGTCCAATCTGCCCTAGATTCACGTTTTTCCAAAGGGTATCAACATGAAGTAAACACAACCTCCCGATTTCATATCTGTATCCTTGTTCACTGGGAAATTATAAAAGTCCACAAAGTACAAATGAATCTTCGGATAACGTGCTTACACGTAGGTGAATCAATGAGTACGCTAGTCTAATAATGAAAAAAAAAAATAAGTAAACCTTTCATTTTTTTTTAACACGATAAATAAATAAAACTAGGGATAAGGAGATAATATTATTTAGTGATGAATATTAATTACACAGCAAGACTTTATATAATTAAAATTTCAGATCAAAATCCAGCGTCAGTTTACAGACATATTGATCCAACTTCGAAAGTTCATTTTATTTTTTTTATTTTTCCAATCTAATAATTTTACTATTATTATTTTACAACGCGTTTTATTCAATATGATTATAATTGAATCTTATCTCAACACTGGCAATCTACTCTTCGGTGGCTAACAGATAAATCGGAAAAAAAGTCGTTTCCGAGGAAACTTGATCTGGGATGAAAACAACAGACTAAGTATGAAGTGCAACGTTTGCTGGGTATCAAAATTTGATTAACGTACAAAAGTAGTTTGTAGGCGATTCACTCAGACAGCTTCTTTCCCAAAATCGTTGCTTTGTGGAACAGACAGCCACGTGAATGCTTCCTTGAACACTAAAATCTCAACAACTTCAAGTCGAGAGTCAGTCGTGTTTTATCCGCTATATCTTCCTAATCTTCATTTCTTATTTCGATTCCTTAAATTCAATATAACACACCTCATTCAGTAACCATCTACCTTGAGTGGGTCTTCGGGCTTATATAGTAAAAAAAAAAAAAAACAAGAAAGTTACTGAACTTTTCCATGTTTATCAATATAATCATGAAATATGAGAATATATATAAATTTAATATATCTCATCCCATTAAAAACATTATTTAAACTGAAGAAGTCTTTTTAAAGGATTAAATTGCATTAAAATAGGATTTTTCTATTTTATCATCCAATTTCCCGCTATTATCACCAAAACTATGAAAGGAAATAACTTTCTAAAAAAGAAATCAGAAAATATCAACAAAATAATAAAAAAAAAAAAAAAAAAAAAAAACTGGTGCTGCTTAAAAAGTGGAATACGGGACTAAAGGACACGTAGGGTTTTTAATCAGTGCGATTACTGGTATCGTATTTTCCGGCTTGGAAGACGCACCCTAATATTGGAAAGAAATTTCTAAGAAAAAAAGTAATTCTCATACAACAACACATCCACCATACGCCCCTCACATACTGGCGCCACGTATTGTTTATATTAATCATTCGTCCGATTAGTCAAGAGCAGAAAGGCACCCGCCGCTGCTAATAAACAGAATATGTTTAAGCTTGTGACTCGGCTCCAGGAAGGTTTATAGTTTTGGAAATACTAATTACAGAGGTTACATCATATAAAAGGCTGAATTAGATAGCTAACATTATAGTGTAATGACTCAAAATATAAATCAACGTCCCCATAAGTCAAGCCAATTAGATGACCGTCCAAGTTTACTTGAGCCTGAGCGTTGCCTTACATTCGTCTTGCAAGACGCACACGTATTTTTCAGGGTATTTTAGGAAAAACGTGCGTCTTGCAAGCCGGAAAATACGGTATATGTTTTGCATGCAAGTTATTAAAATTGTATTGATACTGTCTATAATTTTGTGACGAGTCATTATTATTTTCATTGTTTGCACAATTGGACTCTTTCTTGCTGTCATTATTTTTACCAAAACATTTCTGCCTATCTATTCAGATGAACGTATAATAATATCGACATTAGGAATTTGTCATAATCACAATTAATATAGTAAACATCCAATATTTGTATTAAAATTTAAAACCGCAGTTTATTCACATTTTTACATTTCGTATGTAAAGCTATGTGGACTGTTGATTTTCTATGAATGTATCTTTTCATAGTAAAATGTCTTATTTGAAATTATCGGATAATTGGATAAGTACAGAGTGTGATAAGTAAATTGTCGACTACATTACACAAAAATAAAAATAACACTGACATCTCATTTTAATAGATATATTTACCAAAATTACAAAAATATTATGAAATACTAAAGAGTAAAGCCATTTAATGAAATCGTCATTGGCTTCAACCACGGCTTCGAGACGACTTCTGAATCTCCTGCATCTCTTATATATATATTAGTCGTGTATTTGGGTAGTAATCCCTCTCTAATGAATGTTTCGTTAAAAATTGTTGATAAGGTACTTCTATTACGTTTTTATTGTATTTTGCTTTGTGAATGTTCAATTGTTCAAATTCTTCGTTCCGAGAGCTTTTAACTAATCAATTAACCATTTTTAAAGGTTTTTCTCAACTAGATATTTATACTGATGGCACAACTATTTACTCCTGCCTTAATAGGAAGTCCGAGAAGTCCGACAAGACAAATGACTTACAATCAGTTGTTAACAGGAGCAAGGAATGGCTTGTAATTTTTAACGGATCCAAAACGAAACTACAATATTTAATCACAATAAAAAAACCTTTATTGCCTTCCTTCGGCATGGATGATGTTAACCTCTAGGAGAACAACTAGTTGCGGGGTTTTGGTCACGTTTTCTATTGACAGGAAGTGGAACGATTTTAATGCATCAATTGCTAGCTCTGCTCCTAGGAAAGTTTGACTCACTATATCGTGTCAGACAATTTTTCTCGTCAGAATTCATCTGACACATTTATGAATCTACCATTTGTTCATATATTCGGAATTTTGCTGCTATTTTTAGTCTGGTACTCTTTCTATATATCTTGAGATTCTCGACAACATCCAAAGCCGGGTCTGTAATATAATCGGTCCTGACCAGGCATCTTGACTTCAGTCGCTTTCCAACGGCCGTAACGTGGCTTCTCTCTCTGTCTTTTCTATAAATATTTTCATGACAATTTTTCCAATGAGCTTTCCTCCTTGGTACGTCGGCCGCATGAATTTAAGTGATAGTCTTAGCGTTTTACTGTTGAATTAGCTAGATGTGAAGTTTTATTCAAATAGTTTCTTTTCTCGGACTTCTTGTCTGTTGAACTCCTTTTTTTTCTTTCCTGCTTCAAAAATATAAATGCAACGTCAATCGCTATATTCTGTCTTCCTGAATCCTGTTCTTTTAATTTCTTTTTCTTCACTGAAGTCTTTTCATTCTCTTTCACTGCCAGTAACGCATTGCGTCTTAGTGACATTGTTACCTTGTTTGGGGGTGAAATGATTAAAAAGTAATTTTAAAGTTCTTGAAAGGTAGACATATAGTTTAGAATGTTAATTTACAATTTAAAAAATTAATAGCAGTACCTTGTCATTCTTTTTTAACATATATTTTTATCAATTCACCCCAAGCAAGACGATACTGGGAGTGAAAGAGAATGAGAAAAGTTTCGAAGGAATCGGAAACAAGGGATAAATTTCTGCTACTGTTCAAAAAACCGGGGAAGAGTGTGAACCGGACGATAACGCTGATCTTCATTTTGTGTAGCTTTTTGGTATGTCTCTGAAATATTTACACGCTAGCGATTCAAATTATTACATTTTGAATATTACTAAACAATCTATTTAATCGTGTTACCCCATCAAGGCACAAGTGGTTATTGGATGTAGAAAAACTAGCAAACAGAAACATTACTAAGGAGCGAGAACAATAGAAGAGTAATCAGAATGACCGTGACATCGCATTCATGTTTTTGAAGATTATGTTGGACGGGAAAGCATGGAGCCGGAAAAGAGTTCCACAAGTCTGAAAATAAATTGTTAGCATAGAACTTACGGTTTATGAGACGTCGACGTTAGTCTAGTAATGCGCTTAAATTCATAAAGTCTAGGTACCATAGTGAAGAGCTCATCCAAACAATTATCATGAAAATATTTACAAAAAAGGCACAAGGAGGCAACTTTATGGCAGGGGGAAAGTGACTGAAGCCGAAACGCCATTGCTGATTCTTCTTTGGATTTTGTTAAGGATCTCTAAATATATGGCAGGATCACAGGACCATAAGTGACAGCAATATTCTAAGCATAGACGAATGGTAAACATAGATATATAAAAGATTCTGGAGAGAAGAATTGTCTAGCAAGAAACTGTGAACCAACCTTCTTAGCAGCTGACCTAACAATGAATTCAATATAGTCTTTCCACTTCATGTCAGCCGAGAATGTTAGCCCGAGAAGGCGCAACGCGTCACTCTTCTGGGGGTTAGCATCAGCCATGCTGATGGAAGGCAGAAAGAGGTCTCTCAGATGATTAATAGAGAGCAATTTTGTTTTAGAGTCATTAAAATTAATAAGAATCTGTAAGGAAAGATAGGCTCTTTTTCTCATGAGAAATTAGATCAATTCTAGCCGAAGTCTTGTGATAACGAGAAGACCAAGAGAAGAAAGGAAGTTAATCGTTTGAACAACTCTTAAAACAATACTTATATTGTTGATGTCATTAGTCATTAGTGATAATAATAATGATTTTGTAAAAAAAAAAAAAAATAACAACGATTCTGTCATTTTTATCAAGATTACACTGGATGTCAACATGCGAATCAAAAATAAATTATGTAGCAACCTTCATCTTGGACTACCATCTTAGGTTCTTCTTGATATTTCTCAGCACAATGGTTAATAAATATATGAATAAAACAACGTTATCTATGTTTAATAATACTATTTCTTTGCAATTCGGAAGATTCGAAACGGAATGAGCATCATGGGGGGATTTTTTTAAATGAAATATGCTTTATGAAGCAGAAACTAAAAACAAAAGCTTATGCTTAACATAAGGAAGAGGCAGATGAAATTTCTGTGATACGTGATGTGAAAGGAGGGCCTGGAGAATCTGATACTCATGGGACGAATAGAAGAAAAATAGACAAGGGCAAGCAGCGCATGACATATGCGGCGGGCTTGAGCAGGTGGATGGCGGAGCGTGGTCTGGGAGAGTTGGCAGAAACGCAAAACCTGTTGAGAGCCACAAGGGATTGGGGGAGGTGGGGGGCCATGATCGCCTACGTCCTGAAAGGACACGACACAAAGAAAGAAAGAAAGAAAGAAAGAAAGAAAGAAAGAAAGAAAGAAGTGGGTGTTCACCCTCTAGTTTGGGAAACAGTGTTCTTGAGCTTTTTTAACGCGATCTCTCTCTGGAACAGGTATTAGTAAAATAGTCATGCTGTGTGCTCTATCCTCACTGACTACTCGACAAGTACGAAAGAGAAGGGTAGGTTGAAAAATTCATTCAAAATTCATTCGTTTTTAGAACAAAAACAGAGGGGAGAGTGGAATAAATGAACAGGTTGATAAAAAGTGGAAAATAAATGTTGAAGATGTCTGGAATAATTGTGGCTCGGTTGTAAAAAAACAATAAAAATCTAAATAGCCAGACAGGCCTATCTATTCGGATCGGTTACTTGTTAAAAAAAGATTACAAATCGTACATTAATACCTACATAGATAGTAAAACCTATATCTTACCAATAAGAAAACAATCCTGCTGGTAAAAAAAAAAAAAAAAAAAAAAATAATTTGTTTCTATAGTGAAAATGTAGAAAAAAAGACTTTAAACGCCATTTATTTCTATAATATTAATTTCGTTACAAAATTTCATGCAAAGTTCAAACAGTTCCCCAAGTTTTGATTGCTTTGAATTTAAAATTCAATAAAAAGCAAAAAGTTGGCCAATCCTTTAATAAACACAATTAACTGACTTACACAAATATATTTCTTAAGCTATCATTATATTTTATTTAAAAGACATTCAAACTAACGTCTTTTTCGATTTAAAAGACATTCAGACTAATGTCTTTTTCGATTTCCATTGTGAACATCATATTTTAACACAGATATCACTCATAAATCATCGCTAGTTTTTCACAGAGTTAAGCTCTTATTATATTTTAATTTTATATATATATATATATATATATATATATATATATATATATATATATATATATATATATGAAGAAAAATATACGGAAAAAACAAACAAAAATCCTTATATGCAATTATGCTGTTTTAATGTTAATATAATGTCAATGTCGGACGTTTCGGTCTAATAAACCATCTTCAGGACATATTCCTAAAATTTGAGTATTTTGAACTAAAGCAGATCATAATTTCGATTCCGTGAAGATTTTAAAATATTTTCATAATAAAAATCTTAGGAGGATTTATGAAGCAGGCATAATATCCATCTCACGCACGGTGAATACTAGACCTGGCTTCTTTAGTATTTCACCTTTTCTAGCGAGATTGATGCTCGACAAGCGTACATATAAATTTTAGATCAAAATAGAATTCTTTTCATTTTTCATTTTTCATTCAAAATACTCAAATTTTAGGAATACGTTTTCACAGGGTCGCCTACGTGACGACAACGTGACCGTGTTTAAACGGAACGCTGATCATATAAAACTTTCAGTTATCTGTTTGGATAAGTCTTGTTCTTAGACAGGGGGCGGGGTGCTAGCGGGAGAGTGGGCGATCGCAGCTTGGTCGATCTGATCGACGATTATGGTCTCGTCGATAGATACCGGGTCGATCATCCCGAGGGAAAAATGTGGACGTGGGCTCTTAATTGGCCTTTTGACAAGGTGGTTAGCTACCTTGACAGAATGTTAGTGAGAAGAGCCGACATAGAACTACTAGATTGCCCTACATTCCACTGGGTAGGCTATTCGGATCACAAACTCGTTTGTGCCCGGGTGGCGTTAGACAATAGGCCTAGAATGGCTGGGTACTGGAAGTTCAATCTGTCTTTACTGGACAGGCGGGACTTCCAGGAGCAGCTAACTAGACTAGTGCAGCGGGAGCTAGTGGGTCGGTTATCGGGAATAGGTGGTGGGAACGCCTTAAATGTAGGATTAGGTCCTTCACCACTGATTTCAGCAAACGGCTCGCTCTAGATAGAGCTGTAAAGGTGAAGACGCTTAAAGCTAGTTATTCCCGGGCGGTGGCTGGGGGGGGATCCCCTAGAGATAGCCTTAGCTAAGGAGGCCCTGGATCGATCGAATAGCGAGCGGTACATGGGTCAGGTAATTAGACATAAGTTAAGCAAGATGTCTTCCGAAGCCGTGAACTTGGGCGCAGATCTGCGCAGGGAAGAGGTCCGTCGAGGTGGCGATCGTTACATTCGTGAAGTCAAATCCCCGGAGGGGCGTACTCTTCGGGCCACTGACGACATGTGCGGAGCGTTTCGGTGCCATTTCGAGAACCGGTTTACCAAGGAGCCTTGTCTCCGTGAGGAGGAGTTTCGTAGCTATTTGGCTGACTTTCCTCGGCTTTCGCCGACTGAAGCGGCTAGCTGCGAGGGAGAGATTACGGAGGGCGATGTCTACGCGGTTTTGAAGAAGGTCGGCAGAGGCAAGTCGCCCGGTCTGGATGGTTTGCCCTATGAATTGTACTTGAGGCTGTCGCACATCTTTGTTCCAATTTTGACTGGAGTGTTCAACAACTGGTTTCTGTCGGGGTCCATCCCCAACCGGATCACCAGGGGTGTGATCACTCTGTTGAAAAAGGGCAAAGGTGGTGGGAGGAACCTAGATGATTACAGGCCCATAATTCTACTAAACACAGAGTTAAAGATTATGGCCAAGATCCTGCAGGAGCGTTTGCAGTCAGTTGCCGAGTCTCTGTTGGGACCTGAGCAGACTTGTTCTGTGAGGGGCCGAACAATTCAGAGCAACCTGCATCTGATCCGCACGATCATAGAGGGTATAAAAGACGACGAAGAAGCCGCGCTGATCAATTTGGATCAGTCCTAGGCATTTGATAGGGTCGACCATCGCTACCTTGCAGCTGTCCTGCAGGCCGCTGGATTCGCACCCAACTTCTGCCGCTGGATTAGCCTCCTGTATCGCTACCCCAGTGCGGTGGTACAGGTGAACGGAAGGCTGTCGGACGCGTTCGTGCTGTCTAGGTCGGTTCGTCAGGGTTGTCCGCTGTCGCCTCTCCTTTATGCTTTGGCTTTGGAGCCTCTCCTTCGCCGACTGAAGGACGAGACCGGCAGTCCGACCCTACGTGGAATTGCCGTTCCTGGAGGGTCTCGAGCCAGGGTTTCCGCGTACGCCGATGACGTATCTGCTTTCGTGTCGTCCCGCAACGACATTGAGGTGGTACAGAAGGCGCTTGAACGGTACGAGAAGGTGACAGGGGCCAAAATAAACCGCGACAAGTCGTCCGGCTTGCGGTTAGGTGCCTGGAAGGGGTTCGCTCTTCCGGGCCGCTTCGGTTGGACAGAGGGTCCTGTCCGCATTCTTGGAGTGTGGTTTGGACCTGACCTCCAGCTGGAGAAGAATTGGTCTAAAGTACGAGCAAAGGTGGATTCCGCCGGTCAGACTTGGAATCGACGGAGGTTGTCCGTGAAGGGCAGGGCGGAGGTGTGTGCTACATACATTTTCCCCCTGATTCTTTATCGATTGTCCGTACTTCCTCTCTGTAAGACTCACAAGAAGGCGCTCGAGCAATCGCTATCCTCCATTTTATGGAGGGGACGCGGGAATCGGGTCGACAGACGAGTCTGCACTAAACGTCCGTGTCATGGGGGGCTGGGAATGCCGCACCTGCCGAGTCACATCCGTGCCTCTAGGTTGGCTTTCCTACGCCGTGCATTGACTGGAGGAGATCCAATTCTGGAGGGGATTGTTAGGGACGCGTTCCCCGGCCTTACCATCAGTCCCCCCATCCCGCGGGTTGAGCGCGGTCGTAAACCCCGGGATCAATGGGTTTTCCTTCGCGAGTGTCGGTCGGCCTTGAGGGCCGTTCCCCGGTCCAGTGACTTTTCTCGGCCTAGGAAGGTCTTCTATCGTGAATTAGTGGAGAGGCCCGCGAAGGATCTCCTACGAGATACGCTCGGCTTGTCGGAGGAGGAGTATTGCTCCTACTGGTCTTGGGTGCCAGCGGCGGATTACCTCAGTAACCCTTAGTTTTCGCTTAGCTGGCGATTGGCTCGGAATCGGCTGCCTCTCAACGACAAGGCTTTCATATGGGGCTTGGCGGATTTGCCAGACTGTGAACGGTTTGGCCTTGGCTTAGAAGAAACGGCTGCGCTCGCCTTCTACCATTGCCCCCAGGTCCGCCCCTTATGGGACCATGTCGGCGAGCTGACGGCTCGTCTCGCTCCCGAACAGCTTGTATCCATTGATCGCGCATACGCGTGTGACAATGTGTCGCTCCTGTATTGCGGGATGAAACGGATGGTGTTTCTGACGCTGATGGCCACGGCTCGAATGGTGATTTGGACGACGCGAAAGGAGGAAGTCTTGCGAGGCAATCGTCTTTCTCATTCGGATCTAATTCGATTCTTTGAGCATCAGCTCAAGATGAAGATTAGATCGGATAGAAAACGATTGCATTCGACAGTCTTTAGCGAAAGGTGGGTAAAAGAAGCGAGCTTGCTTCGTGTGAACGGGGCTAGCCTTGATTTTCTCTTCTAGGTCAACCTTTTGCACATCGGGGTGGCTTCCTGTGGAACCCTCCCCTTGGTTAGATTAGACAAGCTTCAGTGTACCTAGTTAATGTGAGTAAGTGTTGTTCCTGGCCTGCATCCCGGCCATTCTTTGGTTATGATCCAAGTCGAGATTCCCATCCTCCCCAGTTTGTTTAGACCCCCGCCCCATTTTCATCTCGACTGGGTCAGTTTTATATTTTCCCATTCCAGCCTAATATTTTATACTTTTTCCCACTCCCTTAGCGAGAGCGTCTCTTGATTTTGTCCCCTGGGCAGAATACAGGGGCTTCTCTGTTTTATGGGTTGGACGGTCCCTACTAACATCAATTATGTTTAGTTTGTATTTGTGTTTATTTTAAGTTTATTATTGGGTTAATTTCCCTCCCCTCTCATTTTATCATTATTAGAATTGTATATATATATATATATATATATATATATATATCATCATTAGAATTTTTATGGTATGGGGCGCGATTTTGGTAGGTCTCCCTTGAGAGCACGTGGTATTATGGTGGTTGAAGGATTGTTTGGTGATGGACGAGTTCTTTTGGTGAATGTGTAAAATGTAATGTACGAATCGGTCGCGAATCTGATTAGCTAGGTATAAGATAGTTAGTGTTGACCAGCCTCTACCCCTCCCCTTTATTGGCCTCGTGCCACAATTTGTACTTTTTGTACCAATAAATACCAGTCTTGTTCTTATGTCCATCGTCTTTGTCATGTTGAATATGTCCTGAAGATGGTTTATTAGACCGAAACGTCCGACGTTGACATTATATTAACATTAAATCAGTATAATTGCATATAAGGATTTTTGTTTGTTTTTTCCGTATATTTTTCTTCATACTGTCGGATCTATATCCATATATTTGCTTACATATATATATATATATATATATATATATATATATATATATATAGTCTGATCTCAGTGAGTTTATATATCTTGTTCGTCAAAAACGTTGCAGGCTGAGTGACATCAGTTCTATCTCACAAAGAGACCTCGCGTCAAAACTTCGAGCGTTCGTCTTCGTGGCAAGTAAAAGACGTTAAGATCATTGAATAATTCAGTTGCATCTGAAGTCAGGGATAAAAGTGAATTTCCCGACTCAATGTCGAAGTCAAGTACCGGTACATTCTTTCTGTGGTAGTAAGATGATGTGTTCATTTGAGGTCTCAGTATTTTCGGTCAGTTGGCTTTTGTTTCGGTGAAATTTAAGAACGGGCTAGTTTT
Source organism: Acanthosepion lycidas (assembly GCA_963932145.1). NCBI lineage: Eukaryota > Metazoa > Mollusca > Cephalopoda > Sepiida > Sepiidae > Acanthosepion > Acanthosepion lycidas. Next base: position 47,793,869 of record OZ010576.1, read on the forward strand.
TTTTTTTTTTAGCAGTAATAATGTGATATTCATACAAATAGATAATACAAATGGATACGGATCACAAGAAATATACATATAAATTGTCGATGCTAAATAAATGAACATAGTGAACAAAGTTAATCTTTGATTTATTACACGTAGGTAAAATGGGTCGCATTCCAAAAATGTAGTTATTTCTATGGGTCGCAGTAAAAATTTTTTTTTTAAGACACTGATTTGGAGAGTATCTTTATAGTAAGGTTATCTACAGTAAATATGCGCCCTGACTCTTACAACATTTCACCATTCCTGGCAGATTTTCTATTATCACTGTGTGGGATACCGACTAACAAAAGTGGTGGAAAGAAAAAGAAAAAGACTCTGAATGAAATCGGCTAGATAATTTTAAAAAATTCTAAAATTTCCAGCACCCCTCGTTCGTGTGCATGTGTAGTCGTACCAATATAACAAATTTAGTCCGATGAAGACCTGAAGGACGAAACGTTTTTCACGTTGCCATTTTGGCGCTGGAGTAAACGAATCGTCATTTGATAAACCAATTATAATTTATAATTTATTAATAGTCATTGAAATAAATAATACAAAGTATTCAATAATAACAATAATATATATATATATATGTATTTATATATATATATATATATATATATATATATATATATATATTTATACACACACATATATATATATATATATATATATATATATATATATGCCCAATTTTATTGTTGTTGCCGTCGTTAAAACTGTTTGCATAGTAACAGAAAATAAACGGTTATACAGAATGAAAAGCAAAAAAAAATCAACAATGTCCAGAGTGGTGCGAAAGTCCCTACCAAAAAGTAATGAGAACAATAGAAGAACAAGTAATATAGTAATACAAAACACATGTACTGGATTCAGTTTATTCACTTTCATTGACGCTGTCACACATCGAGAATGTCTGTATGAAGACCATTATTTTCGTGGCACAAAATAATGCGGCGTCATGTCCTGCGTGATATTTTACGAAGCTCTGCTTTGTTGACTGTTGCAAAGGCTCTACGAACGGCGTCCTTCAACTGATGGATATTCTGGTATCGTTCATGTGAAACTCTCTCCTTGATAATACCCCCACAGAGCGTTGAAATAGAAAATTATATTATGTATGGGCGACAAGACTTTCGGACCACACTTTAATATAATCGTTAGGAATGGAAACGCTTCTCCTATATATTTGTTTGAATTTAAGCGATTGACAACTCGTTATCATCGTTTTGCTGTTGAATTAGATTGAAAAAACGTAGTCCTAGACAATGAATATCCACAATTCACTTACTGACTTTCAACCCTATTTCATTATTCTTGTACGTGCTTGTACACACGATTAATTCGGTTGCCAGATACAACTGCTACAGAAAGAATTATTAAACCCCCAATAAACAAATCCAATATTGTGCAAAAATGATGACAAACATTGCCCAGTATGCTACATCGTATTAGAGAACCTAATATTGTGAAAATTATGAGGCTTACGGCCATATTACGTTCAAACATCAGTTTGCGTATGATCACCGAAGTTAAGTAACGTCGAACTTGGCCAGTACCTACATGGGGGACAGATAAGACATATCAGATGATGTAAGCTTGGGTTTGTGGGTAGTGTAATGGATAACGGATGAGTTCCAATTCCAGTTGAGTTCGTTATATTCGCTTACGCGCCAATACTCTTGGAAAAGTTATGAATCCACCTCTTTTCCTTCCAGCTATTGGTTAATTACTAGGACTTGTATCAGTGAATCATTATTATCTCAAAAAATTCTTACAATCTAAAAATATTTTCTGGCTTTAAATAACTTACAAAGGTTGATAAACAGTAAAGAAAATCATTTAATATTATGTGCATTGACATAATCACCTCATATGGCCAGTTCTAGAAAATGTACCAGCAAGTCTTCTCCAATCTCCAGCAGTTCACTCGGTATCCTTGCAAATTCCAATTCATTTCACCCCGTCAACTATTTTTAAACATTTCCTTCCAAGCAAGGCAATAATGTCAATAGGTCACTGAATGAAGCCGGAAGAGAGTTCCACAAGCGAGAAGTGCGAGAGAAGAAATTGCTAGCATAAAACTTATGGTTATATCTAGCCATTTCAATAGTAAAAAGATGAGACCCTGCCGCCAATCTAGTAGTATCCTTAAATTCATAGTCTAGGTACCAAAGAGGAAAACTCATTAGAACAATTACCATGAAAATATTTCTAGAAAAAGGCACAGGGAATCTACATTACGGTGGTTAGAAAGTGACAGGTCAGCACTAATAATATTGCCGATTCTTCTCTGTATTCTATCAAAAATCTCCAAATACATAGCAAAGGCACCAGGACAGTTATGACAGCAATATTCAATGCATAGACGAATGGCAGACTTATAAATGTGTAAGATAGATTTTGGCGAGAAAAATTGTCTGCCACGACACAGTGAACCAACTTTCCTAGCAATTGATTCAATATAATCTTTCTACGGTCAACAGAGAATGTTAGCCCGTAAAGGCGCAACTTTTCACTCTCTTGGAAGTTAGCATCAGACGATTAAAAGAATAGTTCAGTTTTGGAGGTGTTAAAATTAACAAACCATTTCTTGCTCCAAGTGACAGAAAATTATAGGTCATTTTTGTGCTCAGCTGCCAATGCACCTTATCGAACCAATCAGACTTACTATTAAAACAGGAGTAAATAGATGTGTCATCAGCATAGATACCGAGTTGAGAACCGATGACATCAGAAATTGACAAAAATTAATAACACCCTAGGTCTAAGGATAGTGTCCTAGGTAACACCTGAATTAATGCACAAAGATCTAGAGGAATGCCCGTTTAAGACAACTTTTATTTCTCGATTTGATAAGATTGAATCAAATAAAAATGCGTCCAGAAAGACATACAACATTTCAACTTGCGAAGAAGATCAAATGCCAAACACTGTCAAAAGCCTTTGAGATATCGGAAGCAAAAGTCCGAGCGTCATCATTCTTTTCAAAAGCTTGATAAGACTTTCAGCAATAACCGTTAATACATCAGTAGTTGACCTAGAGAAACGAAAGTTACATCGGTGTGACTTTATATTCTTTTTTTTAATTTTTTTAAATTCCCATACAAGAATCTGTTATTATTTTTTTTTAATAATTTCTCACTTTCCTTAACCGAGTGATCTGACGGCACAATCTACGATCTATCAGGTTTCTTTTTCGTTGTTTATAACTTTTCAAATTCTTCCAATCTCTTTGCAAGGAATTCAGGCTGTTCTTAGATCGCCAGTTATGGTATATACATATGTTTCACACGTTTTTCCTATTTGGTTTGATCATGTAAACAAATGGTTAAGCTTGAAAAATAATAACATTACAGTTGTAACTGATATCAAATGTATCTGTTTTAGTCAGAGGAAATGACAAAAGGAAACAGATAAGAAAAATGGCAGCGGTGCCAAAACATTTATGCCAGGTACAAAACAAGAAAACACTCATGCGTCGAGATGGGACGAGAATGAAATTAATTCAGTATTAAATGACGATCCTTGGATTTCTTTGTGAAGCGAAGTCATTGTGACATGAACGTGGTGGAACATCTAATCAAAATAATAATTTGTTTATTTGATATTTCTGGGCGTCATCGGTTTTTGTATGCAGTATAACAATGAGTTTTTCAAGTGTGACGATTTAAGAAATAGATCAGGTATAATCGTGTGAATCCAACGTTTTATTCTGGTAAACAAAATTGCTGATAGTCATTAAAAACTTTGACAAACATTATTCAAAGTCAACCTAGAAAATAAAAATATTGAATTTATAAGTTGTGCTTCCATATTCAAAGATGGCGTTTGTTGCACGTGACATCAGCATTTTTACAAAATATATATATACAAAATCAAAGATGTTGATAGAATCTTTGTGCGTTCTAATAACACTGAGATCAAGAATTTGCAGTCAAGTTTGATTCGTGGTTGTTTATTTGTACTCGATTAAAGAGTTGTCGCTAATGTTGTCACTATTTTGAAGTCGCCAATATTAAGATGAAAAAGACGGGCAAATTTTTCTTGGTAGAAAAGATGAAGTCAAAATGTGAACAGTGAATAAGCTTAAGGCAAAAAACAAATAGTGAATAAGCTTAAGGCAAAAAGTAAACCGTGTATAAGCTTAAGGCAAAAAAGTAAACCGTATATAAGCATAAGGTATTGTCGCGACGACTTATTAACACTTTAATTAAATAGAGAGACGGTGAAATATTGACTGAATGAATTCATGTTTCCACAAAAAATGAATTTTTCGTACGTCAATTTTGAAATCACCTCGCCGTCTACACAGGGTAGTCTCGCGGGTCACATATGCAGGGTATGTTTAATGATTAGTTTTAACAATAGTATAATGAAAATAATAATGAAAAATCAAGTAAAACAAAAATACATAAACAAATAAAATAAAATCTTTTCAGAATTTGAAAACAACCGATTATCCTAATCAATAATCCCTGCTTCATTAAAAGTGAGTTCATTTATTTCAAACGATAGTAATATAATAATTTCACTAGTAGATAAGCAAAATAATTTGTAGCTGTGAAGTCTTCCGATTTTCTGTTTTGCTCTCTTTCCGTCTCTTACATATACACACTAATGTACAGAATCTTACTATGAGCATAGAGGCGTTCATTAATGTGCTTATTCTTATATTTTTATATCTTCTTTTATGTGCCGTGTCCATTCAGGACATAGGCAATCATGGCCCTCCACCTCCACTTATCTCTTGTAGTTTTGTCTTTTTGTTATTTCTCTCGCACCCTGTTCTGTCACCCACTTGCCCAAGCCCATTAATTAAGTCACGCGTAGCTTTCCTCGTTCCCCCTTTCTCTCTATCCGTCCTGTGAGTATCATATTTTCGAAGCCCTCCTTCTTCACTACGTGTCCCAGAAATTTCAAATGCCTCTTCATGATGCTAAGTATAATTTTTCTCTTTCTTCCCATTCTCTCATGTTGCTCACATGTTCGGCCCATGGTGTCCTCAGCATCCTTCTGTAGAATCATATTTATGTTGCTTCGAGTCTCTTCTTCATCTTTGAGGAGATTGTTTCCAACGAAACTTTTCTTCTCTTAGAATTAACACTGTAAATTCCATTCTCCTGCCTACCCTACCTATGGAAAAGCCACTCTGTCGGACATAAATCGTTATAAAGAAAATGTCAATGATAAACGTCTTGAATTTACACCCAGGAAGCAATTAAAAAAAAATAATTACAATTAACTGTCGTAATCTGTTGGATTCCTGAACTACAAGAGAGTTCGGTGCTCAGCGGATGTCAATGTTTGACACGCTTGCCTCACACACTACGAATAACAATTCCTCCTGATGTTCTATGGTCAAAGTTGATTTAGTTCAAAAACTATACCAAACAAAACTAACTGAATAACCGTTATAAGTCACGGATTTTACAAGCACGTGGAAATAGTGGCTAACGGTTTTCTAAAAGCATTTCACTATACACTTCTTCCATGTAATCATCAATTCCTTCAGGAAATAACATATTTTCCTGTTGATGTTAAATTCATTATACCACGTGGTTAGTTAAGGTTTGATGAGTATATTTTCTATTACAAGTGCAACTGCATATGTTTTTGAAATTTTAGAGTTTATGCCTTTCCTGAAAGGTTCGTTTATGTTCATCTTAAAATAAATGCAATGATTTCACAACGAAACTAAGCTTAAAAAATTGATATAAATTTATTTACTAAAAAATTTCTTAATTATTTAAACTGTAAAAAAATAATTCAAAAAATATTCCACTAGTTCTCTCTGCATTTATTCGCCATTGCAACAAATAGCGAGTTGCCTTCCTAAAGAATTCTTCATTAAAAAGCCGATAAATCTATTGATAACTACTTCAATTTGATCTTGATTTGAAAAGTCCTCGCCTGTAATGAAATAATCTAAAATGCTCAAGAAGAAATTATTATCTGTGAATACAATAAACACTGTCATTCAACTTAATTAACTTCATAAGTACAGTATTATTGATAATCAAGATAGACTATACAAAATATGTCTTCATTAAAAAAAAAGACGGTAACCTACCAAGTTAATCTTTCATTATTTTCTGTTGTCAATAAATTTAAATGCTACTTTCAACAGTCTCTACGCCATGTCACTTCCAGTTATAATTATTTGTAATTTTTAATTATACTAAGCTTTATTATTGTTATTAATTATTATTATTATTCTATGTCTGTCGAAGAAGGTTGCAGACAGGAACCGACTGTGCAATATTATTATTTACAAAATTATAAAAATATATGAACCGACTACAATGCAATATTCATTATTTATCATGTTATAAATAACTAACTATGAAAACAATATTTTTATTCACAAATTTATTTAAAAAATGTCTGAACTACAGAACAAGAACACTTAAATAAAGATGATTTTACAATAAGCATATTTTAATAGATGAACCACCCGGTTGGAAAATTAAAACAAGTAATGTGAGATATATGATAATTTGAGAAAAAATGTATAATGCCCAGAAAATACATTTATTCAAAATTTATAATGATATCTACTCACTAAGATGTGTTTATTTAAATTTTCTTGTTTAATAGTTCAGATATTTTCATAAATTTATTAGTTAAATTATAATTATTTCTTAATTGCTCTGTAATTGGTTCACATATTTTTATAATCTTATAAATCTAAAATAATTCTTGTAAATAAACAATCTAATAAATAAATACTTTTTAATATTTTTGTTGTCGATTTTCGAGAAAAAAATAAAATGTATAAATCCATTTCCGTGTTTGGGTTTTATTAAGATTCTAAAAATAGCTTTTTAAAATATTAACAATTGCCCAAGAAATGTGCAGCAAAAGTGGGTGTCAAGAGATAAAAAAAATTCCTTTTGATACACCTTTTTTTTTTTAGATTTTGTTTGTCTTTTTTTTTTTTTCAGGTACATTTGTCAAATAATTTCCTTTTTTTTCTTCGTCCAAAAGAGTACTGAACTGTTACGTGATATCTGTCCTCCTATATAGCACTGAATGCTGGACAACCACCTCAAAGATGAAGAAGAGACTTGAGGAAACAGAAATGTGGTTCTACAGAAAGATGTTGAGGATATCATGGACCGAACAACGACGAGGTTTTAGAGAAAATAAAAAAAAAAGAAAGAAAATTATACTTAACATCAGAAAGAGACAGTTGAGATTTCTGGGGTACATAATGAGAAAGGAGGACTTGGAAAATCTGATACACACAGACAGACTGAGGGCAAGATGGACAGAGGAAAACAGCGCATAGCATACTTAGCGAGCTTAAGTACATGGATGTTGAAACAGGCTCTAGGAGAAATAATCGAAAAATCAAATTTATTAAGAAAAACAAAGGAAAGGAAATTGTGGAGAGCCATGATCGCCTACGAACTGAAAGAACAAGATACATAAAGAAGAAGAATGTGTAAGGTCACCAACGGTAACAAAAAGTGCACCTCACCAACAGTATGTTTCTTGATCCAGAAATGTAGACAGTCGAACTCTGCTGTAAATGATAGGTATCCCTTTTCTACAGCTAAACCTTCATTAGTTTATGGAATAAACATTTCATAAAAGTTCAGCCTGTCGTTTAATTTGCTTTCATTTTTATGGTTTTGACAAAAACATTACTTGATATAGATAATACCTTCTTTGTAGATATACATATCATTTCGCTACTATTTTTAATAAGCCACTTATTCTCAAGTTGAAGCACGCATCATTTGCATATCGGCGTGTTTTCAAATCTTTTGAGCGGAAAATAAAGACCGCGTTGACCTGAAGAAACAGACGGTTCGCACTCAGATGCAAGCAATTATATCGAGCAATTAATTTACCACAATTAAGCTGATAAATTCCATACCTAAAATGTTTCCCCTGAAATTCAAAACATTAAAAGTATAGCTACTGAATTATTTTCTTCAGTTAATTCTTTTTTAAGTTTTATTTTCTCTAATGGTATTGTTCTTGAAGCTTCCACAAAATTGTAACACTGAATATTTGGTACAAAACTGGTTTTCTGTACGATTTTACTCCCTGGTTAAAGAATGTTGAAACAATGCATTCTGTTTATCAAACTAAAGCTATATTCAACGCAGTTATTATTGAATGCGTTGCTATTTAGACATTTCGGAAAGCGTAAAAGAAAAAGAAACTGCCGTAAAATTTGAAAATTTAGCCAACTATTCTAGTTCGGCAAGATACAAGGAGAGACCCAGGTCGTCTCGTACAAATATTGAGTGCATCGCTTTGTTTTGATTTTTAACTGAAACTGAACAATACCAACTTGAAATCAAATTTCTCATTTAAGATATCGCTTTTCTTTTGAAAATTTTAATGACACAAAAAGTGATGGTCATTATTGCCGACAGACAGACACGAATATATTAGGTTGGTGCAAAAATAATATCGTTTTTTTGACGTATGTTTTAACGTCAAAAAAACGATATTATTTTTGCACCAACCTAATAGATATTTACGAAGCTGAACGTAGTAAATACAAAAAAGTGGAACAACCAGTGAACTCTATGAAATAGTCATGGTCTGCGCGGTTAGCATACTAATTGGAGCTATGTAGTAAGAGACTTCGATATAAAGCGATGTTTGGGATGCAAGAAAAAAAACAAGTTATAGCGGAATATGATCAATATCATATGTATCATTAATTTATAAAAATCTTAATAAAAGTTTCTTTTATTACATGTTTAATTGACGATAGCCTATAACATGATTGGAGCCACCATCTTGAATTTCTTGCCTAATTTCTTACTCAATTCTAATACATTTTTTTAAAAAGATGAATCCAAATTCATATCTCGAGAGCTGCTTGTATTCATGAACAGCGTCGACTTTTAGCTGAACAAAATTGCATAAAGATGTTTTAGTCAATTTTAAACTGACCGGCACGAAACTATTTTTTCATAATCTGACTATTATAAATATTAAACTCAAGTTCTTATATAATACTATATATATAATTATTATATGATGATACGCGCTTAATACATTTACTCCTGTTTTAATAGTAAGTACGGTATGTTCGATAAAGTAAAACTGGCAGTTGATCTCGAAGATGACCTTCAATCTATTGTGAACTGGGAAAAGAAATGGCCTGTAAATTTTAACGCCTCAGAAACGAAATTGCTGTCTTTTAGTTAACTTAGAGAACCATATTTATCTTCCATCATGATGGCTGATGCTAACCTCCAAAGCAACTCCTTGCGCCTTCTCAGTCTTACGTTTTCCATTGACATGATGTGCAATGATTATATTAAATCAACTGCTAGGTCTACTGCTAGGAATGTTGGTTAACTATGTGATGTCACAATTTTTCTCGCCGGATTCCATCTTGTATGTTTATCAATCTACCATTCATGCGTGAATTGAATATTGCTCCCATATCTGGTCAGGTGTTCCTGCTAAATATCGCTAGATTCTTGACAAAATCCAAAGAAGGGTCTATAATGTTATTGGTCCTGATTTGAAAGCTGACTAGCTGTTTTGAAAATCAGCTTTCAAATTCCTAGTTGCTATCTGAACTCGAACACCGCCTTCTAACACCAGCGTGAAATACGTAACTATCTTAGCTACAGGTAAAGATGTAATAGATAATATATCGCAATAGTTTGTTACCATTTGATAATTTACTTAGTTTAGATGGTACAAGGCTTAATGGGAGGGGGAATATTCGATAATGTGATTGGAATAAGTGAAGAGGAAAATCAGTCAAAATCCTGGATTTTTAGCGGTGTTCGAACACTTGTGCGAGGAGTGGTGAATTTGCAACTATCTCAGCGATTACGCAGGTTATAATAGAGTAGAAAGTATATTACATTAATATGTAACTACTGCTTCTTCTATGTGCCGTGTCTCTTCAGGACGCGGACGATCATGACTCTCCACAATTTCCTGTCCTTTGTAGCTCTTAGTAAATTTGTCTCTTCGCTATCGCTCCCAATTCCAGCTCTGCCATCCAATCAAATTGTTAGGTAGGTTATGCATTGCTTTCCTCTGTTCTTCTTGCCTTTAATATGTCCTGAGTGTGTCAAATTTTCTAAGCCCTCTTTCTTCATTATGCACCCGAGAAATTTCACCTGTCTCTTCCTGATGTTAAGGTCCTTTTTGTTTTCATTTTCTCTAAAACTTTGTCATTTCTCACATGTTCAGCCCATGGTATTCTCTGCATCCTTCTGTAGAATCACATTTCTATTGCCTCAAGTCACTTCTTCTGTGCTGAGATATAGAACGAGAGATATTAAATGACAGTTAAGTATTCTTTTCTTTGTTTCTAATGAGATTTTCCTGTTTCTTAATACATTGCTTAGCTTTTGAATGGCACCTTTCGATGTCCCAATGTTACTTCGGATTTTGGTGTCACATTTTCTCTTAAAACACTTCCTAGATATTTGAATTTTTGTATTTGCTTGATCTCCAATTTGTCATTTTTATGTTGGGCTCTTCTTTTTACTGACAAGCATACATTCTGTTTTACAATTGATGGTTAGTCCTTTCTTCTCACTTTCCTTTACTACCTTCTGTAAGAGTTCATTTATTTTGCTTTCTGTGTTTGCTACCAACACTGTATTATATAAATATATAATGCTGTGTCCGCCAATAATGAATCCTAGTAGGAATTATAATTCTCTCAGAATCACTTCACTAGAAACATTGAATAAATCCTTGTCTTACACCCATTTCTATTTTTGTATATTTACTGAATTCATTTTCTCTATGTAAACGATTTTCTTCTAGTATAATTTGTAGATTATTCTAATATCCTTCAAGGTAAGTTTGATATATTTAGATATATCAAACTTACCTCGATTTTTACTGTACTATTGTAGTATTTGTTGTAGTTTGCTTTGCATGTTATTTTTTCAAATAAATCTTTTTTGTGCTTGGTCATTTTCGTTTATTTGTTATCTTCTTATCATTTTAAATTGATTCTTTTGAAATGATTGTATATAAATTAATGTTTAAATAATCATATTTCGTATATTTTTGTATAAACGAAATTCTAAATAATAATACCTTACATCCTATGATATTTGACAAAAGATTGTGGTGTAAGTTTGACCAAAATTTGATGATTCTGGGACAATTAGCTTTATAATAATTAACATTTTATTGATTTGCATATAATGTTGGAACGCAATGTAAGCATTGGAATTTTATGTCAACTTGAGAGCGGCGCAACACAGATTAATGAGATATTGATTATGACAGAAGTTATAACAGAATTAGCAAGACAAAATTTAATTTAAAAAAATACAGCTTCAGCGATGACCAGCAGACATTTGAGGTTGAAGGCCAAAATTGCATAACTATTGTAACCTAGGAAATGGTTAATGAATAAGAATAACCAAAACGAAGGCTGGAAATGGAACGATAATATTTATAACAGCGTACAAGATTTGCCAGCGGCGTGTAATAAGTGATCAACTGCTAGAGGTGAGCTAGAGGTGAGCTAGAAGTGAATCAAGGTGAATCACAAGTGAATCCAAATGGAGATATACGCTAACCGCACCACATAGTCTGATGTGGCACAAGGCCAAAGTCTAATGCGAGGTATCCGAGCCCGTAGGCTGGGTCAAAAATTCCCCGTAGACCTCGTAAAAAACGGTGTCGGGTAGTTGTTTCCCCAGACGAGACTCTGCCCTTCGACATAGCGTCGTCTGGGAATCCTCTCTGGCCGGAGGCAGAGACATTCACCAGCACACTTGGAAGTGAATTCCAAGTGGAAGATATCCACTAACCACCCAACGCAGTCAGATGTGGCACAAGGCCAAGTTTTATTGTGGAGTATCCGAGCCCGTAGGCTCGGACAAACATTTCCCGTAGAGCCCGTAAAAAACGGGATCGGGTAGCTGTCTCCTGAGACGAGACTCTGCCCTTCGACATAGCATCGTCTGGGGATCCTCTCTGCCCGGAGGCAGAAAGTTTGACCAGAACACTTGGAAGTGAATTCCAAGTGGAAGACAACATACAGTATATACCACTGTATTTACAGGAATTGGGACATACCCATTATCGTCCATAGGTATGGTATAACAATAACTAATAAAGAGAAAATAAGTCAAAATATGTCAGTCATGTCGAGAAATAAATGAGATGGTAAATAACATCATAAATGAATATAGCAAGCTGGATCAAAAGCGCACACAGCCATAGCTCATTCGTACTATCTCTAGTGAATCAGTCTGTTAATAAGTTTCCTACTAGATAGACCTATTCAATTACTATGTGAGATCTTGTTACATTGTTAGGGCGGCTCTCCGAACCTTACGATAGCTGACAAATTCAAGCAACAAGACTGCATAATTTTTTTTGTTTGTAACACACCAAATCAGCTTATCAAGAGCTTAGAAATACTTTGTCCGGACTTTAGCAAATCCTTCCTAGCTTTTTTTTTAATCCTTTTTAAGTAGACATTCAGACGACTCTGTCACTAGCAAAATACCAGAAAATATAGAGAAAAAAAATTAAATTGATCCATGGGGAATTTTTCGAACGACGGAGCAGCTATCTTACATGATTACAATAAATTATGGAGTTTGTCAGATCTTTACGGAAAACCTGAACATTTATCGCGTTGCTGCGAAGTTTGTCCTTCGACTGAAATCACTGGGCACGTTCCCAAAAGGACTATTTCGAAATGAATGGTGGCCAAATTTAAATGATATCTGAATTATATTACTGATTAGAGTAATGGTATATTTTTAGACTTCGTCCGAAAATTTCCAATGATTCGAATTATAGTTTTGTTATTACCAAAAATGCTTCGTCTGATATATTTTTTTTACTCTTTCTGTATTATCCAAAGTTTTGAAATTAAATGCTTTCATCATGCTATATACAATTCGAATTTTGTTTATTAATTATTGTGAAGTATCCATCGTACTGTCATCTTCAAGTCCATGAGAGAAACTGCTATAATGTAGTAATTAGCGTTTTGATCTCGTTGTAGAAAATTTGTTCGGTATTAGGTAGTTCTCTAAAAATATGATCTCAACTTAACCAAACAAATTTCCATTAAAAACAAGAATCAATTACAACTTTTTCTTTTCTCCTATTGGTATTCTTTAAGTCTTTGTTTCTAGCATATAACAGAAGAAATTGCATATCTCAGAGTTATAGATGGTAAACTAACGTATAATGAATTCGATCTTCACTGAGAACTCTTTTATTGTGACCTTAAGCCAGACTAAACTAAACTGAATAAATATCTATCTCAGATGTTTTCAATCGAAAATACAAATGCCATTATAGCTTTTTATTCTTATTCTATTCCAGATTCCATCTTAACCACTCATCATTTAAGTCAATGGTTAACCAGTAATGTAATAGTTTAACCAGGCGATAAAATAGTAGAAAGCTAGTTGTATACATGTAGGTGGTTAGTAATATGTCTTTACATTTTTTAAGTACAAACTATTCAGCCAAGCACAAACATTCTCCAATAAACAAGACACACTGTTTGTCTAAGATATGAACTTTAACTTTTTTTTTTTTTTTTGACCCTTTAAAACAAAATAGACACACATTCTGATACTCCCAACTTGGAATACAAAACAGTTTTAGAAACAGGTGTCAGCGCGCCCGTCACTTAATGCATAAAGAAACTGTATTGTTTGCACAGCCAGCAGACATGTTTGCTATGATTTTCACTTGTTGGGCGACCTATTGTGTTTAATGGCCTTGAGAAAACACGACAGACAATTGCCGGTATGTTAGCGATCATCGTATATATCATTCAATAACTTTTTATTTATTTTAACAGGAATTTTATCAAATACTTTTTTTTCGCTCGTCAGGATTGGAAGTCACCGAATGTGAGGTACATCTAAGAATGGACAGACTTAAATGAAATAAACACAAAAAAGATGAGAATTCTAGTCTGACTCCATGTTAGAATTTCTTATCAAAATATTTAGTTATCATTAGAAAAGTTGATCTTGACAGTATTTTTCTGCTCCCACATTTGATGCAAAATGTGATACAGAGAATTTTGTACAATGACTCTGCAAAAATACATGGACAGTCGGCCAGGCTGTAGACATCAGGGAATATCTTGATACTTTTCCTCAAAGTCTCTAAGCTAAAATTTCTATTGGTTTCGTGGTTTGAATGTTTAGAAATGATTACATTGACAGAAATATTTCTGGTCACAGATCGTAATTTCAGTTGATGGTGTGTATTTGAAGCCAGCTCTGAATGATGAAATACTGATTCTAGTAGAAATGAAGCAGAACGATGTATGCAAGAAATCTTTGTTCAATGCAAACTCCTTCATTTTTGTTCTTATTAAGTTCTTTATTACAAATAATCATTTTCATTTTTCATGAGAATTAAGAATCTAAACGTTTTTTTTTATTCCAAGCAATTATCGTTATTTATATACCTATTAAACTTGAAAATCAGAAAAAATATCTTTATTCCTACTAATGTTCGAGGCTCTCTTTATTCAAAACAATTATCTTCACACACACACACACACATATATACAAAAAGGTGATACCTAAGGTTTAAAAAGAATTTTAAAAATGAAACATATTTCCTAAAGCTTTTATTTTGGTCTCAAATCCAAGCTAATAGAATAAGTTCAATATTTTCACTAGGCAAAATACTTTGCTGTATTTTAAACCGAATTTACAGTGTGATTTTTATGAGTTGTTGATATATTTATCGACAGCCTGGTGAGTTTGGTAGATTTATTTAAAAAGGGGATAATTAGAAAAAATCACTTGATGAATACAACGTAAACAACATATTTAATTCAACCCAGTAACCTCAAAAATTTAAAATATTTTAAGCATTCTAATATTTAATTTAATTTTAGGTACTTTGGTTTTATAATCTTACTTACAAAAACTTGTTGAGGAAATGTTGGAAAATTACCAATGAATTTTAAATTTACTATAGTTACTGCTCTTACTTCTTAAATGTCGTGTCTGGACGTCTTTATTTACAAAAAGCGGCATATTTATAAACACAAAAACAAATCAAAATTCTTTTTAAAATACTGGAGTTCGCTGCATTAGAGTAAGCTTTGTTATTTATTATTAGTAAATACAGTTTTTATTTAATAACACCGCTACAAATTAATGGAAACACTGGACAGCTCCTGCAAAACGATATTTTGCAATATACCTCAATAGATAGCAGTACTCCATTTTCGGTCCCGATCTATCTCTTGTAAAGGTAGAGGATAGTTGAAGGTCCGGTACTTACTGGAGCGGTACAGGGCACAGGCCATTTTTTCAGCATCTTTGGTGATGGATCGTATGTACGAGTTTCACTTAAGGTCTAAGGTGAGTTTAAGTCCCAATAGGTACTCAAGGCATGGGGCATCCCCGAGGTACACTCGACCATCGCGATTGGCGAGAGTTCTGGATCCGATCGACGATGATATATTGTCACTAGTTTGATTTTCGGGCCATTGCATGTAACCAGCCAGTTTTCCCCACACATACTGTAAAGTCACAGCTAGGTCAAAGAAGAGATATAGCTGCCAAGCTCTGGTCATCTATATGCCATTGTATCATCAACATAGATATTTACAAATGATCGGTGTATATTCTTAGTCTGATCATTTATGTAAAGTAGAGAGTTAGGCCAAAAAGCGAACGTTGGGGACGTCTGCATTGAACGTTACGGCCTCAAAGGACTGGCCGTTAATAACTACCTTCAGGAAGGACTTTATAATTCAAATGACTCTGCCAGCAATTCCATAGCTAGAGAGATCGTGCAGTAATTTTTTGTGTCACACCTTGTCAAAGGTCTTTGAAATATTTAAAGCGATCATCCTTGAAATGTATTTGTTGTCTTCAAGCAGTGGTTAAATAATTTCGCTAAGGTCGGGTATAACTCAGGGTTGATATTCTTAAGAACAGCCACTGGGATTTCGCCTGGACCAGTGACCTTCTTAGGGTCAAAACATTTGATATGTCTTGAGACTTCCCGGACTGGGTTGTGCTCAGCGAGACGGATGAGGTCAGGAAAGGGATGGCCTTTGTCATCAAAAGCTAAGTTAGAGGCAACATCAAAAGCTTTGCATTATCTGTCGAGGATAAGATGACCTCTGAGTGATTTATAATAGTGGGCACTGACGTTTTGCCTCTATTCTGTATTTAGTTGGAAATCTTCCAGAACTCCCGGGATACAATTTGATTGTTGTCAACCTTGGCTTAGACTGTTCCATCATAGCTTTGCATTTTCTAGAACTCTCTTGCAATGATTGCGAGTAGTTCTGACAGTAGCAAGTGTCCAACTATTATTGCTCCTTGTGATAGATATTGTAGTAGTGGTTACAGTGAGCTATGGCTGCAACAGATTCAGGGTTGAACCAAGGCCTACAGTTTGGTTTTTGCTGGAATTTTTTCTGAGATATAAAACTATCCATTCCAGAAATTATCCATTCTGAGACGAGGGCAGTAGTATCAGATGTAGTATGTTTCAAGATTTGGGAGGCAGTATATATTTTATTCATAAAAGTGATTAAAAAATTTTCCAATAAAATAAGCCTTAGTTTTGTTACATTTTATTTTATGATTCAGTGCAGATTTTACTGTAACTGGTAATCTTGTTTGACCAAAAAATTAGTATTTAAGTTCTCCGATGACTTGTCCTTATAACTGATATAAACATTGAGATCTACAAAAAGAATTTTTCAAAATTTCATAAAATTAAATAGGTGGGGGGGATTAAAAGATGTAAAAAATATTTTTCCCAAGAGTTTCTAAAAAAGAAACATTTAAAAAAAATAATTTAATGCAAAGTTTCGTTAATATCCGACAATTATCTGAATTTTACAAGAATTTCCAACTCAATGTGTCTTTTTACAGCAAAAAGACTAAAATTTTCCGTCTTGATTTATGGTCCTACGTTTGACACCAGAAAAACAAAATTATTAACTAAAATTTCCAAGGTTCTAGAAAGTGTTAAAAAAATTTTCATAAAAAAATCCATTTATCTTTCCTCTTAATAATAACACAAAGAACCTGATGATAAAACTTAGTTTTTATTAACTTTGGGACATTTTTTCATCATGCATTTTCATTTTGTAGCGAATCTTTGGAGGTATATATATATATATATATATATATATATATATATATATATATCACAATATGTGCGTGTGCGTGGGCACAACAAGGATTCTTTTAAAATATCTTATTAAATTTAACTGACAAGATCTGTTTTATTTTTCTATTTTATCTTTCCAACTTTCGAATACGTTGTTGTACATTCGGAAATATTCACGTCATTTTGGGGTTTGTTTTTTTTTCCTCAAATATTTTCGACTGCATCATTATTATTAACAACTAAATACTCTCACTATTGTAGGCAGAAGTTTTGTTAACTACATCCTGGTATTTTTTGGAACATTACATTTCAAATTTAAATATACGCGAGTCGGCTAATTAACATCATTTGTAGAAATTACACTAAATTACGAAGATCTCTTAATATTGAGTGCTATAATTACAGACGACAATTTACTTTAAATAATTGATCTCTCAGAGGTACTCAGACAGATTTTTATCGAAATACAATCTGTGTGTGTGTGTGTGTGCGAGAGAGAGAGAGATATATTAAACGAAAACATAATTCATTTATCGAAAAGTCAATGTCTATGACTTTGCTTACAATGTTCCCGATTGATATATAACAGGGAAGTCTGAGGCCGTACCCTCTTCATGATTCTTGGCAATTTCACCTTAAATATGAAGCTGATTAACTGGAAATACGACTGCATCAATTGGGAACTCTATCATTGTTGACGTTGATAACGTTTTGATTCTTACGCACCTTCAGCGCGCGAACGGCCACGTCCAAGCACATCATGACATGTAGCGGTTTAGTATTTTTAACGTAATATAAAAGAGAGACTTCGAGTCGAGCCTTTGTTACGGGGAGTGGTTCTTTTCAAGTGACTTCACCCTTTATCCTCGTTAAGATGGACAATTCGTACTTAAAAGAGCATCGAGGTTATGGGGAGTAGCGGGCGTCTTTAGATGTATAGAAAGAAATCATAACCTCTTCATTTTTATGTTCGTAAAAGGTTTGTTTATTTTAGATTTGTCTTACGCGACCCAAAATCGTTGTGTATGTATCTACATCTTTACTTATATATTGCTTATTTTATTATATTTTTTCCTCGTTCTTTATTTTTAATTTTGTTTTTACTCTAAGGCGTTCTTATATTGATAGTTACTAAGGTTAGCCATTGTCTGTGCCCAAACATCGACCTCCAAACTTGAAAGAAATACGCAACGCTTTCAATCACTAAGTAGCTTCTTGATATTTACCTTTGTATTCGAACACTAGCATCTAAAATTGGAAGAGAATTTAGGAGCAAAGCATATTGCTTTATCAGCAAACTATGATAACACCTCAAACTGAGGCAAAGAGAGGAGGAACAGAGGATTTACCCTTATTTAACACAATTTTAAAGAGCCGACAGTAGTCACAAGAACCAAACTTGTTAGAAATGCTATGATGCCTCATCCAGTCAGCGAACAAAGATAGTTTCATTGAGAACATGTTTACAATTATTACGAGCAGATACAATGAGGTGTCTGTTGTGATCAGAACTATCACATTGGTACAGCCGGAAAAAAAAGTGTGCTATAGCGATTGAACAGGCAGGTGTGAACCAAGGAGAAGATGGTAGTTTCGCCCGGTATTTCCAAGATGGCACAAAAACATCGATACCAAATTTTACCGAAGAAGAAACTTAAGTTGGCACATTTTCAACAGCAAAGTTAAAAATTTCGCTCCAAGTAGCATTGCGAAGAAATCGCGAAATAAATCCCAATCGTTACGCTGTTAACACAAAGATGTCTTGTGAACAGGAGATTCGTGTCTAATAAAGGGGGCAAAAGAACAGACATTACAGGACAGAGTTGCGATGCTCGACAAATGCTAGGAGTGAGAGTAAGGAACAGATCAAGTACAAAAGCATTAGTAGCGAAATCTATTATTTGACTGAGAGACTAAGCAGTTGAAAAATTGAAAGTTTGAATACTCGCAACATCAGTAATATTAGAATGATTAAGGCATTTGAAATCATGAGCATTAAAATCACCAAACACAAAGATGATCACAGATGAATATATAGAGAGAGGGTCATTTCAATACTGTCAGATATTTTGTCAAATATGTTAGTCCTGAGAAGAAGGGGAGCGATAAAAGAAAAATTGATAGCTAACAAAGTGCAATAAAGAAAGTCGAAAGCATATGAAATAATCATACGGGAACTCAAGAAACAATTCCTTTGCCATAGGAAAATTTTCCCGGTTATAAAAAAACAAGACTATGCATATATATCCTAGAATATTTTCGACAAAAAGGGAAAGATAGCGTGGGACAGGAAATTCTTTGGTAAAGATCGAAGAGTTTAAATTAGTTTCACAAAACACTAAGATATAAGGAGAATGTTTCAAGAGAAAAAATTCTACATCACAAAAATTGGTATGAATCCCACGAATATTGAAAAAAGAAAGGTTAAGAAGTTAGGAGATTTTTTGCTTACTGTTTTACTCTTATTTATTTAATTGTAACCTTCATGAGATTATTTTAATTTTTAAAAAGGACAATTTAATTATCGCAGTCCATCGTTTAAGGTAATACAAATCGGTCGAAAGCTGGATAAGATAATATGGCCTCAGGTTTCACCACCGGAAGTACATACAGGGACACCTATCGATGCGCGACACGGCACTGCAAATACACCGAAACTGTTGACCAGATGAGCCTACCTAAGTGCTACCAAAGAGTTCAGGCTCCTTGTTATCAGTCGGGATGCAACAACTAGAAAAACTGCCAACTCGGTACCCTCAATATGAAAAGTTGCAGCCACTGATCAGTCAGATCGATGCTAAATCTGACCTCACATCCCAATGCATGAACTCGAAATCTCGGGTTACTCGCTCATAATAGTAAAGCATGACCGTCAAAATAGTCACGGCCAGGGTCTTGTTTCTTATATTAAGGACGAACTCCCGTGGGGCAAAAACTCCCGTATTTGTGCTTCCTCAGGATGATGCAATTGTAATGTTCGGCCGAATAGCTGAGACGATTGATAAGTATAAGTAATGTCCGAGAAATTTTCACAGAGCATTTACTTAAATATTTGTATCTATAAAAAGAATGTATAAACATAAAAAATGTCTTAAAATAATTGTCGGACTTTGTCCATTTCATAATGTGTTACGTCATTTGTTTAAATTTGATACGCCATGAGCAGATATGAATGTACGTGAGAGATTCATAGAAGATTGAAGTTTAAAAGCAGTAAATTCGACCTTGCTAACCGAACGCTCCTTCGTGGCCAAATCGGTAAAGGCACGTCAAACTAAATGACGGTTCCGTATAGGATACGGGTTCGAATCCTGTCGGAGTGAAAATTTATCGGACATTCAGGGCCGGTAAATGTTGTTTAATACTGTTTATTATAAACAGAGCATTTACTTAAAATATTTGTATCTATAAAAAAGAATGTATAAACATAAAAATGTCTTAAAATAATTGTCGGACTTTGTTCAGTTCATATTGTTTGATCATCTTATGAAACAACACATCAGATAGCACAGCCCAGATAATGTAACGAAAAAGATTGACTTCAGCATCTCAGACTCATGGATTAGGTAGTTTGTGACAGATATTAGAGCATACAACTCCTACTTTGAATCAGATCACAGATTGATGTCAGTAAATTTTTATCAAAACATAAAGGAATCTAATAACGTTATCATATTGTTGCTAGATGAAGCACGTAAGAGCATCCCAAGAAGACCTAGAAAGAAAAAATATATTCATGAGACGACAAACTTGAGTTGAAAAATTGTTACAAGAAACAAACAAAGAAAAAATGGAAGGGAAGATACCAGCCGTTTAACAAGGAAAATAAAAAAAATATATCTAATTCTGAGAACCCACTATCTCCAAAAAGTTAGAAATTAAATTAATGATGCCAAACAGCGCAGTCTATTAAAATGTGGAGAAAAGCGAAAAAAGACGATATCATACAATCAAAACCCCACAGAAATAAATATCCTGATTTCAAAAACTACTTTGAATCACTTTGTAACCCTGACCAGACTAAATGTAAGATTCCCGCGGAAATAAAATATATACCAATATCCAACTATTACAAAGTCCGCCTCCAAATATAAACAATCATGAACCTACTGAAAATAAGAAAACTATTAAAAAAATTATGAATAATAAAGCATCACTCAACATTGAGACTGAACTTTTCAAAATAGCTTACTTTCTCCCTGAATTCAATAACAAGTTCCTCTATTTTATGAAAGAAGTCTGGAATGAGAAATACATCCCCAAAAAGTGGGGTTTATCACGTAATAATCCATTATGAAAACATAAATGTTGCCCTCACACATACAGACATAGCTCAACTGGATCCATCATGATGAAAGTATTAATGAATATTATATCAACTAAGCTCTCATCGTTTTATGAAAGTCAACTCCTCACGAACCAGTTTGGTTTTCGTACTGATAAGGGATGCAATGATGACATATATGTCATCAAACAACTCTAGGAAATTGCTAAATTCTCTAATAGGAAACTGCATACATGCTGTGTTGACCTCACAGCAGAATATGACCACATCAATAGAGACTTCCTCTTCTCATCCATTAGAAATCGCCTTCGAGGTTCCGAATCCACTGAATGCATCGATCTAGTAGAGGAACTGTATCGATCTAAAAAATCGTACATATCTGGTTAAAACCTCAATACAAAAACATTTCAGACCTCGTCAGGAATACAAGAGGGAAATATAAGCTTTTTTAATCAATTCCTTGACTATACCCTATGCATTTACAAATACAGATATGATGAGATGGCAATGATCATTTAAGGATTCCGCATTCCAAACGACTCTACCAATAGAAGATAACAATCCTGCTTTCCTTTCCGAGGCCAATGTACTGATGATGAGATAGAGGTTATGCTGATAATATTGATATTCAAAGCCGGGCTAAGAATGATCATGAATAGAAAACCAGCATCATCTGTCAAATATTCAAAGAAATGCGACTGAAGATAAATATTTCCAAAACAGAAACTATGATCTTGGATTGGAATGAAAGCAGTGATGACACATACCATGAATCCATCAAAAAATTTCAGCATGTGGAATTAGTAAATACTAAACACACTTCAGATATATCGGCGTATGGATCAAAGTATAGGAGAAAAAGAAACGGAAACATAGAATAGGCTGTGCTAGAAGTAGTTCTACCCGACAACGCAAATTGCTACGAAACGAAAACATCAACCTGAAAACTCAAGTCATGTTCTTAAATAGCCTTGTCAGATCAAGACATTCATATGAATGGCGCCAAACCTGTTCAGAAATATCTAAACTGCTATTTGTATATAAACACAATTGAAATAAAAGGTTTTGAGCGAGTAAAGCCTGGGGTCTTGGTAAAGATCATCCTTCTTTGAACATGGTAAACTGGCGATACAAAATCAAAAACCAAGGACTGTACCACATAACAGAAACCACATCACTTGAAGACTACCAACAGAAGTAATAACTAAAATGGATAGTACATGCAACTCGAAATAAAAGGTTAGGAAGGAACGCCTTATCAATACTGGAAAGAGCGATAACAGCTACTGGACTTGAGAAATTTGTTTTCCCAAAAAAGTATTTTAAAAGAAAGATTTTATAAATTTCGACCGAAAACAGTACTGAGTGCTCGGTCAATGAATGCCAAATGTTTCCTTGTAGGGAAACGTCTTATATTATCATTGCCATTAACTTGCTTCTCAGAACACACACTGGTTCTTGCAACATCAACAAACTATGTCCATTTTAACTTCTCATATAATGTGTATTGTGTGAAATAACGAATATTCTGATTTTCTCGTTAAGGGCCAGATACTTAATTCTATGACTATATTAAAATCAGTAACTATAGGCCTAGTTGTTATCAGGAAGTGGCTAAAAAAAGCACAAATTGTTAGACTGTCTTTATGACTTCAATCTGGCATTGGCCCAAGAGATACTCTGGTGAGGATCTCGGATTATATTATCACAAACAATTTTTGATGTTAAAGAGAGGATATGGCTCACTGCCTTCGAGATGCTATGAACGACGTATAATGCTCCAATAGTTTCTTTTCTCGCACTTCCCACCTGTGAAACTACCGTTTACTTGCTTCCATGATAACTGAAATCTTCAAAAATGTAAATGCAATATCAATCGCCATCTTTTGTCTTTCTGAATCCCGTTCATCTTTTGTCCTTTCCTCAATTCTCCCTATTCTCAATTTTCTCTTTCACTTTCACTGTCTGTAACCACCTACGCACTAGTTGAATCCCCGCCTTGCTTGGGGTGAAATGATTAAAAAAATAATATAACTCTGTCCATCTCCGAGATGATGACCAACGAACCAATCATGCTATTTGGAAAGAAAATGAACATTGCACAGTAACTGTTATTTGTACACTTAGAATAGTCTAATGGGTGTTGACAAAAAACTATTTTCTCATATCTCGGCTTTTTTCATTCATTTTGTCCACGTCATTTAATTTCTCCTTTAGCCCCTCCCAAG
The DNA here is from genome assembly GCA_963932145.1 of Acanthosepion lycidas. Lineage (NCBI taxonomy): Eukaryota > Metazoa > Mollusca > Cephalopoda > Sepiida > Sepiidae > Acanthosepion > Acanthosepion lycidas. Next base: position 47,817,521 of record OZ010576.1, read on the forward strand.
TTTTGTTTAACCATCCATGTCTTTACTAAAAACAAGAATTAGATTCACATTTGATGTATCGCAATATTGGCACTTTTCCATCTTTTACCTGCCTTTCAATCATTCACTCATTGTCTCTTGTCATCCAAGCTGCGAGACTGCCTCTTCCTGTCTTTCGTCTCCGTTCCTTCCTCCTCTCTCTCTCGATATATATATATATATATATATATATATATATATATATATATATATATATATATATATATCCTTAACTCCTCCCTGTTTAATGCTATTGTATATAGGCTTCTTATTCAGAAAGTGTAACTGATTCTAGCTCAGAAGATCAAATCAGTACTATATTTTGAACAAAAATGCGTAACGATTGTACATACGAACACGCATCATCAGCATAATAATAATAATAATAATAATAATAATAATAATAATAATAATAATAATAATAATAATCTATATTATAAAAGAAGTGCTGACTTTGCATGCATATATGTAATGTATATGCGTATAACTGTGTTGCACGTGCCTTATATGTGTTTGTGTCATTCAATGCACACACACACACACAGAGTCTGACCGAGTTTGAAATAAGATACTAAAAAAATACATTCCTCTCCCGCTAAGTCTGAACAAGCATTACATTTAGCTGAACAATAAAATCAAAGTTGTGGACAAGAAAAAAAAAGCGAAGGAAAAGAAAAACTTAAGAGCTTATGGGGGTTCACTCACATTATAGCAGCAGAAATTAGCTTTGTGTTCACTGAGATAAAAACATACTTGACAGGAAATAAAACGTACAGAAATAACAAGAAAGGCATAATAAATTGTATGTTTATGTTATACAGTTTATTTATATTTTTGTGTGTATTGGTGTGTGCATTTTTTAGTTACAATTGTTTTATGGTACATGTGATAAAAGGAAGAAATTACTCCATGTTATTACAAGCCATGTCACAGAGAGAAGTTGGACACGTATTGCCCATATCAAGATTCGTGGCGAAGAGATTGAATTTAACGCCTTTTGGCGGGTTGTCAGTATTTCTGGCAGGAACAGTTTTTGTTGCATGATGGGAGTATTTTTATTATTTTTCATTTTTATTTATTTTATACAACGTTTTTATGTTATTGTTTTATTTTATTTATAATTTTCATTATTTTTATTATCATTATTTTATATTTTGTTTATTTATAATAATAATAATAATAATAATAATAATAATAATAATAATAATAATAATGATAATAATGTCCCTACAAGCTTCATGTTGCCGAACTGTCTCTTTGTTTACATGTGAAATAACAATTTTAGTTGTGAAATAAATAATCAGTTTTTCTTTATCTTATCTACAATGAGAGAGCTTTATCGATAATTATTTCACAGTTTCTATCTATTCGTAGTCATCATATATCGATATCAGTCTACACGTTCTTCATGGAGAAATTAGTCGGGACATTTTCCCGCCTCATTCTTTATCCGAATTTATTGTTTTATTTTTGTGGCTCTTAATTTTTTTAAGTTTGACTTTAATTAATTTTATCGTCATAAGTAATAAAAATGAAAAAAGTGGCACGTGAAGAAAAAATCATTTCTTAGCGAAAAGTCCGTTAATTTTTTGAACTCTAAAAACATGAGATAATCCTAAGAAAAAATGAAATTATTTAATTTTTTTTAAATATTTTAGGTCTATCATTAAATTAAACATATGCATGCGTCCACGCAAACGTACGTACAGACACAATTTGAATGGAATTGAAATGGACATCTGTTGCGTGAACAAATTTCTTTGTCTAACTCTTTCTGTATTTTAACTTAATATATTTTCTAATCAATGTAATATTTTAAATAAACAATTTAGATCTGAAGTTTAATCATATTGCCAACAAGGAGCGAACAAGTAATAATAATAATCCTGTTCAGTAGAACAGATTTGCTTATCATTAGCCTGGCATTAACTAGAAGTTAACGCACTCATTGTGCATCTCTGATCATGAGCGGGAGTAGTGAAGGATCGTAGCAATGTCTCGAGATTAAAAAAAGAAAAAAATTGGTATTAAGGATGAAGCAGCTAAGACGACTTTTAGATATTTGGGATCTAAATCGGGGACCGCTGAGTAGAGTGGGTTAAAGGACCTTGGGGTATTTCTAACTGTTAAAACGCTGCCACCATACTGCGCACATTTGGCTGTTATGCATGTGCCTTGTATATCCTTATCAGATTGGGTGTCATGATGGGTATATTGGAATTCCTATATTTGTAACTCAGGGTCACTTTATTGTGCTACTCTTACTCAATAATAATAATAATGTTATTATCAAAGAATAAGAAAGTGTATTTTTTTCACAATTTCTCAAATTTTGCATTGCTTTATGAGCATAAGGATGAATGTATGTGTAAGCAGAAGTGCCCATTAACTAGTAACAATACAGTTTAGGAAATTAAAGTCATGACAAAGTAAATAACGGATAAAGATTGACTGAAACTATTTGGAAGCTATTTTCGCCCCAAAATTATCGAGCGACATTTCTCATATGCTGGAATCGGCAAACAACCGCATCCAAATGTCCTAGGCTGATACGTTAACTTCGCATTCATTCACTTGGAAAAGAAAGGTATAATTCCATTTCTTCATCATCCCCACCTATGGATAAAATAGTAAGGCGGACTGGGCTCTTTAGCCTTGAGAGGGCAACCAGGCGAGGAGCATGACAACTCTGAATTTAAAACAGTAGATAAGGCAACGAGAAACCTTTTAAGATGCAAGAGTTGCTTCCCCTTGCATGTATAAATTGCACTTCTTTTGAACTCATGTTTCTTTTTAAAAAAAAAAAAAAAATAGAAAAAAACAGTTATTAATATTTTTGTTGAATAAAACGTCTTGTCATTTTGTGAGATGCTTTCCGCTTTAAGTAACGGCTTTTGGTGTGTTACTGCTATCAACGATCTCTAATAGAAATCACTACTACTATTGAATTTCCAAGACCATATTGTTCTTCTTAGAACACTGTTTTCAAGATCTTCTGACTTGATATTCCATCATTTTTTTTTATTGAAATTCCGTCTTCAGGGATTTTCTTTATAAATCTCTAAAATCTGTTTCATATAATTAATTTCATCGACGCACAATTTTAAACGTGTTCACGATGTATCCAGAGTGAGATGCAAATGACAAAAATATTTTCACGGAGTGTTTTCATAAAATATTCTATTCAATAAAAAAAATTGATTCATGAATTAGTGAAAATGAAAATGTAACGGAAATCGAATAATTTCCTGATATGGGGTTAAAAACAATGATTTAGCGGTTTCTTTTGTTTTTTGTTTTGTTTTGTTTTCCCTTCGGCTTTCCCAATAAAAAATACTTTGGTGTATTTCAAACGGAATTTAAACTGTTTGAAAATTTTCTCTCTCTCCTTTTCGTAAAAAAAAATAAAAATAAAAAATAAAAAGTGAATGTATGACGGTACTACTTTGAACAGCCATGGCGATTCACAATGAAAAAAAATATCTGGAACGCTACTGAAATGTAAATGCCTATGTTCAGAATAGATACGTTTTCAAGTATCTTTTTATTGTATTTTATTTTATTTATATTATTTTCATTCCGAATTTTAAAAAAAAGTAAACAATGCTATCATCTCAAATTTATGAACAAGGGAACTAACTCTTACATTTTTAACTTTAGTTACTTCCCATTATTCTCAGTATGCAGTATTTCATAATTATCATCACGGAAAATGTAATCAGAGAACCGAGTTCAAATCACGGTATAGTCTACCCTGTTGAAGTTATCTTTTGGGAGAGGTATGAATCTATCTATTCGCCCCCCAGATTAAATGGTTTACAAAGTAAATTGGGTTCTCTAGCTTTGGCGTCTAACTACTCTAAATTCCAAACTGAGGAAAAGGCGATAGGAAACTACGACGTGTAATTTTCTTTCCAAAGAAGTCATTGTAATTTAAAATAATTAAACGAAGGTGCGAAGTTTGACGAGAATAGTATTAAAATTTTAAAAGTGTCCCATAAGGAACCATGCTGACTTTGTTCATACAAAAGTAAAACTGCTTAAACAAAGATATTTGTATAGTTACCGCCCCCAAGTGATATCTAAGTTTAAAATGCATTTTAAAAAAATATCTGTGTTTAAGTTTTAATTTTTAATTCCTAGTTAATAGTTTTAATGGGTTCTTTGACATTTGTGTACCAGGCAAATACGTCCCTGAATAATTGCGTGCCTCTTATAATTTTTTGAAGCTTTCAAAGGTAATTAGCATAAATTTTGAAAAAAGCATAAGTAATAATCATAAATTTTTATAAAATGAATAAAATAAAAATTAAATTAATTTTTGTTTAATATGCAATAACAGATTAACAGTGTTGCAAGATCGCTCTTCACATCGTCGCCAGTATGTTTTTGTTTCATCGGTATTTATTTTGTTTTTGTTTTTTTGTGATAGCTGTAATTTTCCTCGTCCACAAATATTTTGCCACCAGTGTTTGATTTTCGGAACTTAGCCATGTGTTCCAAATAAAAATATAATCTATAAAAAAAATCCAGAATCTATTAGAGGTTTGTGGTACGCACTGCTGGAAAAAAATATTTTTCTCTCATTTTTAATTTATGGTAACTAACTTTTTGCTTCTTTAAAGATATTAGTGCACAAATTTCTATATTAGACAACTCTGAAAAAAAAAAAAATGATAACTTCAATAAATTATCAGAGGTATGTAATTATCCAGGGACGTAATTGTCCGTACACCTTTTAAATGCAATATTTCCCAATAAGAAAAATACTTTGGTGTATTTCAAACCGAATTTAAACTGATTGGAATTTTTTTCTCTCTCTCTCTCCTTTTATTTGTGGAATCTTCCACAACACAACCAGCCTTACCTCTTGTTAGGAAATGCACTCTTCCTATCTGGTAAGTAAAATTCTACTTTCATGCAATATAACAAGTATTCATTGGTCATTCACCTCCAATCTGGCTTGCTGATTGGTCAGTTCCGACCAATCAAACCGCCTGCACGCGACCAATCTGTTTTCCCGCTCATATGCTAGGAGCCACTTGACCATTATATAAACCGAACACGTGTGAACTTTTTGAGTAGTAGTTACCAAGTGTAGTACTTCTCATTCTTGAAGGACCAGTGCCAGAGATTGTTTGACGTGTGTCTGACTTTTTCTGACAGGAGGCGGCGCGATTTTTATAGACGAACTTGTTCGACTCACGAGGATTTTCCTTAATATTTTGACGAACTGTTTATTGCTTAATTGACGAACTTTCTTCGGTCCACCAAGTTATTGCTTGCAGCTTAAGTTTTCCTTTTTTCTTTCTTTCATTTCTTTTGTTTGATTTTTTTTTTCTGGGCTTCGGCCCATATCTTCATTTTTTTAGTCCGGTTTGACAAAGTCTTACCGGACGACTGCTTTTTATTTCTGTTTATTGGTTTATTTCTTTTTAATTTTTCGTGTTAAAACAATAAGTACCGTTTAGGAAAAAATAAAAAGAAAGCTTTGGTTTTATTTTCTTTTTAGTTTATACCCTCCCTCGTTTTTATTAGCGACTTCGGTTGCAATCTTCTTTGGTTTGACTCTAGTTTGTTTTTTCTTTTGGCACTTAATTTATTTCTTTAGCGGCTTCGGCCGCAAACCTTTATTTTTGATTTGGTTTGACTAGTGTCAAACCAGATTTTTTATTTTATTTTTCTTTCTGTATATTATATTTGAATTTATTTGACCAAAAAAGAGAGGAGTTACTTTTATTGTTTTTCTTTTATTTTCGGCAGCCTTTGGGCGCCATTTTGATTTTTTTTCTCTTACCTAACTATTTATTCTATATTCTTTCTTTTCAGTTTTTGTCTTTTATTTTTATTTATTGGGTTAACTTTTAGCTTTCCCAGTTTATTTATTTAATAGCCTTTGTTTTAAAGTTGTATTAGTTTTGTTTTTGTAATTTTTAATTTCCTGGTATATCCAGGCTTTACTTTATTTGTTTAATTTCTAATTGTTTTGCCCTTCTCCCAACTCCTTTCCCCATTGTTTGACAAAAATATACATAGACCCGCAAGTGGAAGTCTCCACGAACTTTCAATATGGCCGACGAAGAAAGTCGGTCATGTGTTAAAAAAGACCTCTTTGGGGCGGCTGCTAAGGCCGACCCACCGGATAAATCGAAATAAAAAAAAACGGGCAAATGCTGCCCCTAATATAGAAGTCCATGATAGCGTGAAGGAGACTAGTAGCACTAACAAAGGAGACCGGGCAGGTCTCAAGTCAAGTTTCAAATGACCGGGTGCCAAACGAAGCACAAACTAAGAAGACAGCCGAGGAATTGCCCTCTTGCTGGAAGTCCCCCCCAAGTTGCATTGTGAACATGGCGGATTTCTTGGAAAAGGCGAAGGGATATGCTCATCTTGTAAATAAAGATGGGCTCCTTGAAGACATCCAAGAGCTCAATGTGTTCTCAAAGAGAATGGTGTCGGTTTTCGTGGTAGACAAGCGAACTCGCAAAATTTGTCGCTCCACGAAAGACATAGTGATTAAATCACTTTTGTCCCTGGGGATAAAACCCCAAAGAATCATTAAAGGTGCTGGGTTCTTCATATGGGACATTCTGCTGCCGACGCCAGAAGATTGCTTAGCAATGGCAAAGAAAGAAATTAATCACCAAAGACCTGATATTAAGGACGGAATATGAGGGTCGGCGAAGGACCAGGGTGGCCGTTTTTGAGGTCCCTCCTCAAATTTTGGGAGAGCACCTGGCTGCATTTTTTATGCAGTTCGGACAGATTTTAGAGGCTCTCTCCGACAATTTGAATGGGGGATGGACTTTTGATATTATGTTAGACCAGAAGGCCTTCAAGTCCATCCCCAACTGTTTGGATTTAGGCGACCGGAAAATGCCAGTCATTGTAACCGGTAGGAAACATACTTGCTGGAGATGTGGAGAGACTGGTCACCTTTCCTCCTCCTGCCCAGGGAAGAAGGGCCCTGGAGTTCCGGTCGTAGGCGACCAAAATCCCCCGTTGGCTGAGACTGTCAAATCCGCGGCGCCTGTAGTGGGCCTAACTGCGTGGCGGACCAGTGGGGAAAATCCCTCGGTTGGGTCCTTACCCACTTTACCCCCAAAACCGAAGTCTACCACAAGTGTGGATAAGGAAGAAGGGGAATGGCGCCTCGTAGTTAGAGGCAAAGGGAAGATCCAAGCAGCGGGGCCTCCGTCCCATCATGACCCCAGTGATAATAACACCTACAGCCCCATTCCCTCTACCAGCTCTGAGGGCGACGCCTCGGCGTCTTATGAAGAAAATGCAACAAGTACGCAAAAGCTGAATGAACCTAGCTGGAAAAAGATCCTAGACCTTAAACAATTGAAGGACAAATTGGATAAAACGCGGGTTAAAAATCAGAAATTGCTGGGGGCACCGGGCCCCCTATCCTCTGTCCCGTCTTCCCCTTCATCATCTAAAAAGTCTTTCACAAATCCACCTCCGCCAAAATCATTGACAAACTCTCCGTCAAAATCTCATCATTCTTCAAAACCTTCCCCTGTTAAGACACCTTCCGGCATGACACCATCAACCACTCCGAGAGATACTCCTATTCAAACACCCATTAATTCTCCTCAGAAAAAAAAGAAATAGAAGCCCCGATACACAACCAGCTACTGACAAGAAAAAAAAGAAAATTAAGCCACCTTATCTCCCAGGCGAAGTCGTCTGCCGCGTATCCCGGGAACAGGCAGAAAGGGTCTTCGGGCAAACAAAAAACCCGAAGCCCTTAAAAATTTTGTGGAATTTCCGGCACATCAATGGTGTCGATGTGGAGGTACCGGAAAATTTTAAGAAGGCCCGAACTCTGCTAACCGTCGTAAGAACTGGCCCGGGTACGCGGGAGATTTGGGGCATGATAGAGGAGGCAAAGGCGTCCTTGAAAGTGGTGCCCCCAGCAGCAGTTCTTTTGGAAGAAAAATTAGACTCATCAAAACAGTGTAAAGGGAGGGTCCCTCTTTTTGTTCACCCATCCCTTTATAGGGCACTTAAACTAACATCCTGCGGACATCGGCGGCTTGTCTCAGGATGATACTCTCGATACTGAGATGATGTCTGGTTCGATGGGACAAGCTGTCGGTGTCCTCACCCCAGCTATGTTCTATCCTGAAGGACAACCCTAATTCGATTTGACAATGGCGCTCTGGTTAGCTAGTTTGAATGTCCGGGGCCTGAGGTCCGAGTCTCGCAGGGCGAGGCTCTCTCGTGATCTTCAGCGCCTCGGGGTGAATGTATGTTGTTTGCAAGAGACCCGGTTTTCTTCTCATGACCGTGAGGACATACTGTCTAGGGGGTTCGCTCTTTGTTCAGCATGTTTTGATGGTCGTTCGAGGCGTGTCTCTGGGCTAATGAGCAGGTCTTTGAAGGCTACATGTACCCTTGTCTTCGCGGATCCGGTGGGCAGACTTTGCGTGCTGGATGTTGCCATAAAGGATAAGGTTCTACGTCTTATTCGGGTTTATGCGCCCAATATCTATGCCGAGCGGCCTACTTTGCTTCGGCAGATCGCGCCGTTCTTGACGACGTCTCGTCGAGTAGTTTTAGCGGGGGATTGGAATGCCGTCCTTGACCCCGATATAGATCGTATAGGGCATAAACAAGGTACTAACAACCCGGACGTGAAACCATTTCGGGACTTTATCGATGAGTTTGATCTTGTCGATAAGTACCGGAATGAACACCCTCGGGAGGTAGCATGGACTTGGACAACTAGTGGCAACTCGGCTCCTGGGACGCTTGCGAGCTACCTCGACCGAGTCTTAGTTAGGAGAGTTGATGTAGGGCTCTTAGGGTGTCCAAGCTTCCATTACATAGTTTATACGGATCATAGGCTTGTCCGGGTCCGTGTAAACTTAGATAAGCCTAAGGTTAGATTGGCTGGCTACTGGAAATTTAACTGTTCATTATTTAGTGAGCAGGGTTTCCGGGACCAGCTCTTACTAATGATACAAAGGGAATTGACGGGGCGGTTGTGGGAAACGCCTGGTGGGACAACTTAAAATCTAAAATTAGAACGTTTGCTGCCGATTTTAGTCGTCGAATCAATCTAGATAGATTAGCGGCGCAAACGGCGTTAGAAAATAAAGTTGATCGGGCTGTGAAATCCCGTGTTAGTGGAGATATAGCTTTAGCTAAGGAGGAGTTGTCCTCCTTGCTTATCAAGAAGGATCAAGCTCTTGTAGTTAGGGCTAGGTTAAAAAGAATGTCTTCTGAGGCGACGAATATGGCCGCTGAACTGCGTACAGAGGAAAATCGGAACGCGTCTAGGCGACATATAGCGTGCGTCACATTGCCGGATAAGCGGACAGTGACTACAAACGCGGGCATATGTGAGGTCTTTCGGGGTTACTTTCAGGATCTTTTCACCAGGGAGCCCGGTCTGAGCTCTGCTCAGTTCGACGCCTATTTAGCTGACTTTCCCTGCCTCGAGGCAGCTGAAGCGGCTAGGTGCGAGGGTCCCATTACAGAGTCGGAAATCTTGGAAGCGCTGAAGCAGGTTGGCCTGGACAAGTCTCCGGGATTAGATGGTCTTCCCTACGAAGTGTACTTGAGGTTGTTGCACGTTTTTGTTCCTTTGCTGGAACTGATTTTCAACCACTGGATGAAACAGGGGTCTATACCTCAACGCTTCACCAGGGGTGTGATCAAGTTGCTGCGTAAGGACAAGAACGGTGGGGATGGGTTAGGGAACTTTCGCCCTTTAACCATGTTAAACACCGAGTTAAAGATTTTGGCGAAGATCTTAGCCAACCGTTTGCAGCTTGTCCTGTCTAGTCTGATTGGCCCTGAACAGACTTGTGCTGTGAAGGGCAGGACTATTCAGGATAACCTTCATATGGTACGCTTGATCTTAGAACAAGTCGACAGTGAAGCCGCGCTGATTAATTTAGATCAGTCCAAGGCCTTCGATAAGGTTGACCATCGCTTTCTGGAGGCTGTCCTTTCGGCGGCCGGTTTCAGCCGACCTTCGCTCCTGGATCCGACTTTTGTATGCGGCCCCCGGTGCGCTGGTGGAAGTGAATGGGGTAAGATCGAAGCCTTTCGTATTGTCTCGCTCCATTCGTCAAGGTTGTCCGCTCTCGCCTTTGCTTAACATTCTTGCGTTGGAACCATTCCTACGCAAGTTAAAGGCGAATCCGGTCCTGCGCGGAATTTCCCTGCCTGGTGCTTCCACCTCAGCCAGGTATTCTGCCTATGCTGACGATGTTTCGGTTCTTGTGTCGAGCAGAGCCAAGATTGACGAAGTCAGCAAAGAGATCAGTGGGTATGAGATGGTGACAGGGGCCAAGATCAACCGCGATAAGTCTGTGGGCTTGCGGTTGGGTGCGTGGAAGGGAGTTTCTCTTCCCGGACCGTTCCTCTGGACGGATGGGCCGATCAAGATACTCGGCGTCTGGTTCGGTCCTGATCTCCAGTTGGAAATAAACTGGTCGGAGGTACAAGGGAAGGCCGAGATCGCGGTTAATCTGTGGTCTCGGAGGAGACTTTTCCTGAAGGGAAGGGCGGAAGTATGTGTTTCACACATCTATCCGATTCTCCTGTACCGACTCTCTGTACTTCCACTCCCGTATGCCAGACTAATTTTATTAGTACGGACCTTGTTCTCTTTCTTGTGGAGAGAAAAGGCCCCTATGGTATCTCGCGAGATCTGTTGCTTTCATCCCTCTGAGAGCGGTCTGCGTATGCCTAGCATTGAGATTCGTCAACATATGCTTCGCATTACCTTTCTAGACCGAATGTGCCGCGGTTCGGATGAGGTGGGCACCTTTTGGAAAGAAGACGTCCGAAAACATTTCCCATCCCTGAGAAGTGTGCACTCGTGTGAGGAGGAGGAGGCCGGCTGTACACCCCGAGCCGAGTGTTCCTTCTACCGCGAATGTCGTCGTGCTCTGAAACTCCTCTTACGGACGTCGGATCGCCTCTCCGACGCTCAGGCGTTGTCTCGTAAGGCATTGTATCGTCTGTTAGTTAGGGGGGGCGTTCAAGATGATCTGATTGACGAGCTCGGTCTTACGAAGCAGGAGGCTCGCTCGATATGGCCTTGGGCGCCTGGGCTGAAATGTCTCAATAATGATGAGGCATCACTCACCTGGCTGATGATTCGTGGGGCCCTCTGGCTTGGAGAAATATCCAAACTGTCGTCGCTGTACTGGGGAAGTCGAGACCATTGGTCACGCCTTTTTTCAGGGCAAGACGGTAGTGCCGTTGTGCGGGTTTGTTGAAGGCCTCATGGTTCGCATGCTGCAGGGAAAGTTCTTTGTCCTGGAAGCCAGTTCTGTTTGTAGCAATGTGGTGCCGCAATTGACGAAGGCTGAACACTATGTGTTCTGTTGCTTACTAGGGGGTTATGAGAGTCGTGATTTGGACGACGCGTCAGAAGGAATTCTATGATGGCGAGAAGTTCACCTCTTCCCAACTGATCTTGTTCTTTAAGCATCAGCTTAAAGTCAAGATTAGGACGGAAAGGCGGCGGCTCCCTTCATCAGAATTTGGCAAAAGGTGGGTAAATCTTGCGCGAATGTGTAGAGTGAAAGGGGCTGACTTAGAGTGGCATTTGGATATCGGTTAGGCTCAGGATTTTGTCCTATCAGGGTTGAACAGAGGCACCCCACCCCGATATTAGGTTAGTTTAGGTTTTTGATTTGGAATCTTTGGTTTCCCGTTTTCTGGTTAACTTAGCTAGGGTATGCATGCTCATTAGCCCCCTTTTATTTCTGTCCCTATTTTTCTTTTGTTTAATTCCCCATCCCTTCCCTCGTTAGGTGGTCAGTGATGTCAGTTCTCTGGTGGATGCGGGGCGCCTTTCGTTTCGTGTGTGTGATTTTTCGTATTTGTTGTTGTGTATGAATGTGTGTGTGCCTGTGTGAATGCCTTGGAGGAATTAATGTTTTTCTTATTTTTCATAGTCCCGCATTGATTTCGTCCAATGAACTGATGTTTCTGCCACATTTAGGGATTGTGGGGGGTTTTATTACTAACCCTATTTTTGTTTTGTTTTATGTAAATATTATATCATATTATAAATAAACATTTGGGTTTTTTTAAATTGTTGTTTTCCCCTCCCCCCACAGACTTTTAAATGTACATATGAGGACTAGTTAGGATTTCATAGAGAACTTGAGGTATTATGGTGGACGCAGTAAGAAAGGTAGGAGTGAATGTGTTGTTTTGGTGATAGGATTATTGTTGGTATGTTTGGGTCCGTGTCTGTGTCTAGCTAAGTTTAGAATTAAGACAGAAGAAGACCGTCCTTCCCCAACTCCCTTTTAGGCCTCGTGCCACATTTTGTACTTTTTGTGCAAATAAATATCGTAGTAGTTACCAAGTGCCAAGATGTAAACTTCACCGACTCTCGTCTTAGTCATTGCTGACCAGACGTTAAAGATAAAAACCGACTGACCAAAGCAGTCAGTGACAGCACCACAGAGAAATTGCCAACTTACTCCACGTCGTTCGAAACCAGATTTTGCCGCGCAAAAGTACATCAACGCTGACTCACTCACAATTCAAACTCAACCAACTCTGTGGACATTATTTCTCAGATATTGCTTATCTAAAGTGAATTGCATTCACTATCTATTAAGTAAAAATTTATGTGCGAACGACCTTAAAAATATTACAGTAAAAGGTAAATTACTTCTTAAGAACTTTCTGTTTAAAAGACACTTAATATTAACAACTTTAATATCAACATTAACGAACAATTACAAGAAAGACATTCTGAAACCTAAAACATCTTACAAATTTGCCAACATAACATATACCAAATATTCTGCTTGTATATTGTTTTGAATTGTATATAAATGATTTATTAGTTTCTAATTAAATATGTCTTGTTCTTAATATGAACTCTGGTACAAATATTTCCAAATCAAAGGGACACTACTCTGTCCTACCTTTTCATTGCATGCTTGTACATCAACCTAAATAAATCTAATTGTTAGGTTTTAAAACAATCCAGTTGAATTTTGTATTTTATTTTGATGTTAGTGGAAATAGTTAATCGACACGCAACCTATTCTCAACAAATATTACCACATAATTAACCCATCTACTACATATTAAAAAAAAATCTATAAAATAAAAATGAAATATACTTCTTTGGAACTTTATTTGAGAAAGATTAGATGATTTAAAGTTTAATTAATCTGAATTGGGACTATTACTTTTAGTTTAAAATATCGCAGAAAAGCATTTTTAACACGAAGCGGCATGTTTTTCTGACGTATCGTGTAATTTATTGACAGCTTGATCTTTGGGAAATCTAAGTAAAAGGGATATATAACTTAAACAAATGACAAGATATACAATGTGAACTTCTTTTAGATGTAATTTTTTTAACTACCAAGTAACCTTAAAAATGTAAGAAAATATAAAAAAATCTAATATTTGATTGAATTTTAGGTACTTTGGCTTTATAGTCTAAGTTACGAAGACGCTTGTTGAGAAAATAATTTTAAAAATGACCAATAAATTTTAAATTTATAGGTTCCTAAATGTTATGTCCGTATTTTCAAAAATCGATACATTTCAAACAAACTAAAAAGTACATCCAATAATTTGCTGAAAAAGAGCATGATGAAAAAGACTCAAAAGTTAATAAAAACTAAGTTTTATCGTCAAAATGTTTGTTATTATCAAGAGGAAAGAACAAAGCATTTTTTAATTATTTTTAAAAAATTTTTACTCCTTTCTAATACGTTCGAAATTTTTGTTAATTTTTTTATGTATCAAGGGTATAATGGAAAATTTCGCGCTTTCTTTTCCGGTAAAAGAACACATTAATTTGGAAAGCCTTGCAAAGATTAAATAATTGTCGGATTTTAATTAAATTTTCAGGACTTATTCCCAAATGAATGAATTTATTTTTGAAATTATTATTTTTAGAAAATCTTGGTAAAAACATTTTACATGTGTTACCCCACCCCTTACTTAATTTCATGAAATTACTAGAAATTAAATTAGTCCTGCATTTTTTTTGTTAAAAGCAGAACTCTTTGGAGGATGTAAATCACAATTATTTTTTTTAAACATTTATCAATTTCCCTAAAGTCTGCTCCAAATCGTAAAATAAAAACTGCAATAAGACCATCTAATTATTTAATTAGATAAGTTTTAGTTGCTTTTATAGATAATATATATTAAGAACATTATAGACTGAAGAAAAAAATTTTCGATGAATAATGAATTTTTACAAGAATTGTTTCATTTTTTTAATTATAATAATTTATAAGTTTCAAAAATTCTTTCAAACTTTGCCCTCGTTTGGTTAAGTTAAGACTATATTAAGCGAAAATTGAAAATTATTTACATTGTTCGAAATTTCAATCACCTGAAGAAGGCCGGAGCGTACAACAGCCGAAACGTCGTGAATATGGCAATAAAGATGAGGACAGCAGTCCGAACAATTTAAATAATGTAAATAATTGCAATATCTCATCTCAGAAATATAGATAGATATTGAAAATTGAAAAGATTAAATACAAATCATCACACCAAATATTTTTAAAATAATTAATTTTTGTATGTGTATAAACGGGCCGATTTAATTCGAAAGTATGGGTGACTATACACGACATTATCAGATCGATCATGATAGCAAATTTAAACTCAACACTCCTAAAATTATATGACGGAAAATATTTTCAATATTTTTAAGATTATTGAGTACTTAAAAATGATATAAAAATGCGTTCACCCGTCATTTTCTTAAATTATGTTTTAACAGATAAAACAATGATAAAAGTGTCAAGTGATTTACGAGGTGTTGATAAGCACTTAATCGCGCAACTGTTTGATTTAAAAATCTATTTCTTTGTTATTTTCAACTTAAAATAAATAATATTTGTTTCAAATCAGATTAATTATACCTTAAGTCAGCTAATATTTCTCAAATAAAGTGTCAGAAAAGTATATTTTATTTTTGGAAAATTTTTAAAACCGAGAATTAACTTTTGTTTACAAGTGTGAAAAAATGGCCAATTATGTGAAAGCGAGCAAAAAATTGAGATTCCAATTAATATAATTTCTATTTGAAATACGCCAGAGTATTTTGCTCACCGGAAATAATAAATTTAATAATTTAGGTTTCAATTAAAGTTAAAAAGAAAGCTTCAATAAGGCTTTTTAATTAAAAAAAAAAAAAAATTTTAAACCTTAGATATCGAAAGTTAATGGACAAACAAAAAAAATTAGAACACTTTTTAAAATACTGGGGATCGTTGAATTGCAGTGAATTTTTCAATTTATGATTAGCAAATAAAATTTTAATTTAGTAACAATATCACTTGACTGCTATAACTTAATATATAGATATAAAAGTTTATAAATTTTTAAAAAATTAAAACAGTTATTATAAAATTCATTATCCATCGAAAAACTTTTTTCTTCATACAATAGTGTCCATAATATATTGTAAAAAGCATTTCTAATTTTAAAAAAATGTTTTAATTTTATTGCATTTTTATGTTACGATTCAGAGCAGATTTTTCTGTAATTGGTAGTCCTTTTTGATCAAAAACAGATACTGATTTAATTTCTCCAAGGACTTGATCTTATAACAAACACATACATTAAGCGATACAAAAAAAAAATTCCCAAAATTTCCTAAAAATTAAATGATTGATTGGTAATATATATTAAAAAAAAAAAAATCAAAAATAATTTCACTAATTTCTGAATAAGTCGTGAAAGTTTCATTAAAATCCGACAATTATTTGATATTGTAAGAATGTCCAAATCAATGTTTTTCCCAGCAAAAAGACTCAAATTTTCCGTAAAATTTTAAGATCCTGCATTAATGCAAAAACCAAAAATATTAACCCAAATTTCCAAAGTTCTAAAACGGATTAAAAAAAAATTTGCATGAAAAAAAAAAATCCTTAAAAAAATAATAAAGATTTTGACGATAAAATTTTGCTTTTATTATGTTTTGGGCAATTTATTTTAATTACATCAGATTCGCGGCAACATCAAGTTTTACGAATTCACCCCATCGTCCACCACGGAGCAGCTCACATGCCCATAACGCCGTTTTCCCGTTGGGAAAATATATCCTCACCGGAGACATATAGATACTATTTCCAGCTAACTGTCTGTTGGGAAATACCCATGACTCACTCTTTTCCCATTGGGAAATATGTCCTCACCAAAGACATAGAAGATAAATCCAACCTGCTCGAATTACCGTTGAATAATATGAATATGGCTTCTCCAGAAACATAGAAAAATCCTCCGGCATCTCAAATTCCCGTTGGCAATTATAACAAGTATGATTCTTTATCTTTTCGACATTTTCACCGAGTTGCTATATTCCATGGGTTATAGCTTCTCTGCGTGGGATAACGTAAATACTTGTATATAATTTTGTGTATGACTTAGCAATACAAAAATCTCCTTAAGGATAAAGTATGTTTGTCATTACTTTTCTTTCAGCTATTCTGTTCCATTCGTGTAAAGTGTTACTATATCATGGATATAATAATGCGCATAAAGGGGGGAAATGAAAATAGGATTTCATGCATAACACTCCCATTATCACTACGGCATCCTGTGGTTGACGAGAAAGAGGATTTGTATCCTTTTCTTTTATACTGCTTTAACACTACCTAACGGCGTTAAAGCGAGTCTTCTCCAAGACAAAGTGGAGTCTTACACAAACTTTCTCAATTCGCCCTCTAATTTGAAATGTGTATGGTCCTTATGAGTGGTATTATGCTGATGAACATTGAGTTTCTTCAATGTTGATATTTCAGTCATTACAAAGCAAGAAAAGCAGTTGGGACACAATATTACTTTTCCCAATCCTCATTAGAAACTCTGTTTCCTTTTTTTTTAACCGTCCCTTGGTTTTCTTTGACATGGTTTACTGTTAAGCAGACAATAAAAATTACAGTCAAATACGCAGATAGAGTAAGACTGTATCCATCTTCTCAAATTCCACTCCAAACAGAAAGATACGTGCACTCAAAGGTTGATAAAACTGAAGTCTTACATAGATTCTCCCCAACTTTCCTACGTTTCTCGTCCACCGGCTTCAGGCGGACTTTGGCGCCAGCCAGATGGGAAGTTAAAATAGATTTGAGAGTAGTACGAGGGTGAAGTCATGAGCATAACAGGTGTCAAATAGCGTTTAGAACTTACTAATGTTTTAATTGTAGTCATCAGTCAGGGAGCTTATTATTTCATTGAATCTTCTGTTACTCGTGTATTTTAAATACGTTCGTTTTAAGATTAATTAAAAAACATAACAAAAGACGAACAAAACATTAATAAAAATAAAAGGATTTATGCTGCAAATTTGGGATTAATTCAAAATGCCGTACCTGATGACCTGGAGGCTGCAGGTAGATATAAAGACGATATATTTGAAACGATGTGCGTATGCGTGTATTATTTCAAAGTTTTTTTATGTGTAAATACGGAGGTCGGC
This sequence comes from Acanthosepion lycidas, assembly GCA_963932145.1. NCBI lineage: Eukaryota > Metazoa > Mollusca > Cephalopoda > Sepiida > Sepiidae > Acanthosepion > Acanthosepion lycidas. Next base: position 47,834,997 of record OZ010576.1, read on the forward strand.
TGAAAAGTCCAAAGGCTGACGATGAAGAAGTGATGCTAGAGCTGTGAAATCTTGCATGCATTAATTTCAACTATTCTTATTAATAGCTGCATTGTTTCTTTCCAGGTAAACTGAAATCTGACTGTTCAAAGAATACTTCAAAAGTAACAAGTGGCGACTTCTGAAAATAGACAAAATTTGGCATTATGGTGCTATCAAGTACCTACAGAAAAACGTTTAGTCCCCAAGCTGACATGGTTGCTGACATGGTTGCTACATTAGGAGATGACGCTCCATCTTTATCAACAGTGCAAGAGTGGACAGCTGAATTTTGGGAGGGAAAGAGAGAATCTTGAAGATGACCCATGATCTAGACGTCTTGCAATTGCCACCACTGAGGAAAACATTGATCGTGTTCACCACATGGTGATGGATAACAAGCAATTGACTATAAATCAAATAGCAGATCCTATGAGTGGGTTGAAAATATTCTGCACAATAAACTTTGCATGACGAAGGTGGGTGCCAAAATCTTCTGACACTTGACTGATCACATCATGATAAAATCTGACATTGTTTGAGGCAGATCCAGCTGGTTTCCTTGAACATTTCCTAACCCGGGATGAGCGCTGGGTTCATCACTTTGAGTCAGAGACGATCCATGCAGTAGAAATACCCCTCCTTACCTTCTCCAAAGAAGACCAAGGTCTCATCTGCAGTGAAGGTGGTGACCTCAGTTTTTGTGATTCAAAAGGCATTTTTATTGACTACCTTCAAAAGGGTCACACCATCAATGGAGAATATTATGGCAACTTGCTGGGACAATTACAAAAGGCTATCAAGACTAAACACCCAGGAAAACTGACAAAAGTGGTTTTGTTTTATCAGGACATTCCCCCAGCACATAAGTTCTTGATTTCAATGGGTCTGAACAGGTTAATCACTACCCTATTCTCTTGATTTGGTCCCATTTCACTATCACCTGTTCCCCAATATAAAAAAAATCACTTGGCTGGGAACCACTATTGCTGTGATGATAATGTCATATCTGCTGTTGATGACTTTTTTGACCAAGAGGATGAAAACTTCTTCACCAATGGGATCCAAATATTGCAATACCAATGGAAGTAATGTGTTGAAAAATAAACCTTCTTTAGTCACACTTCGTGAGAGTATCTTGGTCAGTCGACCTTCAGAATTAAGTTATGAATAGTGTTTTGTAGGAAGCGTAAGTTTCTTAAGAGCCAAAAAAAAAAACAGTTCATAAAAATTAAATAGAGAGGAATTATCATGTATATCTTATAAGCTTGATATCACTTCCAAATAAAATCTGATTACTCATTGCTTTCTATTAATGTTCATAAAAGTGAGAGAGAAATGGGTGTATTGTTGAAAATGGAGAAACATTTATATTGGCATCTTTGATGCTTGGTAACTTGCTTCCTATAGTGTTGTAGTGTTTTGAAGCTAAATTCGCTCTTTTGGATATTTTTATATGTGCATGCCTATGCAAACAGAATATGACATGAGATTGGATTTAATATGAGACACCTATGCGCACATGGGAGTAAAAACAAAAATGAATCAAGTCCCTTCTTGGTATTTAACTACAGAGATGCCTCAGGTCACAGAGACTGGTTGTAACCACCCACCTTGTAATAAAATGAGATAGGTGCTGCCTAGCAAGGATGGTCCACTAGAGCTGTGCATATTCTTTGGACTCCAATTGGGGGTTCAGCTGGCTTTGTGTGCGCCTTTATTTTAATTTCTTTCTACCTTATAAAGAACACATGGGCCAGAATGTATTTTTAGGAAAGATTAGAAAACATTCAGTCACATGATATGCTCCCTACTGCATCTGTACACTTTTGAATCTTTGCCATTGGAGTTGACATCAAGCTCTTCTGATCTCGAGTTTGTTAGTCTTATTTCCTATCAGGGCTTTTGATTGGCCCATAATTATGCTGCTATTTTTAGCAGTGACAACAGTAGTAACCATTTGGAATATTCTTTCTTTCCCACATGTGTATTGCATGTGAGTAGATGAATAGACTTATAGGATCAACATATTGAATCCAAAGTGTAACACCTTTTGCTGACTCCTATACCCGGTGGTGTAACCACATTTAGTAGTCTGGTCCTTAGGGCCTGAAGGACAGCATTTTAACCATAGGACTAACTCTGCACTGGTCAGTGCTGACACTTGTTCAAGCTGGTTGTTGGTCACTGGTTGCTTTGATTCACACCATCTCTGTCCACACTGTTCTTGATCTCAGAGCAGTGGAAGATCAAAGGTCACAGTATCGCAGCGCTGTTTCAAGCTGTGGTCGGTTCTATATTAAGGAAGAAAAATATCTTCACAACAAAAAATAAAATGAGCGATTCATAGTGGTAATCTTCAATTGATTTATATAGATCTTGGTACAAAAAAAATTAACCCATAACCCGCATTAATCTCTATAGTGGCACTGGACCTTGGTCTAAACTTCTGGAGGAGCTGGGTTCAGAGTCCTTGGAATCAGGAATTGGTAGCAGCTGACATGGAATCCAAAGGCACTCGTTATAGGTTCTTAACCCATGTCCCTGAGCTCCCTGCTTATATGCACTTATGTCCAAAACTGGTACGAGGTCAAAGGATTCCCTCATCCTCACATTAATCCCAATAAAGGTTTTCTTTGTTCCCTGTTTCTGCTTTGTTAATCAACTTTCCAAATTTGGAGAATTATCCATCTTCCTTGAGAGTAGTCACAGGGATTGCTCCTCCCTTACTCCAACAGGCTTCATTTCACATCTCACACCACCACTCCACACAGACAGGGCTTAATTCTGCTATAAGAAGATTGTGCTGCTCCAAACTTATAAACAATGAAGGTCTGTAACAAACAGCTTTTGTATTATATTTGCAACAGAGTAAAATGTGTGTACATAAAAAATGTAGTTTCAATTGCGTATTCCGTCTCTAAAAAAAAATGTTGGGTACTTTTGTTCACACCTTATATATATATTGTTGAAAATATATTTCTTTTTACAATAATGTTCACCCTGTACAAGACCCAAGATATACTTTAAGGTAGAAGGTTGCAGAGTAAAAGGCACAGTTTATGGGGATATGTGGGGAAGATAATTGTTAATCCTAAACTTGAATGGGTTAAGACTGTAGTGAGTGAGGAAGCATCCTTTTAGGAGTTGGTTCCTAAGGCAGTGGTTCATGGGAAGGAGTTGCTCGTGGAACTTACATCTCACCAATGAAATACAAAAGGAATAAGGGTGGTTCACAACAATGTGTGTGGCATGGTGGGTCTTAAATGTGCAGGTTAGAACTGGTGAAACTAAGGATTGTATTTTTATCTGAATACTTTCCATGGAAACAGTGATAGAGCAGTGAAAAGTTTGAAACATTTCATCTGTGGGGAAAGGTTTTGTAGGGTGAAAAATAATCATTCAAAGGAAGTGGAGACACTTTTGGACTCTATGAAGACTAGAAAGTGAAGACTGGGCCATATATGCAGCAGTACTCTATTTTCAACCCAATCTGGTTCTTGTAAAAGTAGATAACAGGAGGAGTCGGGTACTGACTGGAGAAGTACGAGGAGCTGATGGTTTTTCTCACATCTTTAGCAATAGATCATATGTATGGGTTCCACTTGAGATCCAGGTTGAGCCTAAGTTCTAATAGGCACTCAATGTAGGGGTCCTCCCTGCAAGAACATCTATTCATTGCAATTGGTAAAAAATTCAGGTTCTGCTCAGTGATAAAAGAATGTCACTAGTTTAATATGGATTTATAAAGGATTTCTTACCTAATCATATATATGAAAAATAACTAAACTATCATAATGATCCAGAATGTCAAACTGCTTCAGTGTTTTGTTTTTAAAAAGAAATACATATATATATATATATATATATTTATATATATATTGTCATCCACATACACACTGTTTTGCTGTATCACAGCTCATCAGTGTGGCTAGACGTCCAGTTGCTTCTAGCTAGGATATATGTATGCAATTCCATGTTTTTATAATAAAATTGTTTTAAAGCATCTGATCCTGGTAAAGTTTTGGGGGAATACTTTTATTTCTAAGATAGATGTACCCTGTTTTTTTTGGGGGGTGGGGGGAGATTTTATTATGCAACTTAAGTGTTTTTCATCATATTGTAAATAAATATAATTGTATAATCATTGATATTTATTTTTTAATTTAATTTCAAATATATAAAGATTGACTTGGTTTGTAAGAAATATATAATATCAGAAGAGAAACAAGATACTGTTAGTTTATTGATAGATGAGAAAAAAATGTTAAAAATTGTGAATAAGTTGAATAGAGATCACATAGTAATAATAATGTATAAATTTGAAGATGATGAGAAATGGTAATGCCGAAAGCTAGAGAAGGTGATCAAGAATGACCAAACCAAAATCTTGCAGGATTTTAAGACCCAAATAGACAGTGTCTTTGAAGCCACCTTACTAGACATCACTGTTATCGACAAAGTAACAATAAAATATTTCCTCATTGATGTGTCTGTTCCTGAAATTGACAAGCTCAAAAAGTATTAAAGTTATCAGTATGTGGGATGTTTAGGCCATTATAGCACCAGCTATCATTAGCAAATTAGGTTCTATATGACTGAACTTAAAATCCTACATTGAGAAAATCAGAATAAAACCTTGTAAATCAATACTTCAGAAGTCTGCATTGCTTAGCACAACAGATATTCTTCAAAAGATGCTCTTTGCCAGAGATTATATAACTTGATGAAGAATACCCATTTGGTTGAAAATGAAGCCATATAAATGAAGATGATAATAATGTTAAAGAAATCAAAAACATTGGAAAGAAAAGAGAAACTGGTTTCAAGAATGTCACAGACCAACTTTTACTCTAATGTAATTATTGCAAAAATTTAAGGTAAGAGAATTAAACAGCAAATATTTTTTTTAAATGTTTTAAAATTAGGGATAATAATGTTCTTTTTATCAAGTGTATATTAATTTAGAAAAAGACTTATTTAACAATGTATAAGGTTTCATTCTTAATCTTATAAAACTATATTAATTTCTTCATGTTGCAAAAGTAGTCCATGGTATATCCACAATGGAATATATGGATGACACTTTACAGCATTAAATTTTAAATCAAATTTTGACAGATTTAAATTCTCTGTCTTGCTGACAGAACATTTCAAATAAGGACCCAATAATTTGTTCTCATATAGATGCACCAATGATTTTCCAGTATATGATGTCAGGCACCTGTTTTAATCTGGACAAAATTATAAATAAACATTTGAATTTCATGCAACTGCTAGATTAATTCATTAGTCAGCCACAAGTGGAATTATGTGTGGCATGCAATCACTTGTTTCCACTGGTGTAGTTGATGCATCTCTGTTGATTGTGTTAATCCTAGTAAAAGTACTGCAACAGATTTTGTAATTACAGTACTGTATTTTATATTAATAACTACAGGTTTTGTTTATACTAATGTATTTTATTCAGTCACTTAATTCGCATATAATTTACATTTAATGATAGTTTGATATAAGTTTCCAACAGTCAGTGTATAGAAAAAAGGGATGCATAATTAGTAGTTCAAAAAAATAATATAATATCTTGATGTGAGGGGTTCTTGAGATGTCTATCTACCTAACAGCTCTGGGGGTTAGGGGTGAAGGAACTACAACTGTCTTGGTTACAAGGCCTGAAGAGGAAAACAAAAGGCCTTATAGCTAATACAGTTGAATTTACTGATGACCCAGGCACTTCAAGTCATGATGATTGTTCAAAAGCTTATGAACTGGATCAATTGCATACAGTCATGATTGAGAAGCTGAAGACTGCATCATTATACTGAAAAGGTACGAATCTTGACTCTTGTACCTGATTCATGGTCTGGCTTATTCTGTGCTAACTATTCAATCTTTCTGAATATCTCATTCATACAGCTTGAGATTTGAAGAAGACAAATGTATACTAGCAGTCCCAAATCCAAAGAAAGGCAAATCATTGTCACAGGATACAATCAACTGAATTTTAAAATGTGGTTTTAGCTGGCAGTTACCTGGTAGTAAATACTATATAAGTATTGGGAACAAACAGTACAAACAAAAATGACTGGTTTTGTGCAAATTAAAAAAGCTATATGCTGCTTTTAAAGAAAGACATCCTGATGTAAAAACAGGATCCTCAAAGTTCTGCTCCTTGCACCCAAAATGGTGTGTCATTGCTGGCTCAAGTGGTACTCATTCAGTGTGTATTTGTATATACCACCAGAATGCAGTTCTTTTGGTAGATGCAATCAACTGGGACATAACATACAAAGATTTGATCTGCAAGGTGGTATATGACCCATCAAACAGAATATGCATGATGCATCGCTATGAAAAGTGCTCTGAATCTAATGCACTAATGGCATTCATGGTGTGGGGAGCTTCAGGAATTTGAGCCTGATGCCAAATTCCATTATTCACAATGGCAATCAACTGACTGCTCCACTTTGGTAATACTAACAACATGTGAGGAATACAAACAGATTCTAGTTGAGACAATTAACTAAACACTCATATGTAGCAAAATGTCAGGCCAAATACCTAAAAACCAAAAAGAAAATTTAGCAAAAAATGAAGCAATTATTCTTAGTGATTTTGCAGAAAATAATCAATTTATAATTCAGCATGAGGTTCAAGGGTATCATTGAAATAAAATGTATTGCACTATACATCCAGTAGTCATTTACTTCATTAACAGTCATGGTGTTCTCTCCCATGATTCTCTGTGCTTTGTTTCAGAAGATAACCATGACACAGCTTTTGTTTATGAAGTACAAAGATTGAGAATAGAGTACATTAACAAATATCCCGGTATTGAAAAACTATATTATTTTTTCCAATGGTTGTGCTGGGCAATACAAAAATCCCATTATGTCACCATAAGCAGGATTTCTAACTTGATGCTGAGTAGATTTTCTTTGCAACAAGTCATAAGTTACTATGTGATAGAATTGGAGTTTTGTCAAGAGATATGTTGCCAAAGACTTTGTACCACTAAATAAATTTTTATGTGAAATTTTACCTCCAAAATCATTAACTGATACTGGAAGATCTTACAAGCTTTCAGATGAGGATTTCATTAAGATAGTAGCAGCATTTACTAGTTTCCAATCAAGAACAGCTTGATTCATTTTTTAGGATTCTACACATACATACACCACCTATTATTTGTATATAAATTACTAATGTGTTTTATTTCATGTTGACAATTTTTAAACGAGAAGTGTTTTTTTAATCAAAAGTAATTAAAAATTGGCAATGAATGAATAAGATTTGATTCTAACACCAATGTTATTTCATTATTAAAGATATTTGTATATTTACATAATTTTTCAATAATTTTATCTGCCATAACTTATATACATATATTTAATATTTTTTCATGTTTACAATAATGAAAGAATTATTCAAACTGAAGAAGCGTTCTTAATGCTTTAAAGATTGAAAATTAATAAAATAAAGAATAAAGAAAATTTGTTTCATAATATTCACATTTGTATTATTCTCCATTAAAAAGAAATTTTATATTTCAGTACTGTATTTATTTTAAACTTCTGTAAATACTTTTTGTAGATAAACATGTTTGTTTTGTCTGGTCTTTTTTTTTTTTTTTGTATATTGTTATTTTGTTATTCTCCCATTTTCAATTCCATAATGAAATGTGGTGCTGATATTAACAGAATTTTGCAAGCAATGATACAAGAGAAATGTATTGTTTCTATATTATTTTAAATATATCCAACCACCAGCATAATCCTGATCATTTCTATTCTGACAGTTATCTTGCTCCTTATAGACACTGAACAGAAACACTTGAAACAAAAGCACAAAATTTTAACTAATGTTGTAGCTTCTATTCTGAGCAAACTAAGAAATAACCAAATATCTTTTTGGTACAAATAATGTTTAATATATAAAATATAGTAATAATTAAAAAAAAAAAATTGTCATAGATACATTAACACATGGAGATTATCCTCCCTACTGATATGCTATGAAAAACCCAGAAATCATTATGGCATATAGGAAGAAAATGAGTAACTACCAACACCGAGTTTCATGTGCGACACTCTGGACTTAGGAATATATGCTTTCCACCAGGTGTATAAACAGCAGGCTACTGACTGAAATAATTATTGAGTGACTATTGAGTGGAACTATCCAGTTGAATTAGTGTGAATTATTGTGCGTTGATTATTTGGGTTTTGATTTAGAATTTACCAGATGTTAAGCCGAGCCACACTACTAACAAGGTATTCACTAAAATTAATTAATTAATTATCTTTGGTTGCCTTTTTGTTCTTGTTAAGTATTTATTTGCAGTTGTAATTAAATACTATTTTATCTTAACATTGAAGTCTTGAGTTATACTTAATTATTAACAGCCACTGTACATCACTAAATATTAATAACTTAAAATTGATTAATTTTGTGCTTTTTTGATAGCATTTTTAGATTCTTCAGGCCAAAAACTTTTTGAGCCAATTTTTAGGAGTAAGGAAGCTCTAGAATTCATTTTACAGACAAAAATAGATTATGAACAGTCAAAACTGGGGAAAAATAAACATTGATGTAAATCGGTCAATTTTTAAAATTAGAAGCTCAAATTTTAGTGATTGTCTTACTTTAACAAACACATGGACAAAATTTCAGAAAAATTGAAGAGTTAAGAGTGACATGCCCTGGATGATTTGACATGAAATGACCCATTTATTATACAACATTTAACTCTATTCCTTAATTCCTATTCCATTTCATAGAAAATCATAGTTCTCCAGACATTCCTTTATTATCTTTCATGACCATGCCTTTTTGAGAAAGACAGTGAACTGGATTCCCCTTGGTTCGAAATTCAGAGTTTTCTTTTTCTTAAAAGCCCATTCTACTCTGCTATTTAACCCATAGCAAGAATAAGAAGAGATGGATTCATACTTTTCCCAAAGAGAACACCACAAACTTGGCTGGAGTTTGAAATTGGCACATCTATTCCAGTTTCTACACCTTTAGCCACTAACCTTACTTGAAACAAAACATTATTGTAATATCTAAATTGTCCTTCACATAAATGAACAATTCTTGTGTTGTAATTTCTGATAATTACAATCTCCTATCCATTCAAATTTATTGTTTGCATTTATCTCCTTTTTTTTTATTTTACATTAAAAATTTTTCTCACCTAAAATTCATAGCCAGATGAACTAACCCCTTCAAGTGATCTAAATTTCACTTTATTAAAAGGTTGTACATGATCACAATAATAGCAAAGCCTATGATCAGTTTTTGGCCCCTGATAAAATTTTTAAAAAAATAAATAAAAATAAAGATATAAGAACAGAAAAGATTTGATTATTTTGAGATTTAATGACTCTTTTGAACTAATTTGAAACAATTTAGAGTATTTGGACACCTTTAGTTGGAGTTGTTTTTTTTTTTTTTAACTTCAATGGGGCTCTTGAAAGGGCTCCAAATTCTATTAGCTAATTTTATTAAGAGAATTGAAATCCTAAAAGTTCTTTAACACATTGTTTGCCAGAGGTCAATTATGAAATCTGACTTCAAATGTCAACTTTATAATAGTCAACTTAGACAATAAAAAAATTTTATTAGGTGATTTATAGCTTCAAGTGAAGTCTCAACATTGTTTACACATTAAAAGTATCACTACGAATAAACTAAATAAACTCGTTGTTGGTTTCTGCAGATCAAAATGTATCAGAAAATGCCAAGCATTGTGGTTGGTAATTTTTATTATTTTTTTTGTTCACAGTCAATGTGTTAAGCAGATTTCCATAATTATTTTATTTTCTGTTAAAAAAAAAAAAAAAAACACACACACATATATATATATATATATATATATATATATATGGGAAGTTGTAAAATAAAAATTACATTTTTTAATCACTATTTAAAAAAAAAATTAAAATCTTCAATTCCTTAATTTTATTTTGTAGCTTTTATTTGATACCAAACTATTTTTAGGATATTTAAAATGTATTTTAAAATTTCCAACATTTTGAGTTATTTTATTAGGTTGGTGCAAAAATAATGACGGTTTTTGACCTTAAAAATACGTCAAAAACCGTCATTATTTTTGCACCAACCTAATAATATATTTCTTCCTATAAGAGACTGATAGATGCTATATTTTATCCGAGAAAGTCTACTAAGATTTATTCTAAAAATATTTCTTCCTTTTTTGGCAGATTATAAAATTAGACTGTTTACAAGAATTTTAGAAGGTTTATGGTTGAGATAGTTGAATAACACCATCAGTGCTATTATTTAATGGCCAAGTCCAGATCAAAAGCCAAGATTTTAATATTGATTTTGACAGTAGTAAGGCTTTTCCAATTTGAAGGTTGTTGCAACATGATTTTCCTATCCTTAAATTTATCCTCACTTTTTTCTTTCTCCAGGCTAGGCTAGGTTTAGTAAATAACTAAGAAACCTTAGCCTGCTTTGCAATTGAGAGAGTTGTGTTATACTCCGTCACAATTAGATCTCATTCTGATTCATTCTGCACACTGGCCAAATGTGACTCACAAAGGCAGAAAACGAAATAACAAAAGTCATTTTCTATGCATTAGGCTCCATGCACCACATTTGGTCTACAAAGTAAACTCCAGCAGTGGTCAATTGTGAACCATCCCACCAGTAAAGGAAACACCCCTTAGGACTACCAGACCTACTTAAAAGCAGGCTTTGAGGACGACCAGAACACAATTGCAAACCGGCCACCATGGAAGCACTACTATCATCACCGTCTTCACTGCCACCACTCAACATGACCGCACATTTCAACAAACATTGCCACTTCCTGGCTTGACCTACCATCTCAGCTATCCAGTTTCATCTCAACTTCGATTACCTCCCCTTCATGAATACCAACCCAAACTGTCACCTCAGCTTACCTTTTATTTACAAGGCATTTCCTTTGCAGTTGACACCAGGGACATCCGCTCCACAGAACAGGTCTACCTTGACTTATTTACAAGACATTCCCTTCACAGTTGACGCAGCAACTTCTGCTCAAAAGAACAGCTCTACCCTGACTCATTTACGAGACATTCCCTTCACAGTTGATGCAGTGACCTCCGTTCCACAAAACAGCTCTATCTTAACTTGTTTACAATTCATTCCCTTTGAAGTCAACCCCAGCAACATCTGCTCCACAGAACAGGGGTACCAAGACCATGCCAATCTGATATCACCTCATTTCAATACAACAGGTCACCCAACCAACAAGATGACCTACAACCATGACCTCCATCAACCAAATGTGCACCAACTGTATCCCATGACCTCATCCATACTGTCACAAGAAATTGTTCACTCCTGACACTACACTTACACCAGATCGCCATTCCTGTACTCTCTACCAACAATAAATGTTGTTTCACTCTAATCCTCATTATTCCTTTCTCTCACTACCATATGCTTAATATAACAGTTGTATATTTTGCAGTGGTTGGTCCTAGGGTTTTAATGCTGATTTTAAAGGCAAAAAAATGCCATATCCACTTGGAAAATTATCAAAGCAGTCTTCTTAACCTCAATTTTCTCCAATTCAGCTTTTTTCTGACTGATGAGGATGTGTGATTAATGTAATAGTTGTTGGCAGGGCCAGTGCAAGGATCTCATGCCCCATCACACTATTACATCTCAATTTTTTTATATGAATACTACCTTATAGTAGTATTCATATAAAATATAAATTTTAATATAACCTAATTATATACAGTAATGGATCATATGCAATACAGGAGAACAATTCAACTAGAAAAATCGAAAATAAATACAATGTATCTAAATACAAATTAGAGATGTCATAATAGATCATTCCATCTTAAATAAATTAATGTTTTGCAGCAATTTTTAACATCAACTTAAGATTTTTCATGTTAAAAAGTTGAATAATTTAATACATTCAACATCATGGATAAAAAATATTGAATTTTATATAATGTTTTTCTGAGATTTAGCATAAGCAAAACAAATTCATTGATTTGGCCAAAAAAAAAATGGTGTCAAAATTTGCAAAGATCTTTCAGCCTTTAATAGTTAGTTGTGCTTAGCAATTTGTAACATATAAATGTCGGTAGAAAAAGCAAATGTTGATAAGATAGCCAGGGTCACAAAGCACTGCCTGGGGCCCCCAATCAGGTTGTCTCATCTCTCAGGGGTGGGGATAGGAGTCTGTACACACAAACCCTGGTTGTTAGGCTATGGAAAGTGGAACTGATGAGCCAAATTCAAATTCTAGCCAAGTCTGTTCTGTTTACTTACATACCTGATCTTGGGAAAGGCAAATCCAACTCTTTTTATAATAATGCTATGAATTAAATAATAGGGTAGACTGGGATCTCTAAAACTGGATGGCAATTAGCTTCTGGAAGTAGGATTACTCTGAATACAAAAATGTAGAAAAAGCAACATGAAATTACTATCTCTCCCAAGAAGTTATGGCAATTTACAGACAATAAAAAAACAAAGAAATCTGTAAAAAAAAAATCATGATAATGTACGTCATATGGCATTTAAAAAAAAAAAAAAACATGAGAAAAGGGAAAAAAAAGAGCTAAGAGAAATTTTATTTTTAATTAATTAAAGCCTTGAAAATCAGTTTGGGCTAACAATCGAATGCTAGCGACTTTAGAAAAAAAATGATTTTCCTTTTATTATCTATTTTTTTGTATTATGTTTCCTTGTCTTTCAAATTAAACTCTGTCTTGTCATCATCTTCAGCTGATGTTCAACTCCGGCAGCAGACAAAACCGATCGAAACGATGAAGAGTCAGCTGTCTGCGCTTAGCATCGCCTTGAACAAATGAGACAATAGGTAGCCGTTCCAATGCTGCTTGCTTGATTCGGATTATTCAGCGAAAAGAGAAAAAAGTGGCGAAAGTAAGAGACCACAAAAAAGAAAAAAAACTCATGACTGAAGGAAGGAGTTTACAAAGACTATTTTAGTGTTTATTGTCACCCCCACCACGGTCAGGGTCCGTAAAGTGAGACACGAGTTGAGGGTAGGATTACAACAAGTGCTTCTCATCATCTTTGATTACCATCAGCAGGAGCTAGTAATAATAGTTTTAGTTTTTATTAAGTGTTTTCTCTTCTCTTTCCTCTTCCCATTTTGTTTATTTTATTTAAAAATATATGACTATTATGTCTCGGCCGTCAAGTCGGCCAGGAAGCACCCCGTCAAGTCGACGGGCGAGTATCAGTCCTTGCAAGGTCACAGCTGCAAGTATGAAAGACCGATTCACTTTGTATTTCTATCCAACATCTTATTATTCACAGAAGGTAAACTTTGTTTTCGGCATATTTTTCATCTCCCTCTCTAATCATTGTTCTAAATTTGCAAAAAAATCCGAAAATTAAGTAAAAAAAAAACCCAAACGACTAGAAACTATTTGGTGTCACCTCTTATGGTTGGAATCTAAAAATCCTGCATGTTTTTTTACACTTTCTTTTGAGATTATCCGATTTTTTTTTCAGTCTTTTATTTTATTTGGTATTTCATTGAAATTATGACCTAAACAATTTAATTTTAAAAATATCAATATTTTGATTTTTCTTTTAAACTATTCTGCTCATCAAGAGAAGACCAGTTCAATTTTTCTTTTACAAAAAAAAAATAAAAATAAAATAAAACAATAATAAATAAATAAAATAAAATTTTATTTTTAACCTTTTTAAAATTAAATTATTTTAAAAACTGACCCGTTTTCTTTCGAGTATATAAATTTTTATTGAAATAATATTCACTTTTACGTTTTTTTTTTTTTAAATAAACTAAAAATGCTGATTATGATTAACATTTTTATTTAGTTGGCGATGAGGAAGACAAACTAAGATGTAAAAATATAAAAAGTATGCATAAATTAAAAATATTAAAACTATTTTGACAATAATTCTTGTTATAATATAAAACTCACTTATTTTTATTAAAAAAAAAAGATTACCTCGCAATTAGCCGTTAAAAACTTTTTTTTTATGCGAAAAAAGTAAAAACTAAAAAAGAACTCACCATGACAGTCTTTTTTTTCTAATGAAGAAAAAATCGGTTTAATTTTCTTCACTCTTATTTTTAATTTTTCTGACCCCTCAAATCAAATTTTAAATTTCATGAATTTTCATGTCCTGTAACAAAAAAACCTAAAACAATTGTTAGGGTTTTTTTTTAGTACCAAAAATATAGAATCACCGGTTTATTTGTTGTTCTCATCCAAAAATTACTTTTAAATTGATTTTTTTACGAATTTTGTTTGTGCTTTTAAAATTAAATAAATTACATTATGGCACACAAATATCTAACACTTTTATGGGTATTGTTAAAGTTTAGCGTTACAAACAATTTCTGCATACCAAATACTGATTTACCTCCCTTACATTATTTTAACTAGCCTCATATTTTGAGCCGTCGGAGGGTAATTCGTTGTTTGTTCTGCAGAAATTGTACAAAGCTGTTAAATAAAGTGTTAAAGTTAACAGAATTGGAACAAAAACGAAAAACAGCTTATAACTTCGAAGCCCAAGTCGTAGTAGACAAGAAGAATTAGTCTTTCTTCTATGAAGTAATGTAAAGAAAGGAAAATGTTTCCAAACCAAAAGTCAAACAAAACTCAAAAAAAACATACATTTTTTTTTTCTTCTTCTCTGAAGTCGATAATCTCTTCTAAATTAAAAATAGAATATCTTCGCATTTTCTTCACAGAGATTAAATTTCAGTTTTTTTATACATGGAAAAAATATTTTTAATTAATAAATTATATTTTGTTTCGGACTTTATTTTTTTTTTGTAGGTTTTATTTCGATATATGACTTTTGAAAATCCAAAAGAGGGCTCAGATTTAAATTTTATGGGTAAAACAGTAAAAAATAAATCACTTTTTTAGTGTTTGGGTTTAGTAAGCAAAAAAGAAAAAATCGTTTCAAATGCTAAATTTAACAATGACGCTCTTATCACAAACATTTATTAATTATCGATAAAAAGAATTTCATACAATCGTGACCTCTTCTTGCATCAATTTTCTTCAATGACAACATTGTCATGAGACCAAAATTTTTTTTCACTTGCTATACAAATATTAAAAAAAAAAAAATTAAATTACTATCCATATAAATCTATTAGTTTCAAGGGATTTTTTAAACAGTTTTTATTTCATACAAACAAAATTCCAGTATTTAACAATCTACCTATCCTTAATTTTTTTAACATGCAAGAAGATGTCTTAGTGTACTGTACTACTTCTAAAAAGTTACTTTAATGAAGTTGAAGTAATTTTCTATTTTGTATTATTCATCTTACTGATTAAACAGCATCACTCCCTTTTTTAAGGTCTGCCATTGAAATCTTTGGTGTGATGTTGAATTCTTAATATTTCCTTTTGAAATATATTGCAATTTGCAATGCATAATAATAAGAAAGATTTTAGTTTTTATGAATCAACAAAACAGTGTACTGTAGTTGAAGCAAAATTACTTGATTTTTTTTTTAAATAAAAAGAAAAACTTCTCAGAAGTAAAAAAAAAAAAAAATCACTTTCCAATTTTAAGTTAAAATTTTTAACTTATCTACAGATCTTCAAAAGATGAATCAAGGAATTATGGCATTTTTCAAGGAATTAAATAGTAATACACAAGTTAAAAACGTCTAAATACAAAAAAAAACTCATTCTCATCTCACCAATACAATTTTTATTTTAAGTTACTTGTGACATGTCCCCTAAGTAGAAAAAAAACTTACTACTGATAACTAGGAAATCGGTAACTTAAAATAAAAAATTCCTTTTTGTTGTTTGATTACCATAATCTTTCTTTTAGGTTTGATTTTTGTGTGTACAGTATGTGTGTGTATTTATAGACCAGTCATGACATGTGCATCTGTCCAAAATATGTTTCACTATTGTCCTAGTAGTATTTGAATGAAATAATGACATTTTTACCCCATTTATCCACCCCAACCCCATCAGGACATAAATTATATCATGTTTGTCTGTTTCCCCACCTCCAATTACTGTTTATTATCTGTGAACTGCAATGACTTCTTTAGAAAGATAGTGAAGTGGTTTCCTGTTGCTTTCTCCATAGTTTTGTATTCAGAGTACTCCTCCTAAACTATCTAAGGCTAGAAAGCCCAGTCTACCCTGCTATTTAGCCCAGCATTAGAAATGGATTCATCCCTTCCCCAAAGGCATAAGTGTAAAGTGAACACAATAGACTAGGAAGGGATTTGGACTGATTTCCGATTCTTTTTTCCCATAGTGTACTTGTGACACTATCTGCACATCCCCAACCAAATTTACCAACCATTCAGTTATGTGCCATGCATGATACATGTTTAGGCGATCATATATCTGTGGTAGACCAGTTGACATCAATTTGTGGTGTGATGGTTAACAAGCTTGTCTCATGAATCCATTTCCTAGTGTAATAATCGTTTTCATTTTTACTGGATACTCATGACTGCGATCTTGTACCAGAAAGCTAAGCTTAAAACCTTTAAGACAATTTCTGCTGAATTGTCATTTTTTTTTTATTTATCAAATTATAATTATATACTTTCCATTTGAAATTATTTTTTTTAAATTTTAATAGTAGATGTGAATTGATATCACCTCCATATATATTTCCCTGCCTGAACTATATTTATATTTTCCAGTCTTCCTAGAAATTTTATGCCTATACCATTTTTTGTTGTCCTTAAAAATTTGTTTTTTGTAACCAAAAGAAAATATAGGTAAATGATCCTTTACAGACCTTAAAGAAATAAATTCTTAAAACTGCAATTCTAAATAATAATAAAATAACTTAATTTGGTGTTGATAGATTAATTCTTATCTATGTTGCTTAACTTGTGAACTCTTAGTCAATTATTATCTGTTAATTTAAGAATAAAACTCGCGTTGTCTTCTCAGCAAGTAAGTCTGGTCTGGTGTAATGGCTAAGCTAGTCTCATAGATCGGTTACTAGTTCAGTTCTCACTAGACTCTCTCTAGTGAGAACCCAATAGAGAGATACCCATACATGTGGCCTCTTGCTAAATCTAAGCTTTGCTCAGTAAATAAAATATTGTCAGTCTTTGTTAGAAGTTATTTCTCAGAATAGCTTGACTTATTTTTTTAGTAAAAATACAGACCAATAATTTGTCTCATATTTGGTCATTGGATCAAATTCTTTGCAAATTTGCAGTTATACAATACATGATAATTTTTTTATTTTATTTTCTTAATGTACTAATAAAGCTAAAATTCTTACAAAAAATTTAAAAAAACAGCAGAGTATGTAAGGCCAAATTCAAATGAAACAGTTTTTTTTCTTTACATTATGAATTTTTTCTTTTTTACAGAAGGCATAAGGCAGTAAAATTTAAACAAAAGAAAGAAAGTAATTTGGGTCATACGCTACGGCATGATTTTGACATGTGACCTACATTGAGAACAGTAATTGGGTTGGCAAATGATAACCTTAAAGCTACTTATAAGTCTGCTCCTATCATTGTTTATTTATGGTTTCAGTTAACATGGGGGAAAAAAAGTAGCCAGATTTCTTAAGAATAATTTTATACCTGCCTTTCAACTTATAACATTTAGAGATAACTGTAGTTTAATGATGATAGTTTTTTTTCTGTTTAATGTTTATTAAGCTTCTAGCACAAGTGTAAGGTGGCCGATAAAGACTGACTTCACTACAGTAGTAAGGATCTGTGAAACCAGCTTGCTAGCCATTATAGTTCTTTGAAGTTTTCTTAATGAACATTGTTAGAAAAGAAAAAAAAAAATTTATTGTTAATAAATTCAGTTTTGGTATCTACATAATTTGGTAAGAACTGCACTGTTTATTGACAAGTAACAATGAAAATATTTGTAGGAGTTCTATTAGTGGTCAATATTTCATTGTTCACCACCAAATTGTATGTGTATATAAGTCATCAGGTGTGTCTTCAGAAATATATAGTATTCTTTATGTAATACTTTTGAAAATTCAGTTCAAAATTTTTTGCTAAAAAAACAAATTATTTAAAATATAGCAAATTAGAAAAATGTGTAGATAAGAATAAAATTTATTTTTTTTCAATTCATTTACTTATTTTTCTTTAGAAATACACTAGAATTTTTAATAGACAAGGTGGGCAGAATAAAAGAAGTGGCTGAAATTTTGTTTTATAATTGTCAGTAAAGAAATGCTTTGCTCAAGAATGCTCACAGCTTAAGGGATTTCTTGATGCACCAGATGGATTTTTCTCCCCCCTCAATAATAATCATCCTCTGCGCTTCTATTTGAAACTCAAAAATAATTAAAATTCATTTATTATAGATATCTCTTACCAATTTCAATTCTAGGCCGATACTAAATATATTATTATTCTGCTTGTTCCTCACTGAGTTAGCAGGTGCTTTATATCCTGTTACTACTTCAGATAAATAATGGACCATTCCATTTTGATTGAGAGAAAAGAAAAGGATATATCAAAGATGCTCAGATTTAGTGAACAAAAGAAAGGGAAGATAGTGGAAGTGATAATGATGTCAGGTGCTTCATGTCTGCTTTAGTGAAATGGAAATTATTTTCATCATTGATAATATTCTCTAATGCATTTTCAGTATTATTCAAGTTTCATTGGTAATTATTCTTCATTAAATAAAATAAACTGAAGGTGGTAGTCAAGATACAAAGAGAGAATGACAGCAATTGGATATAAAATAAAAACAATTGTTTCTCTTATTTTGTTAAAGTTGTTAAGCTAAAATATTTAATGATGCAGTAGTGGAATTTCCAAGACAATTTTTATTTTATAATTGTAGAAATTGGAAGGAATGTATTCAATCATTAAACTAAAAAATATGACTCATCAGAAAGTTTAAAATAGGAAATCCATGAAGTTTTCATGTATACTGCTAATATCACTCATGATAACTATGAAAATATTGACATCAGTAAGCACCAATTATAGTAGTAATATGATAATACCAATAAAAGTACGATACTGCATGATTTGTAAGTTGGGTTTGCAATTTTCAGTTGTGATGTCTTTTTAATATTTTTTCCCCAGAACCAAGATGGAATTTGGAGAAAATTAATTTAAAACTTATAATCATTTATTTTTTCTGGCACACTAAGCACAAAATTGAGTGTATCAGGTTTTAGCTGAGGAGAGTGAATAATAGTGAAAGTCAAGCCTTTTTCTAATTTCTAACACATGTACCTCATTAAATCTTGGGTCAAAATACTAGGTTGGAGATATGAGCTCTTTCCAGTCTAATTGAAAGAGAACCACTTCTGTTTATTAAGTTTTAAAATAGTCTGATCTCATCTACATAAACTTTCTTTGGGTTATTCATTTATAAATTTGCTCTGGGTTATTTAAATAAGTATCTACCAGAAGTCCCTTTAAACTGACATTCTGCCAGAAACCTTTCATTTGTCAACTTATTTGAAACATAATTATTGTTATGATAGAAAATACATTAAAAACTCTCTGTGAAATCATTTAAAGAAGAAAAATTTCAGGTATTCATTGAAAACAATATCACATACACTTATATATATGTCAACATCATTTATAGGTTAGCTCTTGATTTTCAACCAAGAAATCATTATTATGTACCTTTGAAAAAGAAACATAACAACCAATTAGAGCAAAAAAATACTACATATTTGGCTGTTTTGGGTTTGCTATGATCAAACCAGTGTTTATATTGGCAAGTGTGAACACTCAACAATTGGTGTTACATTCTGAATGTAAAAACAAATGTAAATAATAACTTGAGGCTGAAGTGGATTATAAATAAAACACAAAAGATTTTCTGTAGATCTGTGGCTACTGATACAACATATATTATAAAAGTTTTGCAATAACATACAAAGTTCTTTTGGCAATGTTTAGCAATCATGTTCTCAAAAGGATGGTTATTCCCTTGACACTGCTATTATTGTATACACCCTTCACTTCCTTGGCTATGATTATTATTTAAAAAAGTGATGATTAGAAATTTAATAAAATCCAAACATATGAAAGTGGATTTTTTTAGTCAATTCACCCCAAAGAAGGGTGATAATACTGACAAATTTGAATAATTTAAATTAACCCAGCATTAAAATTTTTCAAGTTGTAAAAAGATATACAATTTTTACATCATTCATAAAGAAAAATAAATTATGCATAAAACGTACACAAAACTAATTTATACTGTTTTATTAAGAAACATTCTGAAATGAATAAAACTTTAACCATCAGTCTTAAACTTATTTTTGTCAGTGTGTGTGTGTGTATGTATATATATATATATATATATATATATATATATATATATATATATAAGGTACTTTAACTCCAGTCAAGCATAGCATTCATCTTAGAAATCAGCCATAAAATCAGTCATAAAATTTGAAACAATTTGTTTCTATGTCCTAGTAATTCACTAGTTGAATTACAGCTGATTATGACAAAACAATTCCTTAGTACTGTGATGGTGAGCTAGTAGGACTATTGGTCAAGTTATACTAAACTGATATTCACACTCCCTAAACTGGCCTATGCTGACAGAATAGCTATGGCTGCACCTTCTACGCCTCTCTAGTGCCTCTTTATAATGTTGGATGCCAATTGTAATTTATTCATCACACCTCAGTGGCACAAAGTTAGTCATCCAGAAATTGTCACAGGCATCAGTAATGTCTTTCATCCTATCTTTCTTAGTGCAATGGAGAGATACTGTCCAGGTGACAGACCTTCAGTTAATTTTTGATTTTCAGAAGAAAACTTTGGTTTTGGTGTTGAACATAGGTTGCTAGCTTGTATAGAAAGTTTGTTTTATTAACACACCTTTTAATTCAGATTGCTGAAGGTGAGCATTGGTAACTGGAATTTTTATGTTCTACTTTGGCACTGAACAAGTAAAGGCAACAAAAGAAGTGACAATCTGTTCAGATTATTTTATCATTGATTTTGTTTTTGTTTTTTTTAATGGTTTATCAACTCTTCCTGGGTTATTTAAAGACAAAACATATTTTAAGATTATAGAAGGTTGCTTACAGCAGCTACTGTCCTCCATCTAAGTACTGACTGGGCTCAAGACTGTTTAAATATGATGATCGAATGAGAACCATTGTGATTTGACTGTAAGCTAAATTATTTTATCAATAATATGAGAATAGTGAATAGACATTTTGATAAATATGAACAATAGATAAAACTTGACTGGTACATAATCTTTTCAATATTTGCATTAAAATTAAACAATCCATAAATTTGTGCATTTCTGATCAAACAAGTTATTTTTGTGTATATGTGAAATAAAACTTAAAATGATACAATGAGAGGTGATTGCTATATCTTAATATAACAACTTAATACTCATTTTGATTCCAAACAACTGAAACATCAAAAAGTACATCAATAATGATGAAACTGATCTCAAACCATTTGTAACAGTCATCAGTAGTATTCCTAGAATTTGTTATGTTTACTAAGCTTAAATAAGTGGACCACTCAGTGAGGATCAAACTAACTAAAAAGCTGGTTAACCATTACCCCACAGCAAAGCACCCAGCTGACTGATTATAACCCAAAATGAGTTTATCCTATGCTATTTTTGCACTCTTGATATTAATCATTGTTAAATTGATAAATGATTTAAAACATGAGAAACAAACATTAGAAAACAATGTCAGATTGTAACTCATAACAAACAACTAATACTATGAAATGAGCCATTGAAAGAATTCCCCAATGGCTATGTTGCTTGTAAAGGCTTTGATCTACTCTGAATATGTTGACATACATTTCTTTCTTTACAAGTGATTCTTTCATGCAAAAACGTTAACAACTGACTCTTGATGTTAACATACATATTATAATCCATTAACTGAATGGGTCCAACTTGATTATTTTAATATGTAACTAAATGTTTGTTTTCTTTTATAGGTTGTTCTTGCTCTTTATGAGAAGGATATTCCATTCAAAAGATGTATAGTGAGTTTGTTCTCTGGACAGCAGAATGAACCTTGGTATTTAGAAATCAACCCCAAAGGCAAAGTGCCAGCTTTGAAAGATGGTGAGAAAGTGCTTGTTGAATCAGACAATATAATAGACTATTTAGAATCCACAGTACAATCAGGTAAGTCATACCAAAAAGTACTTATCAAGTCAAAATAAAGCACTTTCTGATTATATTGATTTGTTTTTTTTCTATCACATTTTATGACCACTTTTTTCATTAATTAACTGTGGTTATCAAATGCAAAATTTAGGTCAATATTTCATGTCATGTAACATGCACATTTTATTTAAATAAATACCAGCATATAAAAAGCAATTACGCATTATACATGAAGAGACAATTTTTGAAAGTCACTCAAAGCAAACAGGCATGGGGTTACCACAGCAATAGAAGTTTTAGGGTCTGAAGATGAGTCATAAATTTTCACAAGATGGTTGATTTATTTTTTTACAGCTTATCAACCTTTTGCAGGTTATTTAAAGCCAGAAAATAATTTTAGATTGTAAGAATTTTTTTGAGATAATGATTTACTGATATAAGTCCAACTAATTAACTCATAGCTGGGAGGGAAGAGGTGGATTTATAGCTTTCCAAAAATTATTTGCATGTAAGTGAATAACAAACCTGACTGGAACTTGGATACCTGATTTACAATTCCAAATTGTTATCCATTATATCATCCACACATCCAAGCTTACTGCACCTGGTATTCCAGAGCAGTCACCCATCTAGGTAATGATGAGGTTCAACATTACTTAACTTTGGTGATCATAGGTGAACCAATGTTTCAGCATGATATAGCCATAAGCCTTCAGAAGTTAGATTTATTTTTCCCACCTATGTTATTTTTTCATTGTCATTTAAATTTTTATCTCTTTTGGCCATTAAAATGTTTTATGTATTTTGCTTTTTATTTAATTTTCATGAATTTAGCTTCAGGATTTAACAAAAGTTAATTACAAGAAAATTTATATTATTCATAAAATTTTAAAATATATATTTCTTCACATATGGTTTGATATTGTTAGCTTAAAATAGTTTTTACTTACCTTTTATCTCTTTTTTTATAGTAAATTTTAGCCAATATAAAACATGAGATTAGAATTAAAGATAATTTTCAACACAATATTTTCAGATAATTTACATTGTCTTTTTTTTCATGTGCTGACCCCCACTGTCTAAAATTTGATGTAGAATTTCTTTGGTTAAAATAAAAAATGAACCAGAAAATGATAAAAATTCAAATTAACCTCCAAGTAAATAAGAGATAATGAAGGTATCATGGCATGCATTCTTGGAATTACTCAGAATGATACATCTTACCTATAATCACATTGTCTTCACTGTTTTTATAGAATCAATTGTTTGGTGTAAGAATATCAGCTTCTCAACATCAGGTTAGAAAACTAATAAATCTAAGATTCCCATAGTCAATTATTTTCAGTTTATTATTTTACTTGGAAGAAACTAGGCAACTGCACTTGAAGCCTTGCTCTACTAAATATGCTGTTGGGAAAGTAATCTTGACAGGTTTTTTATCTTTGGCCTCGTATTGTAACTTAGATTTTGTAAAATAAAACAGTGGTCCTTTGATTATGATATCCCTCTGCCTGCAAACTTTTCTTTATTGCTCCCTAAGATCTTTTTATTAGGCCCATAGGATATCAGTACCATTCACTTTAGGAATGAACAATATAAAGTGTGTCTCATAATAGAACCAGCTTTTTGTAGCTAAACATTTCACTATGAATGGAATAGATATACTCCAGGGTAGGGAAGTAAAATTTAAACTGAAATGTTCCATCAACCACTACATCAAATGATGTGAAAGCAAATACAGAACAAAGATTATACCGTCACTGATTAATATAGACTATTTTGGGGGCAATATCATAGAAAGATGCTTCACAGAAGGATAAATGGCAAAGAATATCAGACTTCATGCACAAATTGATCCTAACTGTATCTTTAACACAGTTTATATATAATGATAACTGCTGAGCTAAAAAGTGAACTCCAAGAGTGAATGGTCGTGTATAATGACCAGGACCTTAAATCATATATCAGAATGCCATGGAATCCATGAAAGTCAGAAGGCTAGAAAGGTGAAAAAAGTATTCAGGTACCTCAAGAGTTGTGGATCCATTGTTACATTTTATAATGAGAAAAATTTTCATGGTGGACACCATTTGGGATTGCTAAAACAACTTGTGGGTTCAGCAGTTGGTGTCAAGGGCACCTTCAGAACTTAATGTCTTGCTCAACTCAAGGTTTTGGGTATTATAGCCCCTCATAGGAAAAATATGTCCCCATTCTTCTACAAGCTCAAAGAAAAGTAAGTGCTAATGCTGTCTACATAGTTCCACATTACCATGTTGCTCTTTGGATAGTTGGCCAGATAGAAAATATATACTGACTCGAGATGGTGTTCCCAACTACACAGCCAACCTGCTGCAGAAGTTTTGCAAAGCTAACTTTGCTGATTTCTGACCCTTCAGCCTAAACTTGAACAAGCTAGACAAAATCATGTCGGGTGTTTTGAAGCAGGCCATCAACAAAACCTCTTAACTCAGCATCAATATCCTCAAGGCTGATATCAAGGAGAATGGGGAGGAGATGTTGAAGGATTTTAGTGGTTACAAAAGTTGTGCAGCATTGAGGTCTTGATTGAGGCTGTAATTGAAAATAATAGATGCCACATTAAGTAAATTGATGTGGTATTACACTGACTTCCAGGCATTCTATTTTGCAAAATTACTTAATGAGAAAAAACAACAAAAAAAAAAAACAATCTTTTCACGTACTTTACTAGAATATAAAAATAATAAATGCAAAAATGCTATTTAAGTCAATGCTTTGAAGGTATTTAAATTTTCCTTGTTAATCTAGTTTCATTCCAAATTTTAAAATCCTTTTCCAAAATATTTCCCCCCCACTTTTTTTTTTTTTTTTTAAATGTTTTGTTTTTTCTCACCTACTCCAGCTGTAACACTTGTCCCTGATGAATCCTTTGAAGTTGGACAAGAAGTGCGGCGTGTAAGAAAACTGTTGGATAGTATCAAGGCTGAAGTAATCACTTTTGGAATCATAATGCATCCAGATCTTTCAGTGACTGGATGCAAAATTCCATTCAGAATGCAAAAACAGATACGAGGTAAGTATGTGTTTTGTCAATACAAAACAACCTGTTAATGTTAGTACAGAATATGGATAATTATAACATTATTGGAAAAACTATTGTTTTTGTTCAGAAATCTTTTTAGGCCAAATACCTTCAGACAGTCAAACTTTATATTAATGCATAAAATACTAAAAGTTCTTTCTTTTTCTTATCAATAATTTTACAGACATGATTCAAAAATGTTTATTTTAGTTCTATGAATAAATTAAGAAGTGTATTTTTCTTAACATAATGCAACACTTTTCCCAATAAATTTTGTCTAAAAGGTTTTTCTTAACACCCTTATACTACAAAGGTTTGTGGTAGTCCTATGCGTTGAGCTGACTGGTGCATGTATATATAACTATTCATTTGAATATTTTTTTACTGAAATAATTTTCAATTTAGATATTTTACAAGCTTAACTTTGTGTAGCAAACCCCAATCAAAATCACTAAATTATTAAATAGGTGATGAGATTAGATTGATATCTATCACTATTCTAGGTATTATTCTCAATAAAAACTGTTGCCAAAACTTTGTTGAGTGTCAAAGGTTATAAATTAATAAAAAAACAAAAATTGAATATTTTTTTAATTTATCTTTATTCAATATCCCTTGCCAAATCATAAATATGTATTATACATTGGTGCATATTATGTGAGGGGAAAATATAGTTTGTGAAATAACTGAATAAGTGCAGTATATAAAGATATTAAACTAGATTAGTACTCATAGGTTATAATCAGAAACAGCTTTATAGATTATTCATAAGCAAATAAATAGACTTCAATATACAGCCTTGCATTACAAGAGTTTCCATTGTTGATGCAACTAGTGTTAAAATTTTCTATTTTATTGAGAAGTGAACTTTTCTAGGAAAAAGTGCAGAATAATGAACCCTTGCATGTGCCTATTTTGAATACTTATTTATTTATGAAAAGGAAGTTTTGCCAGAAACATTTATGGACATTTAAAGATAGTCTTAACTAGATTTTAATTTTTGGGAAATTTTAAAATGTAATTTGAACACTTAATATTTACATTTTTGAAGCTAACTACCCAGAGAATTCAAATTGATTGAAAAATTTAATTTTAAGCAGCATAAAATTGATGCCCTGAAACAGAAAATATAACTAGAATATTGTTTTGCTTGAAATGTTTAATTTTTTAATAGAGTATTCTGTAGGTTTTGGGTTGTGAATAAAAATCATAGATAAATTTTTAAAAAATATTATGTATCGTAGGTTTCCCCAGAGACTTTTTTTTCACATGCCCCAAATTATTTTGAAATCAAAAGATGCTTGAACAGTGGACAAATGAATTCCATGAGAACAGCTTTCACCTGGGAAAAAAACCAAGTGTGTTTAGATGGAACACATGTGAGCCAATATCACATCAATTAGATGTCAGATCAACTGACATGGCAAGAGTAAGGGGGCTGCAGCTTGTCCATTTGACTATGCCATCCTAACAATTTGTTTTAATTTATTTAATTACTAAATGTTTTTTAATATTCTAAATTATCTATTCTTCTGGTCAATCCTGAATTGTTATTTTTCAGTTATTATGTTCTAATAATTGAGAAATATAACATTTGACAAAGAAATTTCGAGATGATTTTTCAATGAAATGCACACATTTTAATCTTTTATTTTTTATGCATTCAAAGGGGGATTATTCTGCATTTTTACCCTTTTCTACAAGGGTTTTAAGTTTTTAGGGCTAGTGCTACATTTTTAAATCTAATCCCAACTAATCCCGTTGAACACCTATGCCTTCACTTAGAAATTCTTCTCCAAAATGGCAACACAGATGAGAAACAGTAGGAAAACAATTGTAAAAATTCAATGAGGAATTTTATTACACTTTTAATATGTAATCTTTTTGTACAACTTGACTGACTCTTTGATTATACAGATTGTTTTCACCAGAACTTTTCTGGTCTATATCAAGAAATAGTATTCGAGAACTTTTTTTCAGTGTAAATGCACGTTTCTCTACTGTGGATTTTAGTTGATAATTGAAAATATTCATCCACACTATGAAGTTGTCAGAGGTTTTCTTTCATTTTGTTTTTCTTTTATATTATTCAAAACTACATGGTAATTAAATGCATCTGTTGAAGTTTTTATTTGGAGGCCATTCGTACACCCCCCTCTCTCACACACACACACACACTCATTGAAGTGCAGATTTTTCTCTCATTGAAATTTATTGTTAGTGAAATACTGCAGATTTTGTCGTGGCTGGAAAATATGAAAATTGCAATTTATCGGATAGTGAAACAAGTTTTTTTTGTTTTATTTTTTTTATCAAAGTTATGATGATTCTTCATAACATGAAGTTTACTCCATTCTTAGGGCTTAGAAAATGTGCAAAAATACTAATTATGGTCCTGCCTTTCCACTTTCCTTTTTGGGATACTCCAGATATGAAAACCAATATTAGTGGTGAAATGACACCTTTAGATATATTTATTTCAATCTTTGTTTGAGTGAAGAAATGTTAGATCATATTTGTTAAGAAACCAATAAATTAGCCACTCAAACTGAATTGAAAAACCTCATATACATAATTGCTTTGTTTTTTGTTTTTTTGCATTGAAAATTCATCAAGGAATTATGAATTAAATATTTGAGGTAATCTCCAGAGTACTATTATCTGCATCATAATTTTTCATGAAAATAAAAAAATATTTATATATCTTTTCTGCTTTAAGCACATTTGAAATATTAAAAGTAAAAAAAAAAAAACATTAGTTCTAAATTGAAACAATTCTGAAAAAAATAAACCCCTTATAAAACAGCTCTCCATTATCAATAACACTTGCATTAATCCCTAACCACTGACAATTCCTTTTTTTACGTAATTTTTCAATATTTAACATACAGACAAAACACCAAAATTTTCTCAAATTTTAATTAAATGATTGGAAAATTTTAGATTTAATCATTATTTTTTTCAGAAATATTTTGTTAGTGCAGGAAAGAATTAAAGCTAAGCAAAAGATTGATGGGGTAGTGGTACAGTCAGTGGGCAACAATAATATAAACTGAAACCTTACTTGCATATACTGAGGTCAGATGTAGTCAATATTAAAATACAGCTGATTGTTTCTTTCACTACCAGAAATAGTATTCATTAGAATGAATGAAAATTCTAATGTATCTATTAAATCCTACTATTCATAAAATAATGGCCTTATTCTGATAATATTCTTTCAAAGATATTTTTGAATTACTGTTTTTGTTATTTGTGTATAGATTGTATTTCTTTGTTATTCTTCAGAAAATTATGGCAGTCAACTTGGAATGCTGTTAAAATTAGCAGAAAAAAATCCAAAATTCCGTGACATCTACCTAGCAAAAAGTCAGCACATGGCACAACGCTTTGAAGCTATTATGGATGTAGAACAAGTTATGCAAGAATTAGATGATCTGGAAAATGTCTTGGATGAAATGGAGACACTTATTATGTCTTCTCTCTCATCTCAAGAAGGTAGGTATTTTTTTTTTTTTTATTTGTTGACTTTTAAATTCATTGGGTGATGGGGTTTAAAAAATTGGTATCTATTGTTTCCATTTTATTTCTAAAGAGTTTCACTTACCAACTTGTTCTTATTTAATCTTGTTTTGAATAATGTTTTCAGATTAAATTTCTTTTAGATATAATATTGTAGCTATAGATGTGTGATTAGCCTGATGGTAATTGGAATATATAGTGGAATTGATGAACAGAATTCAAATACTAACCAAGTCAGTTACAGTCAATTTGCACTAATGCCCTTGGGGAAAGAAATGAACCCACCTCTTCTTTCCCCAGTTATGGGTTAAATAACAGGATAGACGGGGTTCTTGAACCTTGGTTGGCGGCCAGTTTAGGAGAAGGTCAACTAATATAAAACCATGGAGAGGACAACAGAAAAATACTCCACTATCTTTCCCAAGAACTTACAGTAATTTCCAGATATAGCTGTGTAGCACCATGACTGCCTACATCCTGGAGTAGTATGGCATTTAAAAAAAATAAATTGTATTCATTATGTAGTACTTCATTTGGAATAATTTCCTCTTATTTTTATTCTATTTTATCACAACTTTTCAGTGGCTACTCGACAACCTTCCTAAAGATGTGTATCATATTTTGAATAATTAGTAAGCTAAACAATTTTTTGATTGCTTTTTTGTGGCTTATCAACCTTTTAGCAGGTTATTTAAAGCCAGAAAATATTTTTAGAATGTAAGAACTTATTGGATATAATAATGATTAATTATTACAAGTTGTACTAATTAATTCATAGCTGGGAGAGAGAGGTGGATTCATAGCTTTCCAAAGGGTATTTTGCACATACATGAATATAACAAGCCCAACTGAAATTGGAAATTGGAGAGCCAATTTCCAATTCTCTGCCATTATACATTACACCACCTACACATCCAAGCTTAAAGCATCTGGTATTCCCAAGCAGTTACCCACCTAGGTATTAACCAGGGTTGGTGTTGCTTAACTTTGGTGATTATATGAGAACCAATGTTTTAACATAATACAGCTGTAAGCCAAGCTAAGCAAAGATATTAACACTATAAAAGATTTAAAAAAAAAAAAACAAACAAAAAAAAAGGATAAATTTGAAGTTTCAAAAAACAAGTCTTCTTTAAGACATGGTCTAAATAATGAAAGTGCTTGTGACATTAAGTTTGCTGGAAGATCACAAGTTTAAAACATGCGTCAAGCATGAAGCTCTTTGGAAGTAGTATAAAGATGGTTCAAAGTATTTAGATCAAGATACAGCATCTCAAAATACAACTGGCATCCTTGCCTCCTGAAAAGCTGGACAGTACAGCAGCCAAGATGCTGCAATGGAACAATGAGGATATTAATCTGAATGAACTAATATAGAATAAAAAATGTTGGTAAAAACTGCAGTAAACATCAGAATTTTGACTGTTGATCATGTATTTAAAAAAACTGACTCCACTTGGAAACTTGGCATAACACACAAAATGGGACAGTGAATGTTAATGGGTTAAGGGCCCTCAATTTTAACCTAAACTAAACTGGGATAATTCATGTTTTTATACTATCACTTTTTTGTGTTTTTATTTACAAATGTCGTATTATTTTTCATGTTCTTATTACTTATAAGCAAAATAATTAGTAACCAGGATAAACCTTTTGGTTAATTTTTGACCGTGATGAAATTTCTAAAGTAATAAAATTTTTAATTTATGCTTAATTTAAAAGGTTTAATAATTCTTAATATAAACAGCATCTGAAATGTAACAAATTTGTAATGTCTTTGGTAGCATTTTTTTAATTATTAATATTTATGTATATGGTTCACATCAGAATGATAGATATATTCTTCCCAAATATATCTTGTAATACTAATAGTAAGTTTACCAGCAAACTTAAGTTAGTCACTTTTACAATGTTTATTTATATATATATATATATATATATATATGACAGACAGAAGTGAAAACATTGAGCTTTATTTTTTTTCATATCTTTATACACTCAACACTACATGTAATGATGCACATGGCATTTTTCTTAAAATTTCCTAGTAATTTGATGATCTGAAAATATTTATCAATAAATTTTTATTCACATAACAGGATTTGTTTCTATTCTTTTTTGGAGGTGTGGGGGCTAACTTTTTACTATATATATTATTATTTTGCTTGTTTGTATGTAGGACTATTACTCATTTCTATCTAAGATCATTGTAGAAAATGTTCAATCCTTGGCCTTTGTGAGCTGGAATCGGTTACACTTTCTCACTAAGAAACCTACATAATATTAAGTGGAAAGGAATTGGGGAAAATGGCTGTGAATGATGTTAAAAAGTTAGAGAAAAATGAAAACAGAGTGAAAAAATTTATTTATGTGCATGTGTGTATATCAAAAATACTTTTACAAATTTTGGGGACACGTTCCTCACACCAAAAAAAGGACAAAAGTTCATATGAACATATGTCCACAAATCCTTTGTTTTTGAGTTATTAACTTTAAAGAAAGTTTACAGTAGATGACACTGTGTTTCTATGTAGACTAGGTTACATTTGTCATTCATGTACATTTGTGGCTAGTCTTTCTTCAATGTTTAACATGTAATAGTGAAGTGAGAAGAGTTCCATTTAACAATGGCAAGATATTCTTTTTGTGAGCAGGCAGATATGATTTTTTACATACAGCCAAGCAAATGGTAATGGACACGAGGCTGCACAGCTGCATCAGATTGAGTTTCCAGACTGAAGGCAGCTGAGTCATCCAACATTTGCTGCTGTTTATCATCGGGTTGCGGAGATAGGATATGTGGCACCACAAACTATGGATCGAAGAATACCAAGATCTGCTCATATGCCTGATCATGAAGAACACATTCTATAAGTTGCCAGATCCAGGTATGAGCACACGTCAAGTGGCCCTAGTATGTTGTACTCTCATAGTACCGCATGGAGGTTTCTTCAAGAGTATCTCCTGTATCCGTATCATTTGCAATGCCTTCTGATCACTCAACACGGGAGATCTTTTGCCAATGATTTATTGCACAAACTGCCAATCTGTTGTTTGTCTCTTCATTTTTTTTTTTATGGATGAGGCAACATTTGGAAGAGACAGAATAACAAACTTACACAATCAACATTTGTGGGTGGATCGAAATCCCCATGGTACAATACAGGCTAGGCACCAGCATCAGTTTATAATCAATGTGTGGGCCGGAATTGTAGATGACTGTCTGGTAGGTCCATATGTTCTCCTAGCACATCTTACAAGGGGACTTTATTTCAAACACTTCCAGAGCTGCTAAAGGATGTAACCCTGTTACTACAAAGATGCATGTGGCTTATGCATGATGGGGCTCCAGCACATTTTAGTCACATTGTTTGCAATGCACTGACTGACATCTACCAAGAGGGATAGTAGGGGAGGACCAATTCCGTGGCCTGCACATTCCCCTGACCTTTGGATTTTTATCTGTGGGACCACCTAAACCAATTGGTTTATCTAGCAGTCATTAATAATGCAGAGACACTTCATTAATGGGTCATGGGGGGGGGCTGCAAAACCATTCAACATCATATAAAAATATTTGAAAGGGCTCACCATTCACTGATCCGACAGGTATATGCGTGTGTAGAAGCAAGTGGACAATATTATGAACATTATTATGCATTAAAGTTTTTTATGGAGAGATAGAGCAAAAAAAAGGTAAGAGAAAGGATATAAAAGAAAATATTTGTGCATTCATTATTCATACATGAAACATGTTCATGTACTGTTTAGATAAAAAAAAAAACATGGATAAGCAACAAAGATTGAAAGGGATAAGGAAGAGAATGAAAATATACAGACAACGGGTAAGAAAATAGCAAAGGCATAAAATAATAGATAATCTTAGTTGTCAACACCAGTAGAATCTCAAACAGGGGAGAAATAAATATACAAACCATTTATCTAGATTTGAATGTTTATCTATAATATTCTCTTTATTTTCCATGCACAACATATAAATTGATTACTGAAATTTTTTAAAAATTTCAAAAATTTAATCATGAAATGTTTTACTTAACAGAAATATTTAGTATGTATATTTTTTTTCTTTTATTTTTAAGTAATTGGTTAAAAAAATCAAACTAATAGCAGAAAAGTCATTGGGCAGTTATAAGACAGTCTAGACCTCGACTTCACTCACCAGTTAAAATGCAATCAAGACTAGAATACTATCATGATGGCTTTCCTTCTACCACAAAAATTACTTTAAGAGTGAATGAAAGTTTTTCCTCAATCCTATTTACTGATATATCTTGAGTTACAAAAAAAAAAAATAGCTAGTTTTAAAATAAAGAAGATTTGATTAGAATCAAAGGGAATTACAATAATGTGAATTATTTAAATTGCTTGATTTTATTGCTGTTTCAGGTTCCATAGACAATACTCAAGACTTGTGGCTGTTTGGTGCCCGTTTCACTGCTGCAGACATCAGTCTGATTGTGCTGCTGAATCGTTTGGTCATGTTAGGCCTTGACAGCCGATACTTCTCTGCTGAGCGGCGACCATACCTGATGAAATACCATGAGCAACAATTGAAAAGACCTTCAGTTGAACAACTCATGAAGGAGATCCGCAGCATCATGAAGGGAATGTATTGGCAGTCAGTCCTACCAAGTTCCACAATTGGGCGATGGGCAACGATAGGCTTGGGTATTGGCTTAGGCTACTTAATCTACAGAAAAATTAACTAATCAAAGACTGATTAATTAGGACGACCTCATGATTTGTTTTTTTTGTTTTTTTTTAAATCTTCTGTTGTAGTTTTGTGTTTATCATTGATAAGTGTTGGTTTGGTTAGCACATAATGGCCTGTATTTTATCATGACATATTGACTGGTGTGATCTACACACCTGTGCAAAACCTACAGATGTACATACCTGTACAATTATATATATATATATATATATATATATATATATATATATATATATATATATATCTTCTTGTATGTGTATCTGTATAGATTGCACAAATAAAAATGTTAAAGTTGATACCCCACTTTCTTTTTTTAACAAAAAGCACTGATAAGGATATCAGTTCAACCATGTTATTCATGATTTTTGCTAGCTTGGATCAAATGACTGATTAAATTGGGCTTTTGTGTTCTTGCAGATTATCCAATCACTGGTCACTACATATGTGAACTTTTAAATTCTAACTGGCATGAAATCTTGTGATATTCTTCTTGCCTCTATCGATGTTACTCAGATAATTGCAAGAAGCATTTTTTTTTTTTTTTTATTTAAGACTGTTAACTCTGCTGGTTCCATTTTTATGGCTTCAGCAAGCATTTCATATGATGTTCATTGTGAGCATGCACTGAATTCAGTGCATTAACAATTGTGTGAGAAAATGTATCATCACACACAGATATGCAAAAAATTAGTGGTTTTAAGGATTATTTTTTTTAATGTATTAACTGATCTATTAGAATACAATTTATTCATCAATGGGCTTTTTAATTCAAAACCTCAGTTAATATTTAAAAATATAATCCTACCTCATCTTGTAAAATATATACAAGAATCCCAGCATTCATGTTTGTGCATATTTGTGTGTAAATACTATCCATCAGATAATTGTTAAATATAAAAGACAAAAGTAACTTGTAACAAAAATAATTGTTACTTATATTAGATTGGTGCTAAAATAATGTCGTTTTCTCACACGTTACTATGTGAGAAAACGACATTATTTTTGCACCAACCTAATACTTGGTTAGCATACAAGCAGTATAGTTGATTTTTGTTTTATTTTAATGTTTACTTTCATCACTGTCACATAATGCTCTGATGATATGACTTCAACATTGAAATAATAATCAAATCAGTCACACTTCTTGATAGTAATAACCTATAAGTATATTTTTTTAGAGTTACTTTTATCCTATATGCCAACATATCTATTTGAATGTGTTCTGTTCATACACATTTACATTGCATATGTTGAGGATTAGACAAGTCAAAATGTCAGGGTAAAATCAAAGTAAAAAATAACACTAAACAGACCAACAGTGAAACAAATTCTCTGCATCGGATGAGCTCTAAAATGAAACCTGACAGGAATGAGGTATCGTCAATGTCAACAAAAAGGTAATTCTTAATTTGGTACACAAGAAATAAAACTAGTCCGAAATATGAAAATTTTAGGGGAAAAAAAAAAAAAAAAAAAAAAAAAAAAAAAAAAAAAAAAAAGGTAATAATTTTTAGGGTATATTTTGGATAAGCTCCAAATGTGCATTCCTGGTCACATCAGCCAAGAGAAATTCCTGTCCTAAAAGTTATTTAATAAAGACTTTATGAACATCTGACACTGATTATTAGACAAACAACAAATACCTAACATAAATGAATAGTTATCAAACCAATTGATAACTGACCTAAAGAACAGTCAGTTTTTGAATGAATTTGATTCTTACTGGGTAACCCAGTGTTGTGGTATTGTGACTAAGTAAATATTACGTTGGTGCAAAAAATAATGACATAATAATGTCGTTTTTTGACGTTAAAAAATACGTCAAAAAACGACATTGCGTCATTATTTTTGCACCAACCTAATATATACAATAAATTGTATGACATTCACAAAACAAACAGGTAGGTGCTCCATTTACTTATGTACAGATTCTTACAAATTATTCTCATCTCAATATTTCATTAAAAAGATTTCTTTTTATATTTTCAGTGTGTGTATGCACGTGCATTATGTGTTTAATCAGTGTATGGTGTAGTTTTACATTTCCCATCAGTGATAGTGGTTAGTGTTTAAACACACTGAGAAGACAGGTGTGACACAAACTTTATGCCAGACTAAAGTAGATTTCATAAAAGATTCTATATATGTAACTGTGTGCACACACATATATCTAATGATTGTATTTGCTTGGTGAGATGCCAGGTAGTCTAACAAATACATGAAATTTCAGCTTGTGCTGATTCATACTAACGCCTTCTATGAAGGCATGAACTGTCAAAACCTTCCCACTTATTTATCTTGTTATTTTAAAGAGAACTTACTGACTGACTACACAAGTTATCTTGGCTATATTCTAATTGAAAGCTAAGCATCTGTCCCCAAAAGAAGATTGTGATCTTGTTCAGAAATTAACAAGATTACATGTATATTGGTTCTGTAACATAGGTGTATTTTTAAATAATGTATTATTTAGTTTTAATCTTTATCATTATCCTAGTTTGTAATATTTTTTTTTCTGTTGAAGAATTTTTGTTAGAAACAGATTGATCACAAACAATAAAAATGCCTGACCTAAAATTTATTAAATCCATTGGAAACTGAGAATACCTCTTGAAAAGGGAAAAAAATAAGTTTGTGCTTGTGTCTGTTTTTGCAGATGTATCTACGTAGCTCATTATAAATTGCTCCACTTTTAGACATTTTCACAGGGAATCTCTTTGAGTACATTATTTTACAAATTTATTAATTTTGAGGCCAAATTTTTTTATTTATTGATACATTTAGAAAAAATAAAGACTTAGTAGTATCAACAATTATAATAGCAGTAGTAATAGTACTACTAATAATAATAATTGCTGTACTCTTCTAGTGTTCTTACAATATTTCATCTAATTAACAATTATTTATATAAAAGTGTGTTTAAGATATTGTTCCCTAACCAAAATGTCCTTTTTGTGTGCCATGTACAGTAACCATATTTATTATACTGAAATATTTTTCTTTTTTACAAAAAAGATATTAACAATTTTTCTTAAGTAAAGAT
This sequence comes from Acanthosepion lycidas, assembly GCA_963932145.1. NCBI lineage: Eukaryota > Metazoa > Mollusca > Cephalopoda > Sepiida > Sepiidae > Acanthosepion > Acanthosepion lycidas. The sequence goes on from OZ010576.1 coordinate 47,871,509, forward strand.
TTGTTAATAATCTGAAAATTCCTGTTACAAACATTTTAATTGTAGAAAAGCCATAAAGATTATTTTTTGAGGATGCTCACCCCTAACCTGAGCTTATTAAAACTATTATGTTTATAAATTTTACATAATTGAAAAGTTCAGCTTTCAAACCATAAAATGCAAGTTCATCATTCACTCATACTGAGTCAATTCTAATTTAATTTAGAAACTCACCAATAGGTCATAAATCTTTCACTCCCTGATTATTAAATATCTTGAAAACCTAATCCTCCCACTCCTTCCCTAAACACACATCCACAGAAAAATTTAAAAAACTCCCCACCTCTTTCCATCAAATGTAGAACTTTCTTTCATTACATATATTCCTTTTTCAGTCAATGCAGTAACTTTTTCTTAGTCAATAACTACACAACCAAGATGATGTAGCATCTTACAAACACAATTTTTACCAAATAGATAAAACAAATAGCTTTAAAAAAAAACCTTGAAAGTTTGACAGGCAAAAGTTTCTAGGTAGAGGAATCTCTGTTTTTGTGACCAGAATGTTCAGTAAAATGTCCTTAATGTCCCGTGCAATAATATACACCCAAGGTTCTCAGGTATAAAATGTGACCAAAAAAAGAGAATAGAATTGTATCTATTCCTGCTTCCAGTACAGATACCCAAAGTTTCTGATATCCAAACCATGACTGCAATTTTTTTTTTTTTTCATTTCTATAAGATTGTTTTTTCAGAAGCTGACTTCCAAATAAAGTATTAATGGAGGACACAAAATTTGTTTGTCAGTTAATGGATTTAAAGATTGTGTAAAACTATTTTAATCACCAATTTTAAGTAATTTATTTTATGCTGATATTGTTATAATAAAAGTCTATTATGAAAATTGCTTTTCATATATTGATTGCATTGAACTCTATAACTTCCAACTTAAACTCTTTCACCATTACACTTTTAAAATTTATCACCCTGTTTGATTCCTCAAGCAGTTTGATTAACCAAAATTATTTCTTAAATATGCTTGTCTTGTATTGATAAGCTTATTTGCTTTTTATTCTACAATTTTCTTCCATTTGTTGATGCTTAAAAAAAAAGAATTAAAGGATAAAATGCTTTAACCATGGGTAGAAACTGTTGTATCAAATAATAAGGATTCACTATGTTAATAATTAGTCCAGTTATATTTTATTTTTTGTCAAATTAAAGTAAATTCTTACTCTTTGGTGCCTAAAAGAAAAGGGTGGACATTTATTTTTGAGGAATTTTTTTTTTACTTACTCCACCACCAGCACCGAGCTTATTAAGGTCACCCTATTTATAAATTTCACACTTTCCCCTGGAGCTGAAATAGAAAACAGTAATTATTATAGTTGTTTCAAGTTTTTATTTACATGCACTTATGATTGAAATGTTTAAAAAATAGTTTTCCAGTCTTATTTTTTTCCAAAATTATCATCTTCCATTGTTAGATAATGTTTTGTTTAAGTTTTGTTATTTAAACTCTAAATTTTTAATTCTTTAAATTATTTTCCAAACCATAGAGAGAAAATTTCCGAAAATTATTAAGATCCCACCTCCCTCCTTGTATTAGGCAGCTAAGAATCTATTATCAGAAATTCACTAGTCTGCCTCTACAAATGATTTTTGTTTTTTATAACTGAACTGATATTTTAAATACAAAAATGAAAATTTTCCCAGATTATTGTTTTAAACCAGACAAATATATGAATACATCTAAGAAATAAGTCATGTGGCCAAAATGTATATTTAAAACAAAAACCAGAAAGCTAATATTGAGCCCAGGTAAAAACCAGGATTCTTTTTAATGCTGATTTTCAAGGCAGGCTGGCCCTTCCTACGTGAAAGATTGGCTAAACATAATCTTCTTTTAATCTCATTTTTCTACAGATTTAGTATATGTTAAACTTTATAGGTAATAAGAAATATCTATCACTTAATAAATTTATTGGATTTGCTTTATCAAAGCCTACCAATGTGGTGATATCATTTAATTTTTACTGGATTGTTGTAAAAGGTTAAATGAACTAAGAATTTGTTTCACATGTTATAATGTGAAGTTTACTCATGACAGATAATTTTTTTTTTTTTTTAAATAAAAATGTTAACTTTAAAAACACATCTTCCAAATCAAACAAATTGTTATCAACGAATGGCTTGCTTTTGCAACAATGTTATTTGTATGAAAAATGCTTTTGTATTAAGGAACAAATATAAAACATGAACATTATGAGTTTTGGTTGCTTTTTGTGATAATGTTTTCAACTAATTTGTTCATCATATGTTAAATTGTCAGAATTGAGAATGAAATAGATAAGAATCAAACTTTTATGTCATACCTGAAGATGTTGTCTTTTGAAAGTCATACCTTAACCATTAAGCTACCAAAGCTATTATTGCACAGTTCTCTAATGTGTAATTTTCTGCCATTCTCTCCTTTCCTATATATTTTATGATTTATTGTTGATTTCAAAATTCTGAAATGAAGTATACATTTCCAAACTGACTGGTTAAAAACTTTGTGACAAAAAGCAACAAAAATAGAGAAACAGATTTCAACTAATTGTATAAATATATGTAATAATGAAAATACTTCATCGCAGAATTTTAAAGTTCGTAATTTTTAATTCATATTTTGTTTTCTTAAATGAAATTGAGCTGACAGCCTTGTTAATTATCCCAAATGGCCTATTATATGTTAAAATTGGCTTTTAAAAGAAGAAAAATATTCATACAGTGAATCTTTGATTTCTTAATGTAGTTGATCCTATATATTAGTTAATATGATTATATTATGAATTAAATTTAGCTGCTTGGAACTAACTGACAAGATCTCACAGAAATTATTTTATAGTACCTAATAAACATCCTGGCACTTAAAAATGGCAACACCCATGAAGTAATATGCATATACTTCTGTGGTACATGGCAATATTTTTATAAGCTCAGGGTTTTCTTGCTGTGGCAGTGAATCAGATAGTAACTCAAGACAATCTATTGATAATGATGAAGGTATGAAAAAACAATAGTTGCCCTGTTGAGATATTTCATTGATTATGACATCACATATTGGCATTGATGGTATATAGCAGCAGTAGTCAAAGTTTGGCTCACAAATCATATATAGCTTTTTGACAGTGTGTGGCTCATGGAAATGTTTTTCTTCTCACAGTTAATATAAAAAATAAATTTAAAAATATTCTTAAGCATTATAATTATTTATGTTATTATCATGGGTAAGTGAATGACAAAATGGAGAATAATCCTTTTAAGTGATGAATTTAATTCTAAAGAATGAATGAATGAATAATGGTTTTATTGATACAATCAATCTTATGTGGAAGATGATGGAGAAAGTTTATTAAATCATTTTTATTTTTAGCTGTTCAATTTTATGTTACTGAAATGTAGATTCATATATTTTCTTTGATGTTTGTATAATTCATTAGTCTATAAAATATGCACAACATTGTTAAAATAATTGTATATTAATATTTTGATAACATCTAGTGTGTGTATGTGTGCATGCATGTATATGTACTTTATGCTCACTGAAATTAATACAAATGGTAAAAAACAAAAAATACATACATGCATAAATATTTTTTACATGTATTATTTATGTAAATTTCTGTACCATAAATGTATGTATATAATAAAAGCATTAAAAGTTTATCTTATGCAGTTTTTACATTATGTGAACTTTTGTCCATCTCTCGGATATAGCAACCTGAGAAGACTTTTTACTTTACTTTCTTTTAAAGAAAAATTTTTAAAAAAAAATATCCCAGTCTGAAGTCGTTGACTTAAATGAAATATATTAATTAAAAATATTTTTGAGAAAAACAAACAAAATAAATAATCATATTAATTAGATATATACAGTTAAGTTTATTATTCCTAATTTTTTTGGGGAGTGGGGATAGCATTTCTACATGCACATTGCATTAATCAAAAATAGCTACAATAGGTGAGTGGATGCTGAAGATTTTGGTTTAGCAAAGCAAGAAATGACCAAGAGTCATGTAATGTACAGACTATTTCAGATTCATTCTAGTACCACCTTGTTGCTCAAGTTTCTTTAACCCTTCCAAAGAAAAAAAGAGAGCTGATCCAAGAACTCTTTCACATAAGTTATATGGAATCCAGAAGCACTGGAAACAATACAATATTGCAGGGCCTTTATTAAAATAAAGTTCAATCCTCACTTCCTCATTTTCAAAAAAAAAAAAAAAAAAAAAAAAAAATTACCTGCTTAGATATAGTTACATATTTCCCACCAGAGCTACTACTCTGTGTCCAAGCCCAGGTAAAAAGTCAAGACTTAAATGCTGATTTCTAAGACAGGTAGTTCCTTCTCTATCAGTGCAATACAGTCATCCAACTTGAACTTTCTCAGATCTGACCTTGCTGTGAATTAAGTTAAGTTTTGTAAATGTTTCTAATCAAATGTCATTTGGAATATAATTGATTTTGTATATACATAACTGTTTCTTGGGTTTTCTTTTTAAATCTGTTTTTCTCAACACTTTAAATAATTTACATAATTGCTTTCTCAATTTTTCTATACTTTTTTAGTAATAAAAGTCACACAAACATTATATATAACCAAATGTCAAAGGTACACAAGATTTGAACAAATTCCTAAGCTTTAAATTTTATGCAATTACCTATAAATCTAGAATAGAAAAATATTGGGTTTTTCTTCTTTTTTTTCTGCTTATGTTCTCACATAAAAATAGATATTTAATCTATAAATGAAAATTAAACACTTAAAAAAATGTTAATAAATTTAAAAGGGCTGTCTTTTGAACAGTAATCAGTTGTATAACTAAATCATGATTATTTCAGAATTAATGACAAATTCTCTACTGTTTATTTTCTAAATTTAATATGACAATCTAGTGGCATGGAAACAAGTAAAGTTACATTATACTAGTCTTTTAAGTGGTGAAGAACCTACCTACTTTAAATCCTGACTTGCTTGGCACCCATGGAAAAAAATATGTTTTATCCACAAGGCAGAAGATAAACAATAATATTGTCTCATTCCAGAATTTTTTTTCTCCTTTTATAGATATTCCCTAACATTAAAATGATTAATGTATTTGAATTTTTTTTAAAACACACATATATGTGTGTGTGTGTGTATCTGTGTGTTTGTTCTTGTATGTGATACTGATTAATTTTTGAGTTTTCATTTAAATATATCCAAATTTTATAAAATTTTCACTTGTTTTTATTCAACTGTATCACTGGTTATATTTGATTCTAAGCCTTATAAATTGTCAGGATTCCTCTGTTAATCTGTGACCTTATTTTCTATTGTAAACCTTTTCCCACTTATTGTTCAAATGTTTTTCTATTCTTTGTTGAATTTTCTGCTTGTATTTTCAACGTTTCTTATAAGATTTCTAAAAATTTTTATGAATCCTAAAAATCAAAATTTAATTTAAAATCCTTTGTGTTTGTCAAAGAAATATTTTTGAATACATTATTTGAAAGAAAACATTTCCCTGTTGTACTTTGTGTTTTTGCCTACTTTATATATTTTATAAGACTTACCAAAACAGATTTTTCAGTTAAATTATTTTAAAATCTTTTGGTACACTGTAAAATTAAATTTCAGTGTCCATTTTTTTTTTTTTTTTAAATGCAATAATATTTTTCCACCATTCACATTACATGATCTGATTCAGGATATATGGGCTGTCTGAGAAAAAATAATGTCTGCATTATATCATTAATGAAGAAGTGAAATAAACTGAAAATATGGCATAATTCCAGTTAGGTGTGTGAGGGAGAGAGATGAAAATAAGGATTGAATCTGACAAAATTATTAAGTAATGACTAGAAAACCCTTTATAAATTCAACATGTTTTGCTATTTACTTAGCTTCATCAGAAATTTGGGAAATAGAATAATGTGGAGTTGTTTCAATTCTTTAATCCTGTTTTGTTTTCATTGTGTAGACATCACATATTCATTTTATGGCATACGTATGTATCATGCTAGATTATGCAGTTTCTCATACAGAAACTGTAACTAATGTCAGCTCAGCATATTTGCTGTATAAACCACAAGTGGCTTCTGTGGGTGTTGAACAAGTACAAATGTGCCTGAGCAGGTAACTTCAACAGGGATTGGCTAGTAACCCCTAGCAGAAAATGTATGTATCAATTTTGTGTGGGTATCTCATTTATGCTACAGTAACAGCATGTGTATTTAATTCTGGAAATGTTTACGTAATTTGAGTGTGTATTAAAAATGTAAGATCCTAACATTTGCAGCTGATGTAACCTAATATTACACATTCACTTCCAGCATTCATCTTATTTATCATGCAATTAAAATGCACTTGTATACCCAATTCTTAATACACACTTAAATTATGATAATATTTAAAAAATTAAACACACACTTTCTCTGATGGTATATATGATGTTCATACAACAAAACAGCAATTTCTGAAGAAGTGCTGAATTTATTAATCCAATTTTATTTATTATGGTTTCTCCTGCTAAGGAGAATGCAGTTTCTAATCCTGCCAAAGTACACATTTTTCTTTAAGATTTCTTGAATATTCAGGCCGGTGGGCAAAAATAGAGGGAGCATCTACTCAAATATGGGTATCCACTAAAAGTAATGTTTAATAAAAACATTAACAGCATAAAAAGGAACATGATGCCTAGTATACAACCAATGAAAACAAAATGAGATTTAAAAATTGAAACAATTTCACATTACAATTACCCCCCAAAATTCTGAAGAAGCTAAATAAATACCAAATTTTCATATTTGTTTTATATATATATATATATATATATATATATAATGGATTTTTCATTTACAACTTTTCTTTTTCCTTTTTACCCCTATTTTGAGTTATCACAAATGAACATTATGAATTTATGCAGTCAGTTCAAAATGGTCTTAAAAGTTTTTTGTAAGATTGAGGAAATGCCTGCCTCTTGTGTTTCCCCAAGACTAGCTTCATTTTATTTTAATTATTAATCTTATTTATTAAATGATATCTAAAAAAAAAATAGGCCAGCTGAGCTTACATCCCTTGAATGTTACTAAATTCTGCTTTAAAAAAATAAATAAATATGCTGTCTGAATGATTAACAACACTTGACATTATCCCACAATTTTATTTTATTTTTTTAATCTTTCACTGAATTTGCATAATTAGCTGCTTTATAATAAATAATTCTTGACAGTTAAATTTACTGAAGTATTATTGAAAATTTTGGTCTTTTCATTTGCTGGATAAGAAGAACAAGCTCTATAATGGCTTAAGTCAAAAATTTATTTTTTTTTAAATTTTCTTAAAGCATAAATTACAAAGTTGACTTTTATAATTTTCATTTATCATAAGAGGGGAAACCAAGTATCTATAGAGTTAGTCATTTTTATCATCCTAGTGGATGTGTAGGTAGCATAACAATTGTTGATACAACAAGTGGAATTGGTAAAAGAAGTTAAAAGTCCAGCCTAGTCTGTTGTGTTTTTGTTTACAATAACATAAAAGGCATAAATCTATCTCTTTTTCCCTCCAACTTTGGCCTAAATAGCAGGATAGATTGGGCTCTCCAACCAGTCTAGGAGAAAACAACTTAATTCCAAACCATGTTACCAAGAAATCCTGGCAATTAAAAGATAAAAGAAGATGTAGAGAGCCATAAAACCTATGTTCTGAAGAAACTTGGTATTTAAGAAAATCATCTGAGTAATTTGTTTATTCTTTGCACTTTTTAATTTTTTTATACGAATATAGTGGTTTGTTCTAAGACAGAGATAAATGTTTTTCCTACCAATGCCAGAGTCTGGTATTTGAGTAGTTAAAAACCAGCATTTGGTGTGTGGTGCTGGGGTTTTTATATAAGTCAGTTCAAGTGAAACCATTTCAAGTTGACACCAAGCAACATTAAAAAAAAAAAAAAAAAATTATGTTCTTCACCTCAAAGGGTAAATTCTTTGTTTTGGAGTGTCCAATTAGAAAATAGAAAAATAAAGTTTCATAAAATAATTTTAAAATATTACATTCCTAGAATTATTTCACTCAAGATAAATTTTTGCTTTTGACTCTAAAATTAAGACTTTGTAATAATTTGATAATCTTTTTTCACAACCATTTCATGAACTCATCAACTTTCCCTCTTTGACTGCATTTGCATTCAGCTTTACTAGTTTTAGCTATATCAAAAACACTTTCTGCATTTTACTAGTTTGTCTAGCAGATCCCTTTAGTTATTTAATTGAACTGTAAATTTTCAGAATTAAATAAATTTTAAATAAAACTTGCTTCCCATAACAACACCTTAAACATTTTGTTTACAAAAGCTCTTATCCTTAATCTTTCAATTACTGGTCTTTTTTTATACCTTTATTCCATGCTGTATTGTTGATTACCTAGTAACAGTCTTTCTTTTTATGTGCTGTGTCCTTTTAGGATGTAGGCGATCACGGTTCTCCATTTTCCCCTATCCCTTATAGCTCTCAATAAGTTTTGTCCCTCTGCCACACCTCCAGACTACATTCTGTCATCCACTTGCTTAAGTCCACCAGGTATGTCATGCATTGCTTTCCCTTGTCTATCTTTCCCTCTATTTGAGAGTATCAGATTCTCCAGGCCATCCTTTCTCATTACATGTCCCGGAAACTTCAGCTACCTCTTCCTGATATCAAGTGTAAGCCTCCTCCTTGTTTGCATCCTCTCCAAGACCTCATTGTTGCTCACAGGCTCGGTCCATGATAACCTTAGCATCCTTCTGTAGAACCACATCTGTCACCTCGAGTCTCTTCTTCATCCAACATTCGCTGCCATAAAGGAAGCCAGACGTCACATAAGAGCTCAATACTCTTTTCTTTTTTACTAAAGAAATCCTCCTGTCTCGCAATACTGTGCCCAGCTTTTGGAATGCATCCTTGGCCACCCCAATACGTCTACGGATCTCAGTGTCACACTTGCCATCCTCTGTCAAAATACTTCCCAGATATTTAAACTTCAACACCTGCTTGATTTTAGTGTCCTCAACCTGCAAATCACATTTCAGGCTCATCCTTTTACTGCTGATCATGCATTCTGTCTTCTTGTAGTTTATGCTTAGTCCCTTCTTCTCACTCTCCTTTGCTACCTTCTGTAGGAGGTTTTGTAATTCCTTTTCCATGTCTGCTATCAGTACTGTGTCATCTGCATATCTTATGTTGTTAAGACTGTGGCCACCAATGCTAAATCCTGGTAGGATTTCCAATTCTCTCAGAATTGCCTCACTGTATAGATTGAATAGGTCCAGTAAGAAGGCACATCCTTGCCTTATGCCCCTTTCTACTTTTGTATATTCGCTGAACACGTGCTCTATGTGCATGCATGCTATTTGCTGCCAATATAGGTTCACAATTATTCTAATATCTTTCCTCAATATATCAAGATTGCTGAGCAGTTCCAAGAGATCCTTGTGGCATACTTTCTTGAAGGCCTTTGCATAGTCTGAAACATAGGTATATGTCCTTCTGCATTTGCATTGCTCTTTCTGATAATATTCTGAGCATAAATATTGTGTTCCTCGTTCCAGTGTCTTTAATGAACCGGCACCATTCTTGTCCTACCTCTGGCCTGATTCTGCTACACGCTCTATTCATCAGAATATGGATGATTTTTGTTATGTGGCATATATATTACACACATTTAAATAGTTTTGACTAATATTTTCATTTTTTTGTTTACCATAATTGGCCATTAAATTTTGAGTTATTTTCAAGGAATAAATGACTTATCTCATATCTTAATATTTTCATAGAAATTACATCATCCATAAAAAAATGGTTGTACATTTAGATTTGCTTATAATGAGAAAGGCTTCTTTTTAACATATCTATCAAATTATATATTTATATAATCAAAGATATTTATTTTGGTTTTATTACTTAACAGTGCAATTAACTTTAAAATAAAAGCAGAGAGAAAAAAAATGTCTATTTTTTATGACACTATTTACATGATTGATAACACTTTCTTTATTTCAAATTAACTTTTAATTTTGCTTTGTTTATACTAGATTGTTATTTTGTATAAAGACTTTTCCCTTTTTATTTTCTTGAGCTACCTAGATTTGCTGGTATTTAAGACATCCTACCCACCATATGAGTCTTATAGACCTAAGCTTAACTATTGATATTACCTGTGTAAGCATTAGCCTACCAGAAACCACAACTTCGCATATAAAACACAAGATACTTTTTGAGCATTTTTTGTGGGCAAGGGATCTTATATGACATAAATTATGAAATTTTTAATTTAAGAATAAATGATCTCACAAATGTGACCACATGTAGAAATGTGAATTTAGCTATATAAACAAAATGTTACCATATATATATATATATATATATATATATATATTTTATATTAGTGGGCCTTTTGACTAAATTGAGGTATGAAGAGAAAGAAGTCAGAATTTTAGAACACGCCTGTGTCCTTTTTCAAGAGACAAAAAATAAACAAAGAAGTGGGAATCACTCTTCTGGGGAATGTTGGTGGTGGTTAAAGAGCTCCCTGTGGAAACTATATTCTCTGAGTGAACCCAAATCCCTGTTTAATCCTTTAATATGTGATTCTATTTTCTTTTTACTGTCTTTTTATTCCGTAAATTTCAATAACAGGCCTATTAAATCTATATTTTAAGAAGCACATGTGGATCATCTTTTGTTTTAATTATATATATATATATATATATATATATATATATATATATATATATATATATATATGACTGATAGAGAAGTATTATGTGAAACTTTGGAGTCAATCAAATGAAAAGTCCATTGAACATTTAGATATATATGTGCATGTTATATCTTAAAAAACAAAGACAAAAAACAGATCTCTAAGTTTCTTTAAAGTAGTAATTATACATTTTCAAACTGTTTTTTTTAAACAAAAACCAGTTTGAAAATATTTTATTTTCTTTGGAAAAATTTAAATACTTTAGACATGACAATTCTTCTACAATTGAAAAGTGAGAAAGTTTGGACTTATATTGCGTAATTTAGTTTAGCACAAGGTCTCCATTTAAGTGATGTAAGTACTTATAATAGGATAATAAATCATTGTAGCTATGATTGGGTCAAAATCTTAGTGGCAGCTAATTAGTATTTATAGGAGGTCGAGTAATTATGTATTTTAGTTAATTTTCATCTTTTTATTTTTCTCTCAAGTAGACACCAATTGTCAGAAATTGTGAAATGAGTTATTATAATTTAGCAGGATTTTTCTTTTCTTTGAAAAATTCATTCTCCAAGAGAAAATGTTTGATGTAGAGTCATCATGGCTTTGTTTATTTTTTTTAACACTATTTAATATTGCCAATTGTATCCTACTGGTATGGATTTTACCCAATGAAAAAGCCCATGACACATTAAAAAAAAAAAAAAAAAAAAAAAAAAAAAAGGAGTCACAACACACTACACAAGGTAATGAATTCACCTGAGAAATGCAAGGGAATGTATTAATTGAAAGGCTATGAGTGAGCGAGGGTAACAGCAAAATTAACAGTATTTTTGTAAAAAAGAAAAAATAGATTAAAGAAATCATTAAATGGTTCAATAGACAAGACTGCAAAATATTTGATGCAGTCATTGTTTAAATTATTTGAAAATGAAATTTATAATCTTGCAGTGAAGTTCAGAAAATACTGTTGTTTTTTTTTTTTAGTATATGCATAAATATTTTTTCATTGTATACACACTAACAAAATCCAACATTTTTTAATCAAATAATACCATCTTGCATGAATATTTTTAATCACAAAAATCTTCCCATTTTTATGTATTTATTAAATAAATCTTACACATTACTGAACTGATGCAGTTTATTCTCCAGTCTTGGCTTATGAGAAATATATTCAGAAATCATCTGATTTTAACTGAAGTTATATTGCAACGTTTTTTAAATATATGTAACAGAAAATTTAAATTTATTTCACTAATTATAAGACCTTTATTTGCTACATTATTGAAACAGACATTTACAAACTTACTTTAATATTAAGCTATGTTAAAATAGCACCAAAACATAAGTCAACAAATATTTGGTTGTAAGTATAAAAACTCAATTTAAAGTTTGAAGCTTAAATGTGAGTATAAGTTTCTGAATCAGTGCCAGGTTATATAGCACTTGTCTAAGGAACATTGCTTTGAAGTTAATCTGATAGTTGTTAACAATTAGAAAATTGTTTTAGGTTTGATCTAAACCATAGCTGCAATTTTGTGGATATTTTCCTATAAGGTTAACTTCCTTATCTTCAATATTACAAGCTTACATCCTTGGAAGTTTAAGCATTAAACAATACTATTAATTTATCATTACCCACATAAGAGTAAAGAATGTATATTTAAAAAAAAAAAAAAAAAAAAAAAAAAGAAGAAAAAAATGCTCATTCTCTTAGAGAAGAGCTTGTCTTAAAAATATTAGAACTGAAGATATTTATTTTCATTTAATATTTCTGGTGATACGTCATTGAAAAATAATTTTTTTTTTATCATATCCCTTTAAGATAGAAACCATCAACATTTTTTATATATATATAGATAGATAGATAGCTAGATATTTGATGAATTATTAAAAAGTTCATGGTTCACCCAAAAAAGGATTTTAAGAATAAAATCTGGTGTTTGGAGAGATTTAGGTAAATGTGTTGATCTAAGAATATTCTGCACCTTATATAAATGTGAATGACAAGGGATTTCTGTCCAATTGAATATTTGCCTATTGCAGTGCAAAATTATAGTCTATCAAATACAATATATTTTCATTTGTGGGATAGAACAGAGTGGAAGATAATGTGTTCCAGTTAAATTAACTTTTAGAACATATTTTCAGTCCCAAAATTATAGAATAGCTACCTTTTGTATACTCAGAAATTAAAAAAAAAAAAAAAAAAAAAATCCTTGAAATTTCCACTCTTCATTAAACATGAAAGCAAACTACAGTCATGTCTGAATGTCCTAGAGGCTGAGGCATAGAAATAGGGTAATTTAAAAACTTTTTCAAGCAGGAACTGCTCAATTTTATTTAAAAATGTGACTTGCTAACAGCATTTCTTTGAATAAATTTTTTTTTTTTTCTTACAATAAAAATCATTATGAATCTTTTACAAAAGCTACATTATATCCTGGGAAAACACAAACTTTGATCATTTTCATGAACATTTTCAGTACAACTTAAGTACATTAATTTCTCATAAACTCAAGTCTTATCTGCTTTTATTTATACTTTTTGTTTTTAGAAGAAGAAAAATCTTACTAAAAGTTATGAACGGGTAAAAAAACTCTTTATTTTGAAAAAATAGAATTTTAGATTAAAATAATATTTTATGGGGCAATCAATATTTGGCAAAGAAATAACGGATTAATTTTATGGAAATAATCATGAATATATTAGCTGCATTTTCTTGTTTGTTAATCAAAAGCTGCTTCATGCAAATTCATAACAATGAAAAAATTCTCCAAATGATCCATCCTTAAATTCCAATTTAAATGCGTGCTCTTTTACACATATCTATAAAAAATAAATAAATTTAAAAAAAAAAATGCATTTTTGTTAGTTACAATGTACATTATTTAATTTAGTGATTTATTTTGCAATTATAGTATTTAGATTTGGCATTTACACTCATATGTGCTCTGATAATCAGAAGAAAAAAAAAGAATTTAACATATTCCCAACTGCATTAGATATTTAAACCTTATAAAATGCCATCGATGTTTTTGTTACAATTACTATTAGAATTTGACATAGAGTGCAACTTATGCTTTATTTTGGTAATTAAACTTTATTAAACTATAAAGTATGATGATGTATCCTAAACAGATTTTTTTTCTCTCCATAGTGTCAAATTTGTGTGTTATGGCTATTTTTCTCAAATAATAGTTCTAACAAATCACGAGTAAAAAAAGTTACTATATAAAAATACTGATAAGGGTTTTATTGCTATAAAAAAGCAATAGTGTTGCTATGGTAAAAAATAGTCTATTGGAATTTCAGTCATCATTCCAATCAAAAACAAAACAGCATAACAAAAATCAAATAACCTGTCCTTTGATCAATGCTGCAAAGCAGAAATTGAGTCTAGTACATTACTGTAACTGCTTCTATTGTGTTAAAACTATAGAATGAGTGCATATATATCAGAAATAATGTATAACATGCTACAAGACAGTGTGGTAGTAATTTTATATATATATATATATATATATATATATATATATTTCAATAATCAACAAGTTTCACAATTTCATTTTTAATTTTAAGGTTTAACTCTTTAGATTTTAATTTCTTATTAAAAGAAAGAAAAAAAGCAATAAATTCTCCATTAATGATTTTCTGGGACTTCTGGTAAGCATCAAATGTCCAGATTGAGATTTCAATTTTCTTATTGTATCATAGAAAAATAAAGAGATTTTATGATCACGATATTTGTGAGTTAAACACAAAAAGAAAAAAAATTATCTCTACAGTAAATTCTATCATTTTTTAATAAATTTATATTATACCAATAAATTCACCTCATATATTTTACATTTAAATTCACTGAAATGACTTAAAAAATGAATGTATACAAGTGTTTTTAGACTGCATCATACATTTTAAATAAATTGAAACTAAAATGGATTGGCAACTTTCAAAATCTTTAAAATCTATTTGTGAAATAACTATTTGGAAGGAAACAGAAGGATGTTTCAATTCAAGACTAAGAAATCTGTTTTATTTCATTTTTACTCAATCTTTAAAATTATTTAAAACTAAAATCAGAAATATAAATTAATTTTGGTGTGATAAATTGGATGAATGTTGCAATGACATTTGGCTGCTATCACTTGAAACACAGATCCCATCTTATTCTTCTTTTTGTTATGAGTGAGTGATGAAAAGTGCTGATCCACTTCTCAAAATTTGACCAAATGACTAAACAGAATTCTTTTTTAATAACTTAGTCAAGTCAAAAGCTTTTCAGCACTTACTCATATTTGCAATTTGATGTCTCAAACAAAACATTGTGATGATTAAAAAATAATACTGTGTTCATAAGGCCATGAAAAATGGTGCTGAGATGTAAAATAAAATAAAATATTGATAAAATTTTCAGTGTTCCTTCTTTTTGTTATTTGTTCAAATACTTGGAGTTAAAATGATTATTACTTTTTATTTTATAATTAACTAGATTACATTTGAAAAAAATTTTGAATTTATTTTTTTGCACTTAAAAAAAAAATAAATAAATAAAATAAAATTCTGAAGAAATTAAATATAAAAAAGAAATAACAAACCAATACTAAAATTGAAAATAAAAATGTTCATATATAAAAAAAAAACCCAAAACATTAAGCAATTTTCTGAAATTCTAATGCTACTAACAGATCTATTTCAACTGCTGCAGGCAATCTCCACTTTGTTGACTGAGTAGTAATACTAATTCATCTCAGCCAGGATTAAAGTATGTTGTTCTCATTTTAGATGGAAGAAAACACCTGGTTCAAGTGATTCCAACCTTGTGCCAGCATCTTCTTCATTTCACTGAGAGAAGTGGAATTCAGTGTAATATCAGTGCCATGACTAATCACAGGCAATTTTTGTACTTAGCCCATATATATGCATATGGGCTCCCCATATAAAAAGAGCTTGTGTCATGTCCTCCCTTAGTGGGGAGGTCAGGTAAATAAAAAAACTATATTATTATAACTACTAATAAGATTTTCTGAGGTTCTATACACCAAGATCTGTCTTTATTTTTTTTTAATTTTAGTGTTATATTATTCAAGTCAATACAATTAGTCCATAACTAATCATTTAAAGCAATCATGACTACACAATTTTACAGATAACAATATGTGTTTTTGTTTTATTTTAAATTTATCTTCTACTTCCTGAGTTATACCTTTACTAAGTTTGCAAATGTAAATGTATGTTATATTTGATGAGGGTGGGGATAAAAATAAAAATCTGTTCTAAAGTTATTATTTTGCAGAATGGAAACAAAGATATAAAAATTATTTGTATTACAAAATTCTGATAATTCAACCATTACCATGAATTGCAGAGTTTGATAGAGACAGAATAAATTCAAGAATGTTAGAGACAATTTAAAAGCTGAATCTCAGTAAAAACTACATCATCCTGGAGAAAAGAACTGTCATATGAAATCAGTACTTGAAGATGGTAAGAAAATCAACCAGAAAAAAAAAATATTTTCATGATAACAACTAAAAATGTTATGCTAGTTTATATAACAAAATATTAGAAGACATTTCCAAATGCAAATTACGAGTAGTAAGAAGAATCAGATGACCAAAAATAAAAATGTTTAGAGACAAAAAATAGGAATAACTTCCATAAGTCAGTAACTTTTTAAAGTCTTTTTATTAGTAATATATATATATATATATATAGTGTGGCAGCAAAGAAAATCACAATATTGATACATATTAGATTGGATTAAAAAATATGTATCAATATTGTGATTTTCTTTCTTCTTTTAATGATAATGTTATTAAGCATATCAGACGTTACAAAAAGAATTTACATAAATAGACAACACTTGTCTATATTATTTAATGAAACATGTATATAGATTATATATTGTTTAAATACATAATCAGTCACAACCATAATTAATTTTCCACCACCATTCCTTTCATATTAATTTCAGTTGCTTTTTATGACAACTTCTCAGACTTTCATTATACAGGCTCATTCATTACAATGTGGATCAGCAATAAAGAATGTAAAAACAGGTAAAAGGGAAGTGACTTTGAATCTTGCTAAGTAACTATTCTATATCTTCAAATCACACTGTTTACTTATGGCTTTGGATTGAGTGACTTTTCAATCCTTAATGGTTTATTTAAAGACAAAACATTTTTTGAATTGTAAGAATATTTATTTTCTCTTTTTTTTTTTTTTTTTTTTTTTAAAGTGAATATTGCATTAACAATTTTTTGGAGATAAACGTTTTTTTCAGATACAATCCATACTATTTATCAAATAGCTAGAGCGAGAAGAGATGGATGTATACCTTCTGCAAAAGTATTTGCATGTAAGTGAATGTAAATGGATTTTAAATTCTGATTTCTCCTTCCGATCCATTCTTTATGGCTTTGAAATAACGGCCTGAACATTGCAATAAAAATTGAAATTAAGAAACAGAAATGCTAGTAGAAAATTAACAATATAAAACATGAAGAACTATTTTTTTTTTTAGTAAGGGAGGCAACTGCAACATTTTTTTTTCAAGTTTTCTTTAAAGAAAAAATTCAAATAAAACTCACTCAGTTTCTCAATTTTTTATTCTGTATAAAAGAAAATCATTTATGAGAGAAGGTAAGTGACATTTTGAGCAGAGGTTATGCATTTGCCTCATTGTAAAACTAACTTGTTTTATGCTTTTTAATCTTTCTAAATATTTTGCGGCTAACACATTTCAGTTAATATAGTAGTCCCTCCTTATCTGTGAGAGATGTTCCAAGGCCAGATGCCCCAAAATGCACATAATACTCGATATATATATATTTCATTGAATGTAACAGGCAAGGAAAATGTTATAAGGCTATTTAGTAGGTAAATGAGACCAAAACCGGACAATTCACAAGTGATCTTAATTTGATAAGGAAACTGTTAAAACACTCATTCTCAACTCCCTGCTCCCATAAGAAAAATCCTTGGTAATAATGCTGTCATTTTAAAAACATTTAATTGTATAATACATTTAAAGGTTATGGAAGTGCTTTTTATAAAACAGTACACATATACTCAACATAAGTTACTGTAAAACATGTCATAATCTATTAGTAATCTTAGTCCACATAAAAGAAAGACTTATAAAATTTTTCTTGTCTCACATCCAACAACAAATGTATGAAAGGATTGCTGCCAAAATGCTTGTGTGTGTGTATATATATATATATATATATATATATATATATATATATATATATATATATACACACACACACACACACGCGTGTATAGGTTTTTTCTTTTTCTTTCTAGATGCTGATAAAATTTGGGTTAAAAAACCTAAAAAGACATTTAAAATAATTTAAATTTTTTTTATTGTAAAATGTTTTATTTGAAAGATAACAGCCTAAAGCTAATCTGTAAAAAAGAAAAACAATTTATTTCAATAAGGTTTACAGATATTTAAGATTGTCAAAGTCAATTTATAATTGATTCACTCTTTTAATTGAGAAATGACAAGATTTCAAACTTAAGAGACTTGTTTGAAAGAAATTTTTTAAAATATAGAATTTTGGGAATATATTACTTACTTTACACTTAACCTGTGGTGAAAATCATTTGAACACAGCAAGATATATTCTACCTGTCAACAAGTTCATGGGTAAAACAGAAGCAATCTACTCTCATAATAACCAGTTCAAAAAAAAAAAAAAAAAAAAAAAAAAAAAAAAAAAAAAAAAACTTGCCTCAAATTAAATTAAATGGGGCCCAAAATTACCAAAATACAGAAACTGGTTTCATTTGTTTTAAAATAATTACTTTTAACTGAAAGTTAGGAATATATTTTTATATACATAACTTAGTAGAATGAATGTTTAAAATTAAAAGACATATGAAAATATTTTTCAAATGATTAAAAGAAAAAATTTCATTTCAATTAAATTTTCAGCACTTATTCATTGATTAATGAAATTTATTATGAGTAGCCATTCTTTCATAAGCCCATTACCAACCGAGACAGAAGCAGCAAAAAGTTCTTCCATTAACAACCTTGAGAATCACTAGTTTATTCTGGCACAAAATCAAGATAGTGGGACACCTCATGAAGATTAGATTCTCTATACAAGTAATGGTTAATAAATCTGATAATGGTGATAGCAAGAGGCCTTTAGATGAATATAAAGATATCCCCTTCACTTAATCAGTGTTAAGCATGACATGCCAGTGAAGACATTTTTTCTAGATATCTAGTGATAACAAGTGAATCCATACCTCTCCTAAATCAATATAAGTAGTGATAGTCAGAATTTGAACAGGATTCATTATCAACTATATCATTGCTAAATATAGCAAATATCTTAATACCCAGCTCTAATCTGTTGTCTTTAAAAAAAAAAAAAAATACAAATAAAATACTTCATTGAAATTTTTTTTTAAATAACTATCATACTTACAGATCTATACACGTGTGCATATATATATATATATATATATATATATATATATATATTATTCCACTGAATAATCTAGACAAGTTTTGTCTACTTATTTTCAATTGGATCCTTTCATATTCATGGACAAGCTTTGTGGTGTCGTTATTGAAGGCCGAGAGAAAATCATTATTTTGATACATATTATTTAACCTAATGCTAACTATGCTTTGTGAGTTTTCTACATAAAATTTTTGTAGTTGGTAAATAATTTAAACATATAGAATTATTTGGCAAATTAATATGTAACCATTAAATAAAGGGCATCCATATAAGATGTTAATAGTACCAACTAATCAATGCAAGATGTTTGAAATACTAAATACCAGTACATCAATATAAGATGTTAATAATACTAACAGGAGATTAATACAGAACTATATTAAATCATAATTAATCTTACAAATAGAAAAATAAGCCATATAAGGTGCATTGCAGTTTGTCTACTAAAAAATATAGGAAAAAGCATTATCAAATTTCAAAGTTTAACTAAATTGCAAGGTAAAAGGTAGACTATGTTTATAATTTACCGTTAATTCACTTTTGATTTGATAAGGAATTTTTATCAGAAAATCTGATAATTTCCAATTTTTCATGTAAACACAAAAAACGGTTCATATAAAGAACTACATATTCTAGCTATTTTTAAAATTTTCCATTTCACCTTATGAGTTTTATTAACATCTTTTAAACTCCAAAAATATTTAGAAAGTGATGTATTATTTCTATAAGTACTATTGGTGAAAGACAAGATATGTTGATACCAATTAGTTTTAAAAGAATTTTTAGTACTACCAATATAGAATTTTTCAACAGTCAGATTCTCTATTGTAGAAATAGTACTTAGATAAACAAGAGATTTAGTTAAACATTTACATTGGTTAGTATTATCAATAGTATTTATCTTGGAACGGTTACGGCGCATCCGAGGAAGGTTCTGACAACACGTCTGAGAGTGGGGCGGAAAGTTTGCTACATGGCGAAGAAGGCGTGGAATGCGTCGATCCACCTGAAGAGGGAATAGAAGCAAGGCCCCCCCTCTGACAATCCACCCGAAGGGGGAGCGAGGTCAGAGCCCCCCGTCCCGCCTTTACGAAGAAGCACCCATCAAAAACGACCGCCGCCGGAATGCCACCTTTGTGATCATGAGATCAGGGAGGGGTGTGATGATTTATCATGGAGCTCGAAACGTGTGCGAACGTGTCTTGCTTGCATGACAAATCCAAAGGGAAGCATGGCTGTTGTCGGGGACGCGATTCGTGTGCACCAGTCTCGTAAAAAACGAGATGTGACAAGAACAGACAACACAAGTGAGCAGCAGTGAAAAACTAGTAAACAAAGAAGGCAAGGCGCTAGCGGCAAAGCAAAAAGCGAGTCATTTTCTGTGGAATTGGAGTCGGACATGCGAAGAGACTGACGGACCAAGAGGCGATTAGAGTAGACGCGTTTGTTTTATGTATCCGTTTCACGACTGCCTGGTGTAACGGCCGAGAAAAAGGAGTCTCGCAATTGATTTTTCTTTGAGGCGACTGACGGCAAAGAACAACAGCTGGTTTGCCAGCGGACCCTAGCCACTTATTTTTTGTTTCTCTCTCTTCTTTTGCAACAAACACATTCTCTGATCATCTGTGACATGATACATTGGAGAGTAGGTACCAGTTAAAGTGCTTAAAAAAAATTTAAATTAGTGATTCACAAAGATGAAAATGTATTATTACTGTGATTAATATAAAGGAACATGTTCTGGTTTAGATAGAGACTTCTTAAAAATGCATAATAATATTGAATAGTTTAACACATACACACAGTATAAACTCTAAACACTATTTTGATCTACCCATAACACTAGGGTCTTACAATAAAAGTTTGGTTTTCTGATATACTGTTGGAAGTAAATGCTTATATATGTTAACTCTTAAACAACCTTCACATGATTTTCACACTATATGCCTGTACATTATTTTACTATATTATCTATCATTGATTTGATATTACTTGGCATAATTGCTGACATGAAAAGTACATCATACTGAATATGTACATGTTATTATATAAAATCTTAGTATTATATTTCTTGCCTTAACCAAGATATATAGTATGATTAACATCCATGTTATAACTGGTACACATTTACTATGATAATTTGATAGTACCAGTGTGACCGAATCAGTTAAAACTGTACATATTATTATGGCCGATAAAGGTGGTATCACAACTTTACTTCCACAATTTAGAAATTGTCATGTTTTTAAACAAATATCACATTTTAATAATCAAATATATATATATATATATATATTATACAAGTGAAGCTACTTGACATTGACGTTTCAATATTGTAAAGCTACTTATTAAAACAGCTTTACAGACGAAAAATAGCCATAAACCTATTGTCTACCGTCTCAACATTACAATACCATTTTCATTTTAGAAACCTTTAATTAATACTATAATTTTATTTTATAATTAATACAGGAATATACAGTTGGTATTAATAGGTTAATCTCAATGTTTCTCGAAAAAATTTCAAGCAAAAATAGAGTAAATTATCGTAGTTGTCTCCCTTAGATTATTTTATTAATTAGGCGTGTAAAATTTTCATTTTGAAAAATTGTTTTTTAACTGAGGATTCAGTGTCCAATTTTCAATAAATAAATCAAGCGCTGGAAACCTTTACACACACCTAATTTAAAAATGAATTTTTAAAAAGTTTTGAGTTTTTTTGTTACGGTGAAACATTACATAAAATTATTTAGAAGAAAAAAAAAAAAAACTGTCTAAAAGTTAAATTTGAAGTGGATTATATTACTTATAGTTCTGAAATTATTACTAATATAGGGTACCCAGACAATAGATTCACAGGACTACAGACATCTGGCTTGGTATTAATACAATTTCCATTCAATAGATATCGTCAAACCAAGAGATGCATTTCTTTAATTTGTAATATCACTCCTTAAAAAATATTTAATTATGAAAATTAATACTGTACCCCAGGAATATTCCAATAATTGATGGTGTTACATTGCTTTTATAGTGTGTATTAAATGGTCAATTAAAAAAAGTAGTATCTCTCATTTTCTAGTAGCCTTTCAAGTACATTTTACTTACATTTTATTCCAACAATAAGTTTGAAAATAAAAGTAAATTAGTGAAAATGAAAAAAAGAAACACTAGTCACTGTACCAATACAAGTTATCAAATTACTGAAATAAACTAGGACACTGTATTTCTAGAAATTATGTTATACATAATTTTCATTCATTAACTGTTAAACAAAGAAATGAACATTTTATGCAGAGGTAAAAAAAAAAAAAAAAAAAAAAAAAAAATTAACATAAGAAAAACCACGAAAAAGAGAAGTTATTTATAACAATGTAAATTATTCCACTTTTTATATCCTTTGCTCACTTTTATCACTTATTGTCAGTTAATGTGACCATAAAATTAAAGATCATTAGCGACAATGAATAAAAGACATTAAATTAACATGAACTTGGCTAACCTACCAAACTTGAAAACCATTGGTACCGGAATATACATGGTATTTGTACATTTGAAATATAAGCAGCAACCAAAATAAGGAAATCTGAATATCATATTTATTATGTTACTTATTTTATACATCTCATAATAATGTAGTCATTTTGAATATGATGATTGTCTCTGAAATTCAGACCAAAAATATGATTCTTCAACAAATTTCCTAGCCTTTGTTGTTTTTTTGATTACATTTTGGCAACTACCTGCATTTTCAAGTGCCCATTGCAATTGGTAACCATCTGTGAAATTCAAACGAGAAATATTCTTCAACACATTGAATTAGTTTTCATTCCTTATAGCACAAAATGTCCTTCCAAAAGTATTTCAGTGTCTGGAATCATTAATTTTCCCTTTCTGGTGACCCTCTGTTAAAATAGTGTGGGAATATGACCTCAAAGCTTCTAGATGAATGGGGGAAGTCTGCTGGCAATATTCATTTAGTTACTTAGAAGTTATGAGGTCAATCTCCAGGCTAAGCAGTGCAGAAATATACACTGATTAAGTCTAAATGTAGATCAGTATCATAATGAGAACTGATGATTATGGATTCTAGAGCAAGACACCAAATATGATAGATTGGAAATGAGAACAGCATAATGGATTAAAGGGTTTTGTTCAACATTCCCAAAAGATTTTTGAATGTAATAGACACCTGAAGAATACAGCAGCTGAAATGTGATAAAAACAACAAAGATGAAGAATTATTGTATGGTGAAAGACATAAAAACTTTAAGATTGAATGTTATAAATTCCAAGTATATAATCTACTCTACTTGGTAATTTTAAATTTCTTTTTCTTACTTGGACCCTCTTCTTTGCTTTTTGCTTCTTTTAGAATATTGCCAGATCCATGTTTTTTGTCTAGTTTCTTTTTTAACTTTTTCTTTTTATTAGTTCTTTCTTTCTCATTCTTGGATTGCGCCTTCTCGTTAGCTCCTTCGTCTTTCAGCTTTTTAACGTTTATATTGAATATATCTGCAAATGTGTTCTCATCGTCACTCTCAAACAATTTGGAAAATTCTTCCCGGTCTTCCTCACTTGCTTTCGGCAGAATATCCTTCTTTGCTTTTATATCTTGGAAATTGTCATGACCAATAATTGTGTCTTTTGCGGCTATCTGGTGCATTATCTCCCTTTCTCTCAGTTTTTTCCAAGTTTGATAATATTTAGAAACTGGGGGATTGCTTTCTTTGCATTGCCGTTCCCAAGCAACAATTGCTTGTGAATCGGCCAGCTTAACAGACAAACTGTTACGACGTTCTGTAATAAAATTTGAATTGTCTTCTGCTTTGTCCAGTATTTGTTTTAACTGCTTAGTGTAGTTGGCAACTTTGCATTTTTTAATTATCTCTTTCAGTCGGACTTGCATGGGAAAGACCAGTTCAGGAAAGCCAACAGAATTGGCATATATGTTCAAATGAACCAACAAATGTTCATACACTTGGTCGATCAAAGCATCCTTGAAGGCTTTCTCTTGTACTTGGGCATTGGATAACTTCAGCATACAGGTAAAACTTAGTGGCTTCAAACTGATTTTTCCGTGTTTTTTGTTCAAATCCACTTCTTCCAGGGTTTCGATTATAAATGGTAAAATAGGAGTGAACTTTCCAGTGGAGGCTGAAATGGAATTTAGCATGGCGATACAATGAAATCGGAGAGGGAAATAACTTACACTGGGAATCAGTTTGATTGTACCTGTAATGATCTGCACCAAAGGATAAATCAGATGTTCAAAAACAGTGCTACCTGGCGTCGAACTCACCAAGAGGCTCCAAAGTTCAAGACATCGAATATATTGCCAGTTGTAAACGGCTTGACAGAGATCTTTCTTCTTCACAGTGAGAGCATTTCGCAAATGAATGGCTTGCTGCCTGATGTAAATAAAGGCGTGTTGGTAAGTGATGTTTTCGTCAATTTTCAAAATTTCTACAAAAGACTGCTGCATGAATTTTATCATAGGTAAAAGTGTGGGTGATGTGAACTTGCAATTTTTTACGTACTCGATGTACATCTTTTTCATACAGGGCTCCAGCATTGTGCTTGGAGACATAGTCACCAGTTTGTTAATACAAAGAAAAGCCAGAACGCGGCTAGTATCTTCACTGGACCCCCATATTGTGATCATTTTCTTCATCAACAACTTAGACAACTTGTTAAACATGGCATAATATAGCACCATTTTATGGATATGTTTTAAAATGATGTCCAACATAGACGACTCCGCAATACAATTAATCATTTCTAAAAGACTATAAAGGTAAATTTGAACATCAGCACGAACCTGTGTCCATTTGGCACTTTTTGGTTTAACTGCTTTTCGGATATCCTGGATCTTTGGGAGGTTCAAAAAAGTCTGTAGGGCCGATGCGATTTTTGTGAGACAAAGTTTTACCAAATCGTTAAAAATCGTACTACTCTTCACAGCGGTTTTTTCAGTCCCAGACTTATTATTCATTTGTTGAACTGCTACAGCAAAACCATTGATTATGTCGTGTATAATAACCTGGTTAGGGGTAGCAATCTTCTTTTTCCATTCGTTCAATAATTTTTCAGTAATTACCAAATGGGAGGATTCCCTGTTCACGTCTTCTTCACTGTCCGACGCTTTCTCTGATCCGTCACTAGAATCGATATTTTCAAACCTGTCCTCAATGTCCATATAAGCTCGCTTCTTGGGTTTTGAATTAACCATTTTTAATTGCCACGACTCTGAACAGAACACAAAATGAAACGCACGTGGAAACCAAATGGCAAAAAAAATGAAATACGTTAAAGAGTTCCACCGGAAGTGAACCTATTGTAAGTTTATAGCTTACGTTACAATTTTACTTATGGTAGAGCTCAACTGGATAAATACAGTAAATTACACATAAATGTTTTTAATACGTAAAATAAATAAAATGTATAGATATATTTTTATTATTAATATTTTTGCATTAGTAATGTATTTGATTTCATTACCTAAAGTAGCTTTTAATAAAATTAGCTTCTTTAATAAATATTTTGACGAAAATGTTGTCTTATTTTTTTGATTTGTCAACAAAATCAAAAATAACAAAGATGAGGATAATAGTAGAAATTTATTAATTTAAGGAATAATGATAAATTGACATTATTCTCAAATTTTGAGTATAATGTCAATTTATCATTATTCCTTAAATTAATAAATTTCTAATTAGTATTATCCTCATCTTTGTTATTTTGATAACCTTTCAGTAGGTGAATTAATTCTATGACCTTTCACAAGTATTGTATTCACTTCATAGTACTTCAGTAGTTTTTTTAACATTTTTTCAAACAACTGTTAATCCTCAGACTCCAAAATTTATGTTTAGTCTAATAAATTAGAAAACTAGATTCTCGAAATAATTGGACTAATTCTGTGCTGGGAATTATTCTGACGAGAGCAAAATTTAGTAAACAAACAGTATTATGGACGAGGCATTGTTCCAAAAATTGATGGATGTGACGTCTGAAGAAGGAAGGCAAGAGAACGCATCGGCCGAAACTCAGTGACAAAATAAAAACAACCACAATTCTAGGATACTAACTGATGGAATGACAGTGCAATATTTCAGACAAGAAATGATTTTGTTTTGTTTCATGTTGTTTTTTTAAATAGTGAAAAAACTTCTTTGTTTCTTTAAAAACTATTTTAATTTTTAATTTTATATGATCATATATTTTTTAATTTGAATTTGTTGAAGAAGAGTATAACACTCACTCACTCAGCAGAACACTGAGGAAAGACTTGATTGACATATTCATGATTCATCTTATATTCTTATCATCTTACTTTAAAATTTAAATTATTTATCTTTTAGTTCGACATATAATAAGGCAAACCGAAATTGGAGTTGAAAGATGGTGTTGCGCCAATAAAATAAGCATTCGAAATTCAATTAAGCTCAAAAAACACAAAAACCGGTGAACGACGAATTGAATGGGAAATAAATACACAACTTGTATCTTGATTAGGCAAGCAAGACAATATAAGACTACACAGAAATTGCTTTTATTGAATAAAAAAAAAAAAGCAATTTCTCTACTGTAGCTGAACTGAACTTCAGCGTGCCTTTCCTCGTACAAGATAAAACAGGACTGTGTCACAAAGTTTAAGTTTTAACCCATAGCTACCAAAAAGCACTTTCCCATTCGGGCGTGGTTAAGGTTTCCAAGCTGATGCCTCCAACAAAATTCATAAATGAATTCTCACAAATTCACAATAGTAAAAAAAATTGAGCATAACTTTAATTTTTTTTTTGTTTTGTTTGTTCTGGTGGCAAAAAGAATTATGAATAAACAAATAATTATTTTTAAAGTATTTATTCAACCACAAACCCATTCGATAGGAATGTGATACAAGGTCGAGTTTAAAGTGGGTTGGTAGCCCACACACAAAAAACACCCTGTTGAGATAGGTTGCGTTTTTTTTACTACTTATCACAAGTAATGGGACGAGGTTGATGCACGTGTCCAAATAAAAACCAAAATTTCATTTGAAATACTGATTTTCTAGGTTCTTTCTTCTTACTTGGAAGCTGGGCACGATACCCACTTCCTATAATCATTTTCTTTTCTTTTCTTTAACCTTATGCCGTATTAAAGCTATGATTAATAAATAAATGAACTTTTCACGCAGTTTCCTAATAATATCAACAGTAGTTTTACCGGAAGTGCAAGTCAGTCATCTCCCTTGCTTACCACTTTTGGAGGAAAAACATTTTGTTTGTACTTTGTATCTTGTTGACTTAAATATTCACAGGTAAGGACGAAATATCATACATACATATATAATTCATACTTTTATTGATAGACAGCTTTTAGTTCATGATTTAATATTTCATTATATCTATCACAAACCTGTATGTTATAACTTTCATTTGCTTTTCCTAGTAGTAAAATAATAAAAAAAACATTGTCAAAAAAGATCAACAGTAACACCTATCCTCAGTAAAAAAAAAAAAAATTACCACCACCCATGCCATATAAGATATATAAATTAAAATTTTAATAATATAAATGATATTAAAAATAAAATTAATATAAACAAATACTTGTTTATTTAAAAAAAAATAGACTCCGCCCACCTTAATGAAGAAAAATGTCAATAATACGAAATAAATATGATTTGGTGGTGGATTTAGTAATTTTTTTAAAGCTTTTACAATTGGATTCGTTTTAATTTTATTTTCATGTGAACGATTTTTGAAAATACATTTTATTATTTGCTTATAACATTTTCGAAGTTGATTTGCAATGAAGATATTCGGTGGAGATGAACGTAAAAACAAATGAGAAAAAGAAAACACCGATCTGAAATTAACAAAACATCTTTTTTAAAAATTAAAAATATTTATTTATTTTTGATTTACAATGGTAAAATACTAACTTTATATAGTCTTCTTACGCAAGTTATTTTAGTTACTGACAATATTTTGAGCTGATTAATTATGTTTTGCAAAAAATCTTAGTTTAATTACGCAAAAGTTGCAATAACCATTTTTTTCAATTATTTAATTTATTCCACATATTGCATGGAATTGTATTATTATTTTATTAAAAATCCAATATTCTCTTATTCATTGGGAAAGAAGAAAATTCATTGTGATATTTTTGTTTTTAAACTGCCATTTTGCTAGTGTCGAACCGCTTATTCGAGTTTGTTATTTCTTCTTTCTGTCTGCTTTATTTTTTTTCTTAATATTAATTAATTTAATATTTCTAAAAATTCTAACTGACTTCAGATGCATGAAGAGTCACTAAAATTACTAAAAAAGTGTATTCTGTAATTTTGTATTTAAATGCTCCAGTGTAACTGAGATAATTGATGGTGAGTTCGATTCTCCCTGGGAGCTCCATATTTGTGGGCATGTGCCAGTGCTAAGCTTAACAAATTCAATATCCCTACAATCAATAGGCTTTTGCAGCGTGAGTCAAGTAGAATATTTTTCGACCAAATTAAAAATGATTTTCGTTAAAGATGTTTGTTTTTGTGCGTGTTTTTTTAGCTTAATTTTAAATAATTGTTGATATTTTCCGAGCTGATTGTGTTCTTTAATCATTAATTTATTTTCTCTCAACATACCAACTATGGAAAATTGTCTTGATTCTAACTAGTCTAGTAAACAATTTTCTTTGGAATAAAAAATTTGTTAACGCCATAAAACATAGTGTAGTGTAGTGTAGAATTACCGCTAATTAATTATTTCCACCAAAAAACTAATTTTAATTTAAATTCCCCGAAAGTAAAACTAAAAAGTAAACTGTTTTTTTTTTTTTGTTGTTGTTTTTTTGGGGTGGGGGGGTTCTTTATCACTATTTCGACTTTTTGATAAATTCTGTGTTTTTTTAAAAAAAATATTTTTTTAAGGAATGTGAAATCAAAAAAGCGTTAAAGAAAAAAAATACTAACATATAAATATGTAGTACAACATTAACAATAAGACTTAAAAGTAAAACTAAAAGGTAACAGAAAAATTCACCTTTAAATTTGGCAATTAATTCAGTTATTAATGTAATGCTCTCTAGTTGTTTTCTATACAAGTTACTGGGTTACTGCTGTTTTGAGATTTACTTTTTGAAAAATATCTATAGCTATGCTGCTTTCACATACTGACACTTGATTTCTTTGCTACATAAAAAATTCCTTGTTTATTTATGAGATCTATTAGTTTATTTTAAATTAATGTATTTCTTGCCAAGGACTTTTTTTTTTTTACTAACAAAGGTTCATTGTCAAACATTTCAGAGATAAATAACAAACAGCTGGTTTTGGCAAAATTAAAATTAAAAATGTTCTCTCCCAAAAACCTAAAACAAAATGTTTGTTTTTCTTTTTTATGGTGCTTTAGAAACAATAATATTATTTTATTTTATTTTTTTTTTTGTTCTTATTTGTAGACTTTTTAAAAAGTTTGTTTTTGAACAAACTCAAAGAAGCGCTAAATTCAAATCAAAACAAAATCTACTTACTTAACTTATTATTGTTCAAGTTACCAGACCTGTTGAATTTAATTGAATTTTTAAAAAATATTGACTTCAAAATTACTTGTATTTTTCGTTGTTTTGCTAAAAATAATTATTATTGGACTAAATTTTAAAATTACTTTTCTGTTGGTTTACTTTCGGCCGATGCTTTTTTTTTTTTTTTTTTTTTTTTTTTTTCGGCCTTCTGCAGCTACACTTCTTAAAATAACTAACTGTAACTAGTGTAAAAACTATCCAACTTAGTTCTGGACGTCAGCGATTCCCGCAGACGCCATCAATCAATACATTTTTTTTTTTTTTTTTTTTTTTTTTGGTGAGTGAAACTGACGCCCATATTTAGTTTCTATGAATGTACCATAAGCCAAGGAATGCATCGGCAGAAAAACTTATAGTGCTAAAAATCAACAAAGAGAAGAAAAATATATAATTACAATCCGAACAAATGGAACCCAGAAACAGTAAAATGACTCACCAAATAAGACTACCAAATAATTTCAGACTATTCAATTTTCAAATTAATTCAGATAGAAGAAGATAGCTGACTTTCTTTCTTTCCTTTTTTTTCAAACAATTGTAGAAATTAAATAGTTAAAATAAAATTCATGTCTTTGAGACTTTGATTAATTGAGAAAATATCCTGCTTAAGCATTGTTTACTTTATCAAAATTTTCATTCATATCCATAAATTAAAGTTTAAACTAAAAAAAATGTCAGTGGTCATCGAGTCATTATTTCTTTTACACTATCTCAGTACTATTTTTTCATTAGAAGCCCGTTGGCAATTAATTCAGTTACTAATGTCAACTAATGTTCTAGTTGTTTTCTATACAAGTTACTGGGTTACTGCTGTTTTGAGATTTACTTTTTGAAAAATATAGCTATGCAGATGCTGCTTTCACATACTGACACTTGATTTCTTTGCTACATAAAAAATTCCTTGTTTATTTATGAGATCTATTAGTTTATTTTAAATTAATGTATTTCTTGCCAAGGACTCTTTTGATCACTTTTTTGGAAGATAATGCTTAGCCCGCTATTTTTGACGCTATTTTCTCTTACACCTACTCACCAGTGGGAAACAGATGTATGTAATTTTTGTGAATAATGTTTAGTTTACAAATCTAAATTTGTAGTGTTGTGAAAGTGTTGTAAACACATTTATTTGTACTTGTAATTTGATATACCTTTATGTTACTTGCCTATCCTCCCTTTTCTTATGCAATATAATAATTGTTACACATTTAAAATTGTCAACAAATGCATGATGATTCAGATTGTAAGGTTAGTCCCATTAATAATTTTCATTTGTTTTCCAATTCAAACTCAATAGAAAATGAAACAACTCTCTAATAATCTCAGCTTATCATTTTTAGTCTTAATATTTTATATCACAAAATGAAATCCCTCCTACCTTTCTCATATACTGGATTAAGACTTTCATGTTGTTTAATAAGGATTTTTTAAATGCCATAGGATGTCATGTGACATTTACAGCTTTGTTTGTGTAACCTGAATTATAAATGCCTCAGTTCATTAGACAAAAATACTTGCAACCCTTTTGCTTTGTAATCACTCATTAATTTTTAATACTGTATTACAGGAACAAGTTTTCAGTCTTGTTGGCAAGCTCCACTCCCTTAAATAAACACAAATTCTTGTCTGGTGTATTAAAATATAATCATATCTTCAGTACATTTAGTGTTATGGAATTGGGTTGCATTTTCCAAGCACATCAGTGTTAATCAGTGGAATGTTTAGAGTGGCAACCTTTACTCACAGATTAGGTTGAAATAAAACTGCACAGTCTGTTATGAAGTCATTCTCCATGATTATTGTATTGTACACAAGTATTGGGAAAATGTCTCCTTATCTCTTGTTTTAAATCTGTTTTTTTTTCCTTATTAGTACTTAGTAACTAATATTTATTTTTCTTTTGAACTGAGCCATTTCTACAAATCTTTCAAAATAATTTAAAAAAATTTCTATCTGAGCTAATATTGCCTGGAATTTTCCCATTCTAATATACAGGTTAATGTTCTATATGTTGAAGGCAAGAATTTGATGTTTGTTAAAAAAGTGTTTCTACTTCATACATTTTCTGCCTGAGTTTGCACTGTCCTTCAACAGCTGCTCTTTGGAATTCACTCTAAACATGACAGTTGAACTTATTCACTTGTTTTTTTGTTTTTTTTTTTGGTGGGGTGGGGTTAACACTTTCACCAGCAGATGTTAATTAATATTTTAGCTACTTGACCTGTTAAGCACCAAATGACATTGTAATATCCTCCTTTTTGAAGACTGTCTTTGTCTTCATTTTGTCCTCTGCATTATAATATGTGATTTTTAGCAATGTTATTTATTTTCTAGAGAATCACTATTGTCCTATTCTTTGCATATATATATATATATATATATATATATATATATAAGTATATAATTGGTGTATACGGAATGAATTCCAATAACCAACAATTTCTATTCTTAAAAGAGTGCTCAATACAAAGTATAGCAGATATAATTATTTATTTAGAAAATTTATAACATAAACATGTTATAAAATCACTACAAAAATAGCCATTTTGTTTCAACACTCCTGGTGTCTTATCAAGTGATGATGTTGAATGCAAAACAAATGGTTTTAAAAGTTTCAAATTAGTTAACAATCCTTCACAAGGGGAAAATGTTGTTCCAAAAGCTAGTATGACCAATCAAAATACAAGTATAAGAAAATTCAAAAAGCCTTACAACGAAGTCATGTTATAATAGCTATTCAGATCGTTAAAATACGGGTAAAAAAAAAAAATTTTTTTTCTAACCAATAACCTGGACCGGATGGAGTAACGTCTATTCTAACGTAATTTCAACGAAGAAATAAATTAAATAACGTATGTATTTCCCCTTTTCTCCTCAGTAATTTTATAATTTTAAACTTAGTGATTAAATTTGGATTTTAAAATTGGCAGTTTTTAATTCTAATATCAAATTCTATCATATAATTTAATAATTATTGGTTAGAAAAAAATTTTTTTTTTTTTTTTTTAATTTTACCCGTATTTTAATGATCTGAATATCTTGAATGGGAAAATTCCAGATCAGGCTGAAAATGGAGTACTGCTGCCATATATGGGCGGGGACTGCCCAGTTTTCATTTTCCAGTCTCGATAGAATCCAAAATTGTCTCTACATGTTTGTACAGAGGAGACATTGCAGGATAGCAAGAGGAGTGAGGTACTTTCTGTAGTGGTACAGGGAACTGACTGTTTTCCCAGCATCTTTAGCGATTGATTGTATGTACGAGTTCCAATAGGTGTTCAAGGCATAGTCTCCCTAAGGGAACATCCATTCATCATGATTGATAGAAGTCCTGAGTCTGATCAGCAATGGTGGAAATTCACTAGTTTGGTTCTTGAGGCATTGACCAGCCAGTTTTTCGCCCACTGAGCTGCTAGAGCTAGCTCAAAGGAGAGATCAGCTGCCAATCTTCGGTCATTTAGAGTTTTGGAAGGACACCCCTATGCATTCTAATTATGTTATTGGATAATTAAAACCAAAGCAGGAAATGATGGAAAGATGGGCTTAAAACAATTAATTCTAGCTGACATATTTGAATAAAAAGAAGTCTGTCACTAGACTGTGCCAGGAAACCCATATTTATTTTTAAGATTTTCATCAAGCATATAGATGAGGAAGTGTGGGCAAATCTCTATAAAGTAGTTGTTCCAAACCTGCAGTAAACTTGCTGATTCTGGATTTGTACCTGTTTTTATTTTATCTTTTATTTTTTTAATTATAATTTTAAAAAATTAAGTAGGTCTATTTTGTGAAAACTTTTTTCTCCCATTCAGAACATAATAATCAGCATTTCATATTTCTTGTCAGTGGAATAGTCTACTTCAGAGGAGAATAACTAGGAAAAATTAAATATAAAAAAAAATTATTCAAATGCAAATATATCGTTTGTATTTTTATTTAACTGATTAATATAGTTAACCTATCTATCCCAATTCCCTTTTCTTAGAGAACCTTTTTTGCATTCCACCATCATATGGCTAACGTTTTCCACTGATATGAAGTGGAAACAGTATACTGAATCAATTGCTAGGTCTGCTGCTAGGAAAGTTGGTTCACTGTACCATGCTAGGCACTTTTTCTCTTGTATATTTATAAGTCTACCAATTCATCTAACCCTTGAATATTGCTGCCACATCTAGTATGGTGCATCTGCTATGTATTTAGAAATTCTTGATAAAATACAAAGAACAGTCTGCAATGCTATTGATCCTGACCTGGCATCTATGGTTCAGTCACTTTCCCACTGCTGTAACATAGCCACCCTGTGCCTTTTTTACAAATATTTTTATGCTAATTGTTCTCATAAGCTTTCCTCTTTGGGACCTTGACTTTGAATTTAACTACAGTATTGGCAGTAAAGTCACATCATTTTACAATTGAAATGACTAGATGTAGTTTGATTCTAACAGTTTCTTCTCTCGTACTCCTTGCTTGTGAAATTCTCTTCTGGACGCTTGCTTTCCAATCAAATTTGATCTTCAAAAATTTAAGTGCAATGTCAATCATTATCTTTTGTCTTGAATCCTGTTCTTTTATTATTCTCTTTATGTTTACCTTATGTTTACCTATGTCACACACAGTAACCTCTTGTATCCTAGTGGCTTTATTCCCTTGCTTGGGATGAAATGACTGAAAAAAGAGACAGTATATATCAATGTCTCTAGTTGAATAAGTCAACTGATATGCCAAACTATGCACAATTTCTGGTTCATTGAGTACTTAGTGGTCAGTTGAAGGGAGAGTTCTTAATGTGTGAAGATTTGGTAGAAACAACAGTACTACTATCTATTTTAGATAACACTAATGATTTTCTTGAATAGAATAATCTTTTATGGAATGATATAGATTCATGATAGGGATGGTTGGCATCAGGTCTGGATTTACAAGAGCTGAATAAGGAAGAGCACCATAAATTATTTCTTGCACATGTGTTCTTCATTGACATATAATGACAAGATTATGTGAAATTTGTTTCAACAAATTATGCCGATTGAATCTAAATTTTATCAGAGCACAAACTCAATCATTGCCTTTTAAAAGTGATTTGTGATCAGTACATACCATCCTCCTTTATTAGACTGAGGTGTGATAATTCATGAGAGGCTTTTTTGTCTCAGGTTCTTAAATTGCAGACTGGAATGGATTTTGTTTTTAGAATGGGAATCCTCTTTGAGTGAACACTTTTCTAGTAATTTTATTATAGCATTAGCTTACCTGATATTTTTTCTCTTTTTAAATTGGCTCAATGTCCAAATGCAAGGAAATAGTGTTACACTTGGGATAAAATGTACAACTTTAAGGCAAAATTGTCACCAACTGGTTGTTTTAAAAGCAACTTTGATGTTTGATAATATTACCTCTTGGATAATCCATTCCTTAAAGATCAAATTGAAAGACATTAATAACAATGACTTTTTATAAAGATGATTGATCTTCTGCCTTCTACAACTATGACAAATTTAACTTTAATAGTGCAGACTTCTTGAAGTTTTGGTATGGACTGACCAAAGAATTTTCTTTGATAACTAAGTAAGCTTTCAAAATCATACCATGGAATATGGATGTTTTTTGTACAGCAAAATGATGACATGTCCCAAGTAGGTTTCATTAAACTTTCTATTAAGAAATCATAACAATTAAAGCCAGGCATCATATCACCATTCTTTCTTATGATGAAACCTGTTTTTGTTCTCATCATCATATCAATGATAATCATATATATTGTACCTCCATGACACTTCCACTTACCACCCCCTCCAATTTTAGTCTTAGATATTTGGTGTATAATTTATAATAATGTTACATTGGCTCATCATGACATTTCATAATATTTTCTATGATAAAGTTTAATTAGTTTCGAGAAGCTTAGATGAGACTTCTTGTCTCCAATATGTATTATATGTTACAAATGCCAACATTTGCATGTCTTCCTTCATCCCCCTCCTCTCTCTCTCTTTCCACACACACACACACACACACACACACACCATTTTCCAGTCTAGTAAATTTTTTCCAGACAAATTATTTCTACTTTTCACTGGAAAAAAATTACTTTAGACTAGAAAATGGTATATACAAACACACACACACACAAATTATATACACAGGTATGTTTTTTATGAGTGACTGAGACTATTTCAGTTTCTGTATTCATTAACTGAAATCCATACAGGATTTCAGGATTTTGCCAACAAAGACAGATAGCTCTACCTTGTGAACAAATTGTGAATAGTGAACATTTTAGAAGTACCATATCAATCACTTAATTTTGAAATAAAATTTTTGTTTCTTTCTTAGCTAAACAGTAATATTTTGTCATTGCCAATAATAGATGTTTTGACTTTTCAGCTATTGATTCTCTTCTTTAACAATTGTGCTAAACATGGAAATGTCTGATAAAAAGTCTTCATGTTATGCCATCTGATATTTTCTGAGAGCTACTGAACACTTATTCAACATGCATCTTTATTGTGTGTATAAACTTTGAATTTTCAAATATAGTAAAGCTTACTTAAAAATAATTGTATTTAAGTAAATTTGACTATCACACCTCACCTCTATATCATGGTTAATGCTGTGACGGTACCTAATTTAATCACAGCTACTGAAGTGAAATTTTCTGTATCACAGTCAAATGTTTTCTGAAGTATTTTCATTGTTCCATATATTATTTTGTTCTCTTTCTTTTCTGAAGTTTTAAGTCATGCAATCATTTTTTCTTAACAAGCCCTACAGACTAAATACAAAATACACTAGAAAAAATTAAAGACTGCATTGGTTGAAATGTTAAAACAACATGAAGACAATAGTTAAATGATTTATGAAATAATCACAATTGGTTTTATATATAATTTTTACCTGCTTTCATTTTTACATTTGATTCTTTTTCTCACATAAAGAAATTTGTATAATTCTGTTATGTTCTTAGAAAGTGCTCTAATTTAGCATGTGTCTTTGTAAAAGATTCATAGGGAATTGTTTTGTTTTTTGTTTTTTTCCCCTGTAAAGCACTTTCTCTTCATATCATTGATCATTTTTGAATTTCTGAAAAAGAAATGAAAAAATAAGACTATTAATGATAATTTGGTCAGGATTTCTTGCAATCTTTTTCTATTAATCAAAATTCTTGAAATTTCTGTGTCTTTTTGACAAAGCAAAATAATTTCTTGCTCAGTTTCTAAAGTTTTTTTTTCTTTATCTCTTAATTTAAAATCATTAAATTTAATATAATTTATTTCTTTTCCCCTAAAAATTCTAATGTTAAATACATTGTAACTGGAATACTTTTTACTTCTCACCTATCATCTGTCAGGTTGATCTCTTTTTATTTTTTTTATTTATATTAATTTTTTTTTTTTTTCAATCAGTATTCTCATTGGGTTCTAGTGAGTAAATAAATTTAGAAGATTTATTTGCAAATTTCATATAAAATAAAGTAAAAAATGAACTTTGTCTTCTTGGCAGCTGTCATCTTATCATTCTGATGAAATTGGCCCTTTAACTCTACAGACCTCTGCCCTCTCCACTTAGCCATTTGTGTTCAGTTCTTTTTTTTTTTTTTACAATAGATTAATGCAGTCCTTTCAATAAAGGGCCAATTATGTTGATTCATGTGGAACATTTAGTAACTTTAATAGTA
Source organism: Acanthosepion lycidas (assembly GCA_963932145.1). NCBI lineage: Eukaryota > Metazoa > Mollusca > Cephalopoda > Sepiida > Sepiidae > Acanthosepion > Acanthosepion lycidas. The sequence continues at coordinate 47,908,995 of OZ010576.1, forward strand.
CTTATACCATCTAAGATATTTTCATATTTGTACTTTGCAACACTGTTTAGCTATTATTGCTGACCAGCTACAAAAGTGTGTCACCTATTCCAGTTTGGGATTTAGAGATTTCTTGTAAATGAAACACGCTTATGGTCCCATGTAGTGTCCAATGAGGAGCTCCACTGGATGCCCGGCCAGTTGAGCCTCCTTTACACTATCATTCATCGCTATGTTTGCTGACACAGTCATGTCCTCTGATGACCTGATGACCACCCTACCAAAGTCTACCAGATCACCCCACCATCTGCAGTCACTGGAAGGACATTATCTACTTGGATGTCCAACAGATTAATTTGTTGTTGGGGGCTGTTCCGATACTCTGCCAAGACCATGTGAGCTGAAGGGATGCAGTGGCTCTAGTGGGCTCAACACCTTCATGGCATGAGATTTAGCAACAGTAGCAACTTATGCTTTGTTAATTTTTGTTTGTTTTTTTTGTGGTGGAGGGTTGTGAGTGGTGGATTGCATTTGACACTCTGGTTCCTCATTTTAATGTTTTATCATTGATTTCCACCTGCAAACTGAATGATCTTACAAAACAACAAAATTCTTGTTTAAATTTTTTTTCATATAACAAGGCAATGTAAAGAATCAAATCTCATTGTGTTTTCCTTGTCACATTTCGAGATCTTATCAGTCAATGATTTTTTTTTTGTTTGCCATTTTGGTCTAGCCAGTCAGTTCCCCACCTTTTCTTTAGTGAATAGCAGTAGCAAAAAAAATTCAAAAAGAGATGTGAATCATAGTAAATAAAAATGTCACTCAGTAACAATACTCAATTTGTTTATTCCCTGTTAAATTTATATTCAGGGCTTCAGGAAAAACTGCTTTCTATTTTTATTACCTATTCTATTGATTGCAGCATGGCCCACCTGCAAATTATACTTTTTATTATATCAAGAAGAATTCTTTTATGTAAAACACAGTTGCTACTGAATACAGAACAATATATTTTAAAAATTAATTTATATTTTAGTAAGAATGTTGTACCTAAAATTTATTTATTTAGTTCCTCTTTGTTAAGTATTTTTGGCCTAAATCATTGAAGATTGTGATATACTAGGTTTAAAGTGTTTATGAGTATTTTGTTTTTTCAAAATATTAACTCTTGTAAGATCCAGCAGATGTAGTCATTTTAATCTTCTAAACTGGTTTTCTTCCTCTAAAATCTACAAATGTTTTTAGCTTACTGTTTCTCCAAGTAAACCTGATTTTATTCAATCAATACTTAATCCTTTGTATTCTCTTGCCTTTATTTAAATTGTTTGTTTCATTTTTTTCTTTTTCATCTCTACAAATAGTTCTTTTTTTTTCTTTTAATATAAATGTGCATACAACTTTAAGGATTAAAAGTAGTCATAATGAGGAAGTAATTTTTACTTAAATTTTTTTTTTTCTTATTAATTGATGAATAACTGAAATTATAAATATTAAGCATAATTATTTCCCTGTCATGATTTTTATTTTTATTCACCATACCTTGACCTTTGCTGCTATAATTTAATCTGAAAGCCTCATATTTACCCATGAGTCAGATCAGTTTACTCACTGTCAACACTAAACTGTTCACCTAACTGGGTTTTCTTTCCTCTAAAATCTACAAATGTTTTTAGCTAAATTTTTCTCCAAGTAAACATGATTTTATTTAATTTAATCAATACTTAATCCTTTGTATTCTCTTGCTCTGGACTAGCAAATACTCAAAACCATGACACGGTTTCTTTTTCTTGTATAACAGAAGTGTTAATCTCAAAACTAAAATGCCATCTTATATGCTTGTAGATAGTGAAAATCAGAACAAAATTTCCTGTGCCTTCACAAATACATGTAGTTTTTTTTTTTTTTAATTTACAAATATAAATTAAGTTACCTCCCTTAGATTACATTAATTCTTGAATTAACAGCGCATTTCATGTGCATTTACAACAAAAATTCACAAGTGATAACAAACTACTGCTAATAATTTTTATTCTAATTCAGAATCCCTCTAGCTTATGGTGGCTCTAAGATTAGTAAATGTCTTCATGCACGTCTTGTTTGCTGGTGTAATGAAGTCAATTTTAACTGGCTACCGTATTATGACTCTGTATTATAAGTTAAACTTAGTTAATGTCTGTCGGGTGTGTTTGTGAATGATGACTTCCACATTAGATTCATAAGTCATTTATTACAGATGAATTTTATTACTATGTGTCCTTACTACTAAAGTATGCTGAAAATTTTTTCACTTTACCCACTTCCCAATATCTGAGTGCTATTTTCTCTTTGTCATTGTAGCTGAAAAAGGTGTTTGTTTATATTGTCAAGTGTCAGTTTGCAGGATTTTTTTCCCTTATTCTTAAATATGTCTCACATCATTATCCGAACAATGTCAACAGAAATTGTGAAATTTTCATGGGTTGAATTCTGATTCATCATAAAGTTCTTGCTTATGAGTTTAAGATACTGACATCAGGTGACATGTGCCTGTCATGCTTAAACCTGAAAAAGTCACGTGCCAATTTACAGCATGAAGATGTTGACAGCTAAGATGCAGCAAAGTCTGGGAAGTTCATAATGGTATCAACTGAAATTGTTCATGTCCTAATTTGGGCCAATCAACAAATCTGAAGAATTGCTGAAACACAAGAGATATTAAGAGAACATATTTGGTTTATAATTCATTAGCAGTTGGGTATGCAGAATCTGTCAGCTAAGTGGGTGCCAAAATGTTTGAATGTCAACCAGAAATGATATTGAGAGGACAGTTGATTTGGCAATATTTTCTAATTGATCTAATTTGTTGGAACTGATAATGAGACCTGGTCACACTGTTATGATCCAGAAACCAAAGAACAGTGGTGGAACTCTGCTGGTTCTCTACAGTTGAAGATATTCAAGCCCTGTAAGAAAGGACATGCAGAATACTACTTGCTGTAGTGATTAAAAGAAATGCTGAAAGAAAAACTATGAGTAAGTGTTCTCTTTTTAGAGGGCAGTGTGTCTGCTTACAAGACTCACATGACAATGTTTTGATACATTTTTAGATAGAGTGCACAGATAATCCACCTTACTCAACATATCTTGCTCTCTTTGATTTTGTTTTTTCCCTTTTCCCAAATTTCAAAGAGTTTTAAATGGAGAAAATTTTTTAAATTATTCAATAGTGATATCAGCAACAGAGCAGTGTTTCATTGACCAAACATAAAACTTTTTTAAGGGTTCAAAATCTCGAGAAACAATGTGCCAAGTTTATTAAAGTTCAGAGTAAATCTGGAATAGCATCTACATTTCATAGCTTTGGATCCTTTCCTTCTTGATTGAGCCAGGACTTTTTCAGCAGCATGTGCATTTTATTATGGCTTTTTTTTTTTTTTTTTTTTTTTTTTTACAATGATGTTGACCCTATATAAGGCCTAAGAGTCACTTTAGATAGAGGGTTACAGATTAAATGCATAGCTTACAGGGATATGTGGGGAAGATAACAGTTAACCCTAGACTTTAACAGATTAAGATTGTAGTGATCAGGAAAGCATTCTCTTGGGAGTCATTTACACAGTAGTTATACATAGGAAGAAGCTGTTTGAGTGGATCTTGCATCTCGCTAATGGAATATAAAGGTAGTTAGATGTGAAGGTTAGAACTGGTGGAATTAAGTAATGTAGTTCATCTGAACACTTTCCATGGACATAGTGATAGTGGCAAAAGGCTTGCAATGTTTTGTCTGAGAAAGAGGTTATAGATTGGAAAATAATTCATCATCAACAAGGCCAAGTTGTACAAGACTAAGGTCATATCTTGGTAATGTATACATATACTTTTATTAATACCATGTCCCTTCAGAATGTAAAAAATCATGACTTAACACATATTTCTTTTCTATATTATCCATGAATTGACATAACTTCTTGAGAAAGATAGTGGTTTCCTGTTAACTTCTCCACAGTTTTCAAATTAGAATAGTTTTCTCTTAGACTGGCAGTTAACTAAGGCTAGAGAGCCCAGCTTACATTACTATTTAACCCAAAGCTGGTGGGGGAGAAGAGATTTATGTTTTTCTCAAGTGTATTTGTACAAAAGTGAATACAACTAACTAGACCAAAAATTGAACTCTGCTCACCGAGTTGACTTCTTGCACCAATAACTGCTGCACTATTTGTGCATACCAATATCTACATAATCTGTGCTATTAACAATATTCTGGAAATTTGTGTCTTTGAAAAATATTTTCATATTATTGTCAAGATTTTTACATTTTCTTTCTTTTGTTTCTTTAACAAAGCTGTTACAAACACCATTATCTGTCATGGATTTATATTATTTACTTTGTTTCCATTAGCCTGTAAGCAGTCCCTGAGGTGTGATGGCAGTTCGGGAAGGCCGCAAAATGCTGCCTCCAATCCCAACAATGCCAGAAGTTAACCAGCAAGCAGCATCTGATGGAGCTGTCCAAGCAGAGGAGAAATCAATTCCAGGATCAAAAACTTTGAACGAACTCAGTAAATGTACCCAAGAGTATGCTTTAATGGCTGAGTTGTAAGTTGAATACCATATTTTACTTTTTATAGTTAACTTTTGAATATAAGCATAAAAAAGTTATCATGGACAGTTTATGACTATTTAAAGTAATTTTCTTGTTGATATTTTTAGCTGAGAAATCAAACTTGAAATTATTAAAACGCTAATATAGTCATCCACTGCAAACACATATACTCATGTTTTTGGCATGTGATTAACCAGTCATTATTGTTTTTATTTATTATGATATCTTTGCTAGTAATTTTATATGCATGGAATATTTGATTGATTGATTATTATTTTTTTTATTTTTTTTTTTTTTTACAGTTTATCAACATTTTTGCAGGTTATTTAAAGTTAGAAAATAGTTTGATTGATTTTTACTGATGCAAATTTTACTAATTAACCCATAGCTGGAGGGAGAAGAGGTGGATTCATACCTTTTACAAATGTATTTGCATGTGAGTGAATATAACAAATCCAACTGGAACTTGGCTCTCATATTTCCAATTCCAAGCCATTATCCATTACACCACCAGAACATCCAAGCTTACAGCACTTGGTATTTCCAAGCGGTCACTCATCTAGGTACTGACCAAGCTTGATGTTGGTTAACTTAGGTGATTGTACAACACATTTATAAGCATGGTATGAAAAAGGTATTTGTTATAGTATAACATAGATAAGATTGTTATCTACCATATTCTTGATGAAAGAAATGGAAATTGATTCAGGAAATAAAAATTTAAAGCTAAACTTTTTGAAATTGTTGAATATATAAATATGCTCATAGTTTGACAATTATGTTTTCTGTGTTGAGTTTTAAAATTTGCCAAAAATGTCATATTTGAAATAAATATACAGGTTGAATATGTTTATTCAAAATTCCAAAATCTGAAAACCTCCAAAATCTGAAAGTTTTTCCAGTGCTGACATGACTTGCCACAAATTTAAAATTTTAGAGAGCACTGGGAAGATTCCTAAGTGATGTGCAGCTATTGTAAGTGACCCTCATCTGCTCGGGTTTCCCCAACCCAGCTACATAGCCACCAGTTTTTGTTAGCAATTGTCACAGCAATACCTTAATTTGTGGTTTACTTACCAGGTGTTTCATGCTCAGTAAAGATATTATTCAAAATGTCAAAAAAGATACCCATATGGGTAGTGAAAAGAAAAAAATGAAAAGCATTTATGTTTATCAATAGATTCTATATACAAATTAACCTGTATTCCAAAATAAAAATAAAAAAATGAAATTGAAGCATTTCCAAGAATTTTGGATAAAGGATTCTTAACCTGTACTATAAAAAAAACAAAAGTGATGTTCCTTTTAACATAAAACATTTTTTCATATTGATCTAAAAGGATTTCATTGCAAACAGTTTTCATCTGTACTATTGCCTATGCTTCTCTGTCATGAGTTTAATATAAGGATTCATTTTGATGATTAGATTTCCTATTTAGTTTTATTTTTTACTTTTTACAAAATTAAATCTCAAGTTGAAGTTTTCTTGCAAATCATTTTGGATTTCATTACATCCATTGTAAATATTTCTCACGCGCACACTGTATGAGTAATAGTAATATAGATGTTCTATAAATGACACAATAATCTGCAAAGGATGTCAAAAAAAGTAAGCTATAAGCATTGACTAATTCAATATGTTTATTATAATACAAATAAAGCATTGTATGTATGTTACCAGTGCAACTGTGCTCTTTTTCTATTTACTCACCATCAAACTTGATGCATTTGTTCCATCAGTGCACAAGCACTTAAATATCCTCCTCAAGGGAGGTAAATATCAAGCGACTCTTACACCTCTGAAACAACAGCAATATCTGTATGAGACCACTTCCTGGATAAATGGCAATTGAGTCTCAAACATGATAATCTGAAAGAGCCATGATTGATTATAAAAGCTGGAAGAATCTATAATCAGTGAACCACCAGATATTCTAACTTAAGTGACTAAGCAAAGTATTAAGAATCAAAAATATCTTTTATTAGAAATGAAGAAAAGAGTACTGAACTGTTATGCAATAACAGCCCTCCTATATGGCACTGAATGCTAGACAGATGAAGAGACTTGAAGCAACATGAATGTGATTTTACAGAAGGATGCTGAGAATACTATGTAAGCAACAACAAGGTTTTAGAGAAAATAGAAACTTATACTTAACATTGGGAAAAGATAGTTGAAATTTCTAGGGCACATAATGAAGAAAGAGAACTTAGAAAATTTGATACTCACAGGACATATTAAGAGCAAGAGGGACAGAGGAAAACCACACATAATATACCTAGTGAACTTGAGTAAATGGATAGCAGAGCAAAGTTTAGGAGAGATCACAAAAAGACAATTTATTAAGGCCTACAAAGGTCAAGCAATGATTTCTAATGTCCTGAAGGGACACAGTACATAGAAGTCAGTGAAGAAATTGATGGCAACTATATTCTGGGCTGCAAAATTTGAGCTGCTCATGGACTTCATATTCATGGTCCAAATGATACTGGAGCAATTTTATGAAATGGGAATTCTCAGCATCTTCTCATAGTTCAGTATTTCTGCCTAGGATCAGATTGTCTTTGCATTCTATCTTGTATCAATGTGTTACTCTCCAGTCATCTTCCTAGGAGCAGTGAATAATACTGTGCTCTCTGGGAAAAGGTATTAGACATAATGTATGCACTTTGTGTTTTTATGCATGGAAGAGTCTTTGGGACTTGTATTCTTATCTTGTTTATTTTTTAACACAGTTTCAGTCATTCATTAAAATTAATTCTTTTTCTAAGGCCCGTCTTCCTCTTCACTCAATCAATCTACTCTTTTTGCTATTTATAAATGTTTTGATCTTAAGATCAAATAGAACTTGCTTCAAACTTAGGCAGTTGGGTATTTAAATTAACTTATAGCCAAGTTTTTCCACTTGCCTTTGTGTAACCCAGTTAATCCATAGACAATTTCTGTTTGCATTTTTGAGACAAGATGGTGTTGTACAATCATCATCGTGGTTGGTTTTATCGTATTATGTTCAGAATTTGTATCTACAGTCTTTTTCTCCAGTGATTATAATAGATTAATGTAAAAAATGACAAGATTATATCGGTTTTAACATACTTATCTGTTAAGTATTTGAAAAATTTGAATCCTGTTATATTTGATCTTTCTCATTCATCCCTCAATAGTTGAGTTAAGATTTTCTTTCATCTAGCTCTTCAATGCTCATAAAAATTGAGTAGTTTTGAAGACTTTATTTCAATATATTAGTGACAGCATAATCAATTAACTTAATTAAAGTTAATTGATTATGCTATTAAAATGCAATAAAAATTTAAAGAAAGTGTTGTATTTAGTTGAAAAAAATAATCGAAACCATGATATTTATTAAATACCCTAATATTATCCAAAGAAACAAAATAAAACAGATCCTAATATTAACGAAAAAAGTGGAAGTTTTAAAACAAATGTGATGTAAATACTGAGGATAAAGAATCAAAGCAGTGATAGATTTTCAATTCTTAAAGTTTGGCTTCAAAATATAAAAATTCAAAGAAAATATTAAATTTAATTTTCATTATTTTTAAATGAGTTTAACACAAATATTATTTAAAAAGAAAAAAAAGCATTTACTCATTGAAATAATTATAAATGTTGAAAACAAAATCCCAAAGTTAATATTCCCAAACTAATTTTACTAAAATATTTCAGCAGCAATATTCTGTCTTGGTAAGTCATTTGTCTACTTACTTCCAGGTCAGATGTTCAAATTGGTACAAGGTTCACTTAGTTTAAAATATATGTTTGCTTTAGTGTGACAAAAGGAACTTAACAAGAAAAAAGAAAGACAAGATATTTTCTCTTATGAAGGTCAGCTTGCACTTTATCAACTGTTCTTGCCTTCATGCTGTTCAGATGATGAAATATATGAAAGAGCAAGAGACACAGCTCCTTCAAAGTATTTACTAAAATCAGTTGTATCTAACACAAGGATATATATGTGTGGTCTCAGTGAGGATAAAATTCACTACAGAAATAATAGCAGAAGAAACTTACTATTATGCAATGTCAAGTTGACCAAAACAGCCCTTTTATAAATATTTACTTAGCTGAGTTTATCACTGAGCCCAAAGAAGTGAAATGGCAGCTGGAAATTCTAATTCTTTATTTTATATTCTTGAAAAATAAATCTTTTTCTCTCTTGATTCTGGTTTCAACCAAATTATAACATTTTTAGCTATTTCTAGAGATGTTCATAGTGTTTGAATTTTTTTTCCCCATATGTGGGGATTGATTATCTGGGATTTGATAATATTTTGATGAAATAAATGCAGTAGTATTAAAATTATTTTGAGAAGCCAAAAAATATATTACTAATTTCCTAACATAACAATGGGCATTGAAACTAAACTGTCAAAAGACCAAAGGCCATAATTAATATATATTTCACTTTTTTGTATGTGTGTAATAATAAAAATAAACACCTCCCAAAAGAGTTTGCTATGGTTGTACATAAGAAAAATGGGCTCTATGCCATATTAAATGGCAGAGTTTTATTATATTTTAAATCAAATTTCAAGAGAGCAGTGATCAACCATGACTGCCAGTTTCATACGTTTTCATGCAATCATCAGCTGGTCGAAAAAACATACAAAAAATATTTACAATTTTTCAATTGGGCTTGGAATCCATTAATTTCTTGGAGCTTCCAAGGGATGCATTGTCTCTCCCCTTGAATTTGGAATGCCATAAATTATACTAACATTTGTTTAACAAGCCAAATACATGTGAAACCTGGTTAACCAATAAAAATCAAACAACTCAAAGATAAAAATACCAATTTCTTTCTCTTTTTCTCTATATCTCATTCTCTGATGAAGCTTTAATAAAAGTGAAACTTGTCAGATTAATAAACATTTCCTATTTGTTCTTTATCTTACATATATATGGATAAATTGTCAACAAAAACAATGCATGCATAAAAGTAAAAACATAAAATGGCGACAATTTACCTATCGCACCGTGTATGATATATCCAAAGATTCACTAAAAATATGTGCATATATGATGAAAAAATGTCACAAACTTAATAAAAATAAAGTTTTATCATCAAAATTTTTGTTATTAAGAGGAAAGACCAAAGGATATTTTGATTATTAAATATTTTTTTTTATAATGTTCGAAATTTTGGTTAAAAATTTCATTTTTTTTTTTTTTTTTCCACCAGTTGGTAACCATAAATTAGCATAGGATATTTTAGTGTCTTTTTTGCAGAGAAAAATACATTGATTTGGAAATTCTTGAAAAAATCAAATAATTGTCAGATTTTAATGAAACTTTCAGAACTTATTCACAAATGAATGAAATTATTTTGGAAATGTTTCATTTTTAGAAAATGGCTAAAAACTTTTTCTTTTCTTTACATCTATTACTCCCCAACCCCACCCCATTTATTTAATTTTATGAAATCTTGAGAAATTCATTTTACTACAGTTTAATGTTTATATCAGTTATACATAAAACTCCTTGGAGAATTTAAATAATCAATGTTTTCTTTGGTTTTTTTTTCTAAAACCCCAATTACCAAAAATATGGTCCAAATCATAAAATAAAAAATGAAACAAAATTAAGACATTATTTAATTAGAAAATAGAAAAGTTTTTAATTGCTTTTATGAATAAGATATTTGGGACACAATTGTCTTAAGAACAAAAAATTTTTAATGAAGAATGAATTTTTAGAAGAATTGTTTTCATTTTATAAAGTTTTAAATCTTTTCATTTTCTGTATTAATTTATACCAGTTAGGCGATAATATTAAGTTAAAACTATATTTACTACTCATAAATGTAAAAGCTTACTACAATTCAGCCTCCCCCCCAAATATTTAAGAAAAATAAGAGCAGTAACTATAGTTAAATTTAAAAGCAAATTACCTAAAATTCAATAAAACATATTACAAAGAATATTTTCCTAAATTTTTAATATTACTGGGTAGGTAAATATTATATAAAAGTGGTGGTCATGTTATATTTGTCAAGTAACCTTTAGATATGTTACCTGTAGTTAAATTTCCAGCTCTCAACTTGTCAACACATCATATTAAACACCTATCTCAGTGTTAAAAAAAAAATGCATTTCTGCAATATTTTAAACTAAAAGTAATATTTGTTTCAAATTAGATTAATTAAACTTTAAATCAGCTAATATTCCTCAAAGTTGCAGAAAAGTATATTTTATTTTTGAAAGTTAAAATCAATGATTTTTAGAGTATTTTTTTTTCTTTTTTGAAAAAAAAATCTCCTTCCAGCCAATTTAAATTAGTTTTGAAATACAGCAAAGTATTTTGCTTTTTGAAAATATTAAATTTAATCTATTAGCTTGAAAGTAAAACTAAAATAAAAGTTTCAAAAAAGATTTTTCATTTTTGAAAATTCATTTTAAACCTTAGGTATCATGTGTATATATATATATATATACATATATATATATATATATATATATATATATATATATATATATATATATATATATATATATATATATATATTCGAAAATTATAACATAAATAATAAAGGGTTTTTTATTCTACATTCAACATCATCACTTGATAAGACACCAGAAGTGTTGAAACGAAATGGCTATTTTTGTAGTGATTTTTATAACATATTTATGTTATAATTTTCAAATAAATAATTATATTTGCTCTACTCTGTATTGAGCACACTTTTAAGAATAGTATTTGTTGGTTATTGGAATTTATTCCGTATACACCAATCCTATACTTGGAGATATATATATATATATATATATATATATATATATATAATTCTCTTTTATTTTATTTTAATTGCTATTTTACACTCCAATCCTATCTCGATAACACATCTATTTTTGTATGTTTCCCCACTCTTTTTTTACGTAATCATTATTATTAGTATTTTGTTATTTTTTATTCCAGTTTTTTTTTTTTTTTTTTTTGCTTCCCCCCTCCCAATTTTCTGACAGTGATTTTCCAAAAGAATTCTTTATCCCCTTTTTTTGTGCTATTCTTTTCCTTTTTCATTTAATTTTTATTGCCTCTTTCAGTCTGTTCCCACACTTTATCCAATCTCGCCAAATTTCTCAACACTAACACATACTCACCCCTTTTTCCTCTATGTTCATATCTCACTCTACTTCCACCCACCATCAATCCCAATTTTTAAATCTAAGGTTATTTTCACAAAGTTTTGCACAGCAAGAAACCAGACAGAAATTGGATTTTTACTAGTAATTCCATCTACAAACAGGATTCTTCCCAGCCTCAAGAACTACTGTTGGTGAGTCTCCACTGTTTATTTCTTGCATCCACTGATAAAGGACACGGGCGTGTCCAAAAATTCTGAACTTTGAATCTTAATCTCCATGCTTCATTTCTGTCGTGGTTAATAATTAATAAATGTTTTTCATACAGATCACATCGGTACCCTTTTGTTTGGCTTTGTTTTATTAGCTAACTTATCTACTCTATTATATAACACACACACACACAAAAGAATTGCTGGAAGTCAATTCTAAATATCTGACCAAATATCAGATTTTTGGAACAGGTAAGGGACTTCTTAGTTAGGCCATATTCTTTTCAGCACCCCTTTGTACTTGAAGACCCATCATAGATTTTTTTCTTTTTTATAATGACTTTTCTTTATCCCTTTCTATTTTTTCTGATCTCTTTTTTTTTTTTTCTTTATTCACGCTTTCAATTTTTCTCTTTTCTTATCCTATTCATAATTTCTATGTATTGTATGTTGTACACTCTTTTTTTATTAAAATTATTTTATTGCTCAACATGTTTCTACCGAAGAAGATTTGACTCCTTTCATGCTTAAAATGTTGTTTTAATATGCCAACTAGCAATTTCTTTATCTGGTCTAGTTTTATTGCCTGACCAGTTGAGGATTTAAGAACTAATATAATATATGCCCTTTGAAGCTCTCCATTCTTAATTTGACAGGTGCAGAAACATTGAATTTGTCTTGCTTTGAATAGCCTGCCACTCAAGCCTTCTTTGATTACAAATGAACATGTTTATACCATGTGAGCTAGCTGTTACCATTTGTATAAGTTATTAATTATTTCAAATCACCAGTGTCTGATTTAGCAATCATCATTTTCACTTTGCTTCATCAAAACATCTGTGTGTAATGTCCTGGAAATGAAAATGTACTTCAGATAAAGTATCAGAAATAGATTTGCTGCTCATCTTAACTTTTCTTTGTTACTTGAATTCTTTTGATCCTTTTATATCAAATATTGTAAATAATTTTGACACAATTTTAAGTTAGTTGCAGTTTGTTATATAAGAGTAGTGAAACCAAATCAGGTTCAATTATATTTAACCACCAACAACCATTAAGCCTCTCCAGGAATCTATCCATGTTTTACAAATATGGACACTATCCATCTCATAACATGATTATCATTAAAAATATGATTATTGTGATGTTATTTCTAATAATTATTATCAGGATAATTATCATGACCTTATCAATGAATTGAAGCTTTGGAACATGGTACCGATGATAGTTGGAGCATTGGGATCAGTTATGAGAAACCTAGTGAAACTAGAAGTCTATGGTAGAATCAAGACCATCCGGAAAGTAGCATTACTAAAAATAGCTAGAATGCTGAAAAGGGAGATGGTGTATTGAAAAAACTTACTGTCACTTGACCTTCATTATAAAGCCATCAGTTATGACTGGATGAATGTTCATTGATATTAAAAATTAAAATATTCTGGAGCTTTGAGATCCAGAAAAATCACTCTATCCAGGTGGCAAGATTGGATATGGTTGTGAACCAGAAAAAGAAGCAACCAGATGATTAATGTCTTATGAGCTAAATGAATTTTTTAAATTAATATCAAAACTTCATCCAGGAATTGAAGGATATGTTAAACATGAAAGTCAATTCTGCTCATGATAAATGACATACTTAGAACAGAATATAAAGCACTTGAATCTTGATTTGAAGAATTGTAGCTTTGAGAAAGGGTTCAGACTTTCCACATGGCAACAGTGTTGTAGTTGACAAGTGTGTATTGTCAGCTTTTATTATACATGTCAATGTTTTTGCAACAGAATTGATATTAACCAGTATTAATAGTATTTTCAGAATATTATATATTGTCTTAAGTTCAGCTTAAACAATTTATCATATTTTTAATAAGAAAAGATATTCTATTCTTATTAAAAATATTGATAAATTGTTTTGCAAGATGCCAACAAATTAAGCAAAGGATAAATTTTTATTTATAAATAAGTTCAAATGCTATATGGCAGAGAAACATGTGTGATGAATACAGTATCAATGCTTTATTTTCCATATATATATATATATATATATATATATATATATAGCTCCTTAGTAGTGTTTCTGCTTTGTAATTATTTCACACACAATGACCCCTTGTGTCTTAGTGGCTTTGCTGCCTTACCTGGGGTAAATCCAATTTTTAAAAAATACATTTTTATGTGAAATGTGGGGAAACAAAATTGAAAAGGTTTGAACTCAACACATGCCCTTTTGCAAAATACAATTTGTAAAAAATTGGGGCTTAACTTTTCATAAAGTCTTTGCATCAGAATATTGTCTCTATCATTCTTAGAGAGATCAATTTGCTATTTTAAATTGGAAAAAAACATGCAATAAGTGTGCATGTCGATTTACACCTTTTTTAATCACATCAGCATTATATAATAATTATTACTTTACCTATTAATCTCATCTCTTTGATATTCTATAATCATTACTTTCTTAGCTATTGGTTTCATTTACTTTTCTACTTTTTCAACTTCACTATTATTTGCAGTAATTTTTATTGTTTTCCAGAGATCTTCTTTGCTTAATATTAGTTGCCATTCTCATTATATCTCCTTTAATGATGGACTACAAGATTTCTATTGGATTAATATTAGGAAAATCTGGAGGCCATTCATTTAATTTGTTTTTGAAACATTTTATTGGCAATGTCAGCATTGTACAATGTGAAGGAGCATTGTCTTGCCAATACCACTCAAAAAACATTGTCCAAGAACTTACTATAATTCTCTGCACTTGAACTATCATCAACTTTGAAGAAACCTATATGTTTACTGCTAATAATACTAGCACAAAGCATTACCCCATCTTTCTTCTATTGTCCTCTAAATTATGTTAGGTGACAATTTTCACTTTGAACCAAAACTCTCACCTAGCCATCAGATAGATCTAACTTAGCTCTACATTCATAAATAAACATTATGGCTAAGAAATCAGTTTTCATGACCAAACCAAATTTATATATTTCTCTTTGTTTCATTGTTTTCATGTCTTTAGTTAATTTTCTTCATATTCTGTATCTTTTTCTCTCTCTCTTTACATTTGCAATACTAGTTTTTTTTACAGATATATTTTTGATAGTCAATCCATTTTTATTTTTATCATCATTTTAATTCTTCTTGGATCTTTTTGTGCCAGTTTTTTCTCTTGTTCTCTTGCCAGAATTTTAGATTTTTTTTTTTTTGCTATACCGGTTCAATTTTTTTCTACATTTTCTAACATTGTGTTTACATCATTATAAATTTCAAGGTCATATCTTTCCTACTGCTCATTGTGATTTTTATAGCTCCTATAAATAAATGACAATAATATGCTGTTATATATATTTTTTTGCAATATGATTAACAAGCCTCAAAGTGCGCAATAAAATCTCACACCATCAAGAAATTTATTGTAAATATTTCTAATAAAAATAGATATAAGGTGAAATTAAATATAAGTATAGCCTGAAATAATTTTTTAATATTTAATAACAGTTAATAAAAATTTTACTAGACTTACAGCCACATCATTATGAAACACCAGTTCCTGTACAATCACCAAAGTTAAGCAATACCTAGATGGGTGACCGCTTAGATGTGCAGGTGGTGTAATGGATAATGGCTTGGAAATCAGAGCTGAGTTCCAATTCCAGTTGGGTTTGTTATAGTCACTTACATGCAAATACCTTTGGGAAAGGTATAAATCCACCTCTTCTCCCACCAGCTATAGGTTAACTAGTAAATCATTATTACCTCAAAAAAAATTCTTACAATCTAAAAATATTTTATAGCTTCAAATAATATGGAAAGGGTTGATAAACTATAGAAAGAAAATTAATCAATGAAAAACAATTTTACTGTGAAAAAAAAATTATATTGCATAATAAAAATCAGATGTAGTATACTGAGGAAGATGTTAAATATTTGAGGAGGCTTGCTGTCACTTAATCTCTTGTAACAACAACCTCATATCTATTGTGATTATGCAAATTAATGAATATTGATAGCAATAATATTTTCATACCATTTCTTTTATTTTACAGCAATCTTCTGAGTCAACAAAAATTACCAGGTGTTTATGTAGTTCCATCAGCTAATAATCCATTTGGTAAGTTAGTTTTATCATTTAAAAAAAATTATATTTATCTATTAGCATTTACAAACCTCCTAGCCTACAATTTGCATTACAGTGTACAATAAAATTGTATCTACATTTACTGAATGATGAAACACCATAGCCTTTTATTTCATTCACTTTAGTGACTCTATGTTAATTTAAAACAACAGATACAGTGGCAGAAAAATTATCACAGTCAAAAGAAAATTTGTTCCTAGCTATTTTTTGTACCTGTACATAGACACAATACTAAAAAAAAAAACTAATTGAATTTGGTCCTCAAAAATTCAGTGGATAGTAAGTACATTGTAAATATGGGGCATAACTACAAAGTCAGTAGCTGTTCTTTGTGTACAGTGTGATTTTTTTTTTTTTTTTTTTTTTTTTTTTTGTGAATTTTCTGTAAAAAGTATCCATTTTTAGTTAGCTCCGACTATTTCTCCATGTTATTTCCATTCTTAATTATTATTTGTTTATTATTGTTATTTATTTTTTCTACTTCCTTTGATTTGCATATTCATTTCCTTCTGGGTTTCAACCAGAAACCTAAGGTCAAAAATGGCATGACATTTTCCATTGAACATTTTTGTGAAAAAAAAAATAAAACAAAAAAAAAGTTAAAAATAAAATGAAAACAACGAAAGTGCACAGCTTTTTACATAGATAAAGACTTCTGTAGAACAAATTTTTGTATTTCTTTAAGGCACAGATTGCCAGGGATTTATTTTTTTCAATGAGTCTATCAGAAAGTTCTCCAATGGAATCCAAAGCCCCAACTACAACTGAAATTATTGATGTCTTCATATGCCACATTTCTTAAATTTCCACTTCAAAAGCCTTGTATTTTGATAATTTTTTTTTTGTGAAGATTTTCAAAGATACATTACAGTTCGCAGGAACTGCCATGTCAGTCAGAAAGCACATTCTGTTTTTGTGGTCCTTGATCATTAAGTTAATATCACAATATTATCATGTTTCTGTTTTTTCCCTATCAATTTAGGATATCAGTAAGAATATAATGTCTCAACAAAAGTATTTGACTGTCCATCATTCTCATATTTGTTGTATTGCCACAAAATCTTCTTCACCCTTCATTTTCACCACTGCAGTTAATTCTATTGATATTTACAAAGTTGGAAGGAACTCAGCGAAAACTGAACTCGCTATACAAGCAAGGTTGAGGTTACAAGCAATTGCACATTATGCACATAAAGTTTTTTAGCTTAACATTATTTAGCTAAAGACCCAATACTGCGCCACACAGTGAAAATTGAATTCATCCCATTATTAAACTGGTCTGTGCAATGAGTTTACTAGCTAGCACAAAAATAGTAGGTATCCTGTCACTGTATTTTTTTTGTCTTTTTTATTTCTTTTCAACTACTCTACATGTTGTCCATTCTTTTCTTAATTCTCTCCTCTTTCTCTTTCATGTTGTCCATTCTTTTCCTTCCTCTCTTCTCCTCCTCTTTCATGTTGACCATTCTTTTCCTTCCTCTCTTCTCTTCCTCTTTCATGTTGACCATTCTTTTCTTTTCGTCCATGACAACTATTTTTTTTGTCAAAGCTTACATTACCATCAAGTTTTACCTATTTCTTTTTCTTTCTCTTCTTCCTTGCTCTCTATTATTCATATTATAAACATTCTTTTCTCTCTTCTTCACTTCAATTACCCTCATTATTTATTTCAATGTAATGTTTTTAGAATTTCTGGCTTTCCTCTTTGTCCATTTCACTATTTCAAATTTCAGTCAGTCAGTCATGTAAATCCTACAATTAATGTTTCATCAAAACAGTAACTGCATTGTAAATACAACCTTTTTTATATTATTTTCACCTTTAATAATTGATTTGACTTTCTTTTGATATGCAAGAAGTAAATGAACCTGAAAGACTGGCCAACCAAAAGCTTAAAGCACTTCATGAAAGGATTTTGCTACAAGTTGGTAGTTACATCTTGGCCAAACAAAAGGCTATGCAGCATTGATATAAAATGTTTTTATAACTTTTCTTATCATTCAGTTGACTAAACTTAGTAAAAGAAAATGTTATTCTTTAAATCCACTTTATTTTCATGTTTTATTCTATGACTTGAAAGGAAGGAAAAAAGAACCCTTTTTCTCTATTACTATTCAATTTATTGCCTTAGCCTTATTGCAGTCTTGCTTTTTTGTGTTAAATATATGACTTTTATTATTATTATTTATTTAGTTATAAATAGTGATTATTATTACTCTTATTTATATTAATTCCTTTTTTTTCATTTCTTCTTTTTATCCTTAGGATTAACTTTTATTCTACAACTGTTGCTATTCATTTTCAAGTTAATACACTCACACTTTTCATATTAACATTATTAATGTTACATGATTGAAAAGTATTTCCTTATTTATAGATGATATCTTAAAATTCTATTTTTGAACATAATTGAACTTTATCTGAGTTCAGTTAATTTTTAAAATTTTAAATATCAAAAAATGTGGTCTTTTGAATGTTTTCTTGTGTTTTGATTTTAAGATGAAACATTTAACTGTTCTTACAGTTTTAAAAGTTTGTATAAAGAGTTTGCTGCACTCATTTACAAATCCATCTTTGCAGAGGGATATTGCAACATAGAATCTTGGTGAAATTCCATCTTGCTTTTAATTCTTGATCTGTCTAGAACATACTCCAATCCTTAGTGAGTATCAATGTGGATAATACAAGAGTTTATAGGGGTAAATTTGCTTTTTTAATGTCCGCGCTAAATATCTCTTAAATGAATGCGAGTGAGTTCAAACTTTTATTGTCAATAACTCCAAAACAGTAGGTTTCTTCATAATTTAATTGTTAATTAATTATGATGATTTGGGAACATTTTAAGAGATATTAGCATGGGCGTTAAAAAGCAAATTTACCTTTTATAAGTGCACCTCCAAAAATATGGAAGATCAGCACCTAGCAGACCATCTTTCCTCTGACCTAGCCCAAGTGGCTCAAAGACCAGACCCTAAACTTTCACCCATCATTATAGATGGGTTTTCTCTCAAGGAGGCTCCTTGCTTCAAATGTCTATTAGAAATAAAGCTCTCACCTGACCTCAACTGGAACTCCTATATATGATCTATTGCTAAAGATGCCTAAAAAATGGTTCATTGTATCTGACCTCCACTCCACCCCTATAATCTATCTTTACAAGAGCCAAATCAGACCAAAAATGGAGTATTGTTTCATATATTGGATTGAGCTGCATAGTTCTTACTTCCCTGTCTTGATAGAGTTCAAAGCATCTATGCAGACTTGTGGGTGATGAATTTTTTCCACCATCCAATGCCTTCCCACAGATGAAACATTGTGAGCCTCTCACTGCTCTATTGGTATTCCCATACATGTGTCGGGATGAGCTACATTCATTAGTCCCACCAGTTCTGATCCTTACAACTGAGCCCCTCCATGCTATGTACACATTCCCTTTGTATTCCATTAGTATGAAGTAAGTTTCACTTGGACAACTTCTCAAGAACTGCTGCTTTGTGGAACAGACTCTCAAGAGGATGTTTTCCCAATCATTACAATCTTTACCTGCATAACCTCATGAACTTCACTTCTTGCCTTATGCATATACACCAGCAGTAGCCCTCTGCTTTTGAATGGTTTTTGGGTCTTGTGTTGGGTGAACATTAGTATAAAAAAACAAAACAAATAAAAATAAAGTGGTTAACACTTCCAGTCACTCTTAGTATTTGATTACTTTTATGCTTCGCATATGAAATTTGATATTATCCTTTTCTGTTAATAAAATGTATTCTTAACACTAGTCAAACTTTATTAAATCTATATGCAATGTATTAAATTCCACAAATTTTCCATTTGTTTTTATCTTGAGCTCTCCGTGAAAAATCATTCTTAATTAAAACAGATTGTTATCTAAAAAAAATTGAAGTAAATGATCTTTTTGTGAACATGAACATACAAGCCATAGTAACTACTTTTCTACTAAGAAAATGCTTCACTTAGAGACATATGCTATTATATTGAAGGTTTTAAAACAAAAGTCTCTTGTATATTAAAAAAGATCTCTCAGTTTTTTGTTTTTTTTTGTTTGTCAATTTGGAAAAATTTAGACAAGGACTGTATTTAACTGTCTTTTAGTTATTTAGTCAGCCAGACATGCAATTCATATGCTCCTTAAACCTGTTTGATAGCATAAATATGTTTGTGATCAGGTGTGGAAAAAAAAAGGTTCATCTTACTTAATCTAAAGAAACTAATACCAGAAACATTCAAATGAAAATTCTGTACTAAAAAGAATTCTTGTTTTAAAAGAAAAATTCCATTTACTGTGCCTCCCTTCCCTCACCTCCTTCATTTTCATCTTCAAATTCACTCAACTAAATTTTTCTTCTTATTTTCAGTATGGAATGGAATATTATTTGTAAGAAAAGGAATGTATCAAGGAGGGATCTTTCGATTTATACTAAAAGTTTCTGAAACTTACCCTAATTGTGACAGCCCTGTATGTATAAATAATTTTACATTTAAAATTTTGTGATATATGAATTAATATTTTTCTTCATGTGGACTTATTAATATATCTGTCTATTTTAAAGACTATAGTATATAAAATAAAAAAACAAATTGGGAACTTGACGATTTTATGACTTACGTTTAACATTCTTGTCTTAAATTTCACAGTATTTAAGTCTGAATGTTTGTCCTCAATAATTCTCAATTCAACACTCTGTTTAATTTCTTAAATATAAAAATGAATGAAAGCTAAATTACCTATATTATGTCATCTTGCTAGGATCAATTAAAACATGTTCAAAATATAAATGCTAAAACTTGGACAAATCTCAGTAAATTATCTGCCATTTTGAATTACAACAATTCTTCCATCCTTTCATACTTAACCCTTTAGTATTCAACATACCCTGTAAATATCATCTGTCAATGTACAACCCACCATAACCTGCCCTTGTCTACTCTGCCATAATATATGATGACATCATTGCAAATAATGCAGGAAGTCACGCAAACAGTGAGTGAGAGCTGATATTTATAGAGCAAGTTTGAGCGTGTTGAATGCTAAAGGGTTAAACTAGTTTTCTTAGCTATTTATCTCTGATCTTATCAAGTGACAGTTTTACAAGAAGCAAATAATTCACTTACCACATCATTGAGCAATGATATAAAAACTATCAGCTGAGAATTTCTGTTTTATGCTTTATTCAATCATTGTTTCAACTCGTCATTGTTTGTTCTGCTTTGAATACACACAAATCTGACAATTCAAGGAGGAAAATAGTAAAGTAGCTGCTTGACTCTAACGAAACAAACTTTGGACCACTTGAAAGGATTGTCCAGGTTAACTTAAAATTAATGAAATCCATCTTTCAGTTTTTAATGTCCTGGTTCATACTCCTTCTCCATCTATTGAACAGAAGTAGAGGGTTTATTCCATGTTTCCTGTTTAGGATTGGGTTTCTGGTTCTTTCTAAAGTTTTCTCATTCCCTTTTGCTCCCAGTAACCCCTTGCATCTTAGTGGCATTATCACCTTTCTTGGGGTGAAATGATTAAAAAAAATGTTTTAAATGGCAAATACACACTATTTTTCTTTTTTTAATAAAAGATCTTTTATAATTAAAATTATGGAACTAAATTTGATTTAGTGTTTCCAAGTTTTCTTTATATCTTGTTTTAATTATTTCTAGTTTGAATGGAAACAAAAAATTGGTTTTATGTTCAGATATATGTAACGCTACTGAATCTTTAGAAATATTTTTATAAGAATTTACACTAAGAAAATTAATGTTAATCTTTATTAGAACAGCATTAGTTGATTTGGTTGCGCAGGATGTGTAACAGATATTGGCACCAAAAATTGAATTGTTGAGCCAAATTCTAGGCTAGTCTGTTGCTTCTAAACAAATGCTTTTGGGAAAGGAATAAAATTTTATCACCTCCAACCCTTCCCCAACTATAGGTTAAATAGCAAGGTAGACTTGGCTCTCTAGCCTTGGATAGCAATCAGTCTAAGTGAAGGAACACTCTACATCCTAAAGAGACATGACATTGAAAAAAATGTTTAAATAATTAGTTACTTTAAATTGGGCATTTTAAAGTTTCAAAATAACTTTTTCAATTGCTTCATTACATACAAAAACCATATCTCTATTTTTTTTTTCTCTCATTCTCTAATTTTCTGTCATTATTTGTAATATTTACTAAGTTTAGTATGATATAAGGCCATATGAATGATGATGCTGTGCATATCTTCCAAGTAGAGAAACAAGCCTTCTTTGAAGATTAGCATCTTAGCTTTTAGCTAGGTTGGATCACCAATTCCTGGTAACAGTAGGAAATATTTCAGTCCTGAAAATGGCCACAGCTGCTTGTAAACTTGATATTTATTAAGCTTTATCCAGGACAGGGCCAAATGGTAGGAGAGGGTCGGTCTGCTTGCTTTGAAAATCAAAATTCAATGTTTTGGCATTTTACCTGTGTATAGCCACAGATGGGAAACATGCAAATATCAAACAGCTATCCTTCCTGCTGTCATGAGTTATATAAGAAAATAAATTGTACTAAAAATGTTACTTGTGACCTCAAAAACAATTTTCTCCAAAACAACCTTGTTAGTCTTATGTTATTCTATTATATATTTTTGGATAATCCTAAACTTTAGAAAGTTTATCTGAATTATTGAAGAATGAGTAGCTGAGATTATTCTTGTCAATGCAAGTTTAGTGACAATATCATAACAGTAGAAAATTGTGCCAATCATTTATTCTGAACTAATTTTTCAATATAAAAAAAGTACTTATGGCACCCAAAAGTTTTTTGTTTTACACTTTTACTTTCAAATGAAATTCATAGTTCCATGCTTCCCATTGTTGGTGGACAAGTGTGTTTACATGGTCAACAAAGATTAAAGGTTCTCTAAATTCAAAACTTAAAATATATTAATATAGAAATACTTGTATCTCTTTGTGAGACTTATATTGCTTGGTATCAACGTATATTCTTTGGCATTTGTGTTATAATCTAGTACTTGGTGCTATTTACACTATTTACATTCTGACTATCATCCACATCTTTGTTGCTGTTATCACAACAGTTTGACTGTTTTTCATCCGGTATATATCTATCCAGGTAACCTACCAATGTTATTAAGATAGATTACTAAGATTGTTATACACCTGATGAACACTAGAGAGCACAACAGCTGAAACATTGTGATAACAACAGCAAAAATGAGGAGAATAGTCCAAATGTAAATAGTGTAAATAATGATAACTCCTCATCTCATAAATTCAGACAGAAATTAGCACTTACTGCTCATTCTAAATCAGTGTTGTGTACAGTACATGTTTTGTGATGTATTTTATATTGAGTGTTGGGTATGTTGTTTGTCCTAGTCTCTACTACAGTGTATCCAACTGCAACCAAAATGTCAGTTTCCATGAGAAATTGCCATCAGCATCTTCATAGTCATTTATTTCCATTAAATGGCAATTTCATGTTTTACCCAAAATGTTCCAGCACAGCCAGGCAACAATGAAACAGTGAAAGTGTTAACTAAAAATTAAGTTATGATTTGAAATTTTTGAAATTTTGACAAACATTTAATTAATTTCAGTGAACCTGTGTTAACTTTTAAACACAATTTATTTTCTGTATTATTCTAAAAATCATTTTTTTTTTTTAAATTTTAATATTTTTAAATTTCTAGCAGCAGAAGATAGGAACCAAGTCAGCAGTAAAACTATTCAGACATTAAAAAATTAGATTTGATAGCTTTTTGCTCCTCTCAACTATCCCTATACAAATTTTTAAACTGTTTTTTTTTTTTTTTTTTTTTTTTTTTTTTTTTTATTAAATTTTTTGTTTTCTTTAGACCCTCTTTTTCATTCCTCCATTGTTCCACCCAATGGTTCACCCTGAAACAGGAGAATTGGATGTTAAAAGAGCTTTTCCAAAATGGAGGTAATGTCAACATGAATTCTTTCCCTTTTAATTATTATTTATATTGTTTCTTGTTGGAAATAAATTTTATCATTAAAATTAAGAAATGGTAAATTTAGAATTTTCAAAATATAATGAAATGTTACTGATCTGTTCAATTATGTATATTTAATCTAAATTTTTCATTTTTTATTATTTTAAATGGTGTTTCATCAAACTAATATTTGTCTAATATATACTATCATGTTAAGTATATATAAATCTGTGTTAATGCTACTTTTTTTTCTAAGATATATTTCACTCTGTAATATTTTAAAAGATCAGATTGCTTTGGAGGAATTAAGAAAAAAACATTTAATTTCTGCACAAGATTTGAACCACAGAATCATGAAATACAAACAATATATATTTATTTTAGCTAAATATTTTCTCCATATTTTAAGTCTCAGCAAGTAACATTTTGTGATTCAAACATTATTCTCATGTCTTTCTAAAAATCCCTTATTCTAAAAATTTGATCTCTGCATGGAGGGAGTGTATTAACTTGGATTTAAATTCTTTAAGCATCTCAAGGAAAAACTTTTGTACTTATAGATATATTACTGTCAATTTCTGTTACATTTACATAAAATAATACAAAGGGTTGCTGAAAAATACTTGGCCTGACCAAGAAAGGAGTCAAAATAAAATTCTAATGTTTGGTCAGATTTTGTGAATTTTTCAGCACCTCCTTATATATAATAAACTATATTTTTAAAATCTCATTTTGACAGGAAAAACGTAAATCATTTATGGCAAGTTTTATTGTATGCCAGAAGAATATTTTATAAAATTGATACAAAAACACCTTGGAATCCAGAAGCAGCAGTCTTGTAAGTATTTTTCTTTTTTCTATCTCCATATTCTAATAAAATTGATAGCTTGAATTGAGTTTTTCAAAGAACTTCTGGAAATTGTTAGACTTGGCCAACATTGCATGACAAGAGGCCTGCCTTACAAACACATTTAATAATTGAAACAAAAGAAAAAGAGAGAGAAGAGGGTATTTCAGTTCTTTTCTTTTATTTCAGATAATTTTTTTTTTTTTACAGCATACAAATTTGTGCAAAATACAATATAGAACTTGCACAAAATTTCTCTTATACACTTCAAACTATCAAGACAGATTAACAGATATTTGAAATACAAATCTGTTTTTCTTTTAGAAAACAACAGTTCATGAAAAATATATTTTTTCCTTAACAACAAAGGAATTTTACTTTCTTTAGAAAAACAGTTCATGTAAATTGATTTTTTTTTTTTTTTTTTAACAAAAATCTTTTTACATTGCACAGTTTGCAAATTCAAAAGGTCGAACAGAAAAGAAGACCTATCTTGGTGATGCTGGGTTTCTAGCCAACTTAGACAAAATTTTATGATTTTAGAAACCTGTTCACAAATATGAAATAACATTTCATGTTTAGTATAGACATTCAAATCAAATAAATCTGTCTTAAGATTATTCTTGTAGGTTTTTAAGAAGTCTTCTTTCTTCAGCAACATTTGTTGTTGTTGTAGTAGTTGCAGCAGTATTTCTCATCCCATATAGCAGCTCCTATTATCACCTGATTATGGTTGATTCCTTTCTGCACTTAGACAAAACAGACTTTTTTTTATAGCCTGATAGTGGTACCAAACTGGATGAAAATCATCTCCTTTGGAGGCATATACTTTTTATCCCCATTGGTTTAAAAATCCAATTAACTATCCAATCAAACTATGTTTGTTTTTGACAACATCAGAGTTGTGCCTATTTTTGTAATACATTTCTAGACATGCTTGGTCTCTTGGTATTTTTTTTTTAACTTCAAATTGGAGCTTCTTTTTTGCAAATTTTTGCTAATCAATTTTTATTCGTTTTTTTTTTGTTTTTGTTTTTTGTTGTTTTTTTTTGTTGTTGTTTTTTTTCCAAAGAAACCATGTTAGTAACTTTCTAATTTTCTTAGTTTTCCATACAATTTTATTATCTTTATTACAAATAATTTTTTGTGACACTTCCAGATATGATCAGATTGATTTGTATGAATCAAAAGTTGCAGAAACAGTGAAATTGTGCAAAGAGAAACTCTATGAGCTTCCTGACACAGAGGATAGTCATGCTATTCGGTGAGTATATGTTTTGCTTGTCTGCTCAGACTGTTTTTTTAATTAACTATGGGCCTTAATACAATATCAATTTTTACCTTTTATAATAGTTTTCTGAGGTTCTGAGGTAGGCTTCCATTATTGTATCTCTTTTTGAAAGATTATCTGCATCTTTGCTGTTTTAAATACATTTCAACTCATATATTCAATCTCCCTCAAGAGTTATCCACTTGAAATATATTGTTCAATAAAAACTGACAATTTACAACAGTTTATATGTATAATTTAGTGTGTGCTTTTCTGAGTGGTTAGAATGCTAACATTCTAACCATGAGATCCAAGTTCAAATCTCACCATGATTAATTTGCCAAGAAGATGACCATGATAATATCAGTCTGGAGAGATGATCCCAGCATGCAGTATTGTTGGAAAGTGGCTGAAAATCCTACCTTGGATTGATTTAAGCTTTGTTAGTGAAATTGAGTAGATTGATATGCTAGCACAAAGTAACAAGACCCTGTGACAGGGGGTACAAGTGTAATGGCCTTGTTCCACTGATGATCAGCCCAGATTATGTCCTCTTTCTCCTAGAAACTCTAGCTAAAGTATACTCAGAAGTTTCATTATGAACAACAGGTTGGTTCTGTGGGTGTTGAAGAAACACGTGTACCTGAGCAGGTGTCTGCAACAGGGATTAGCTAGTCATCTGTGTAGAGGGGCATACTCAGACATGAGCAGTCAGCCATTACTCATTGGCTGGTTAACTTTAACGCCTCAAAAACAAAACTGCTCTCTATTACTCACCACAGAGAACCATCCCTGCCCCCCCATTAGAATGTCTGACACTCAACTTGAGAGTTCCTCTTTGCAACTACTTGGCCTCACATTGTTGACCTGAGATGGAACAAATACATTGAGTCAATAGCTTCGTCCACCGCAAGGAAAATTGGCTCCCTGCGCCAGGAAATTTTTTTTGCCGGAATTGATCCTTCTAATCTACAAATCAACCATTTGCCCTTGCATGGAGTATTGCTGCCATATATGGTCTGGTGCCCCTTATATTTGTCTGAAGGTTCTTGATTATATCCAGAGACTGATATGCAGCATAGTTGGCCCTAATCTGGCATCTCGTCTGCAGTCGCTCTCTCACAGACATGCCTTCGCCTCCCTCTGTCTTTTTAACAAATACTTTCATGGTAACTGCTCCCAGTAGCTGCTTTGGCTGGTTCCCAAATTTCATGAATTTAAGCATTCTCCTAGGCTGGCATCTCGCTCACACTCTTTCACTGTCGAAACTGTTAAATGTAGCCGTCTCTTCTACTCCAATAGCTTCATTCCTTGCACCTCTCACCTGTGGAACTCCCTCCCCGATTCCTGTTTCCCTGATAGCTATAATCTCCAACTATTCAAATGTAATGTCAATCGACGTCTCCAGATGCCCTGATCTATCCCCTATCCTTCTCTTCATCCTTTCCTCTATCACTCCTATTTGCTCTAGCTTCAACTCTCTGTAACCCCTTGCATACTAGTGGCTTCCCACCTTGCTTGGGGTGAAATGCTTTAATAAAAATAAATATATATATATATATATATATATATATATAATGATAAAGTTTGATATAAAATTATAGATATGTTTTGCTATATTTCTGTTATACATCCTACTGGTATCATTGATTAGTACATAATTTAAATTTACTTTTTAGTGATGATTAGAATTTGGCATCCCAATTGGTACTAAACTTTAGGCCACTAGAAGTTTTTCAATCCTTTGTGCTAGATTGGTTTAGCTCTATTCTTGCTTACAGCTAGATCACATTGAAACACCAGTTCTTGTTTGATTACCAAAGCTAAGCAATGTTGAGCCTGGTCAGTACTTACATGGATGACCACTTGAGAATATCAGGTGCTGTAAGCTTGGATGTGTGAGTTGTATAATCTATAATAGCTCAGAATTGTTAATCAGAGAGCCAAGTTCCAATTCCCATTGGTTTTGTTATATTCATTTACACACAAATACCACTGGGAAAGATATAAATTCACCTCTTCTCCCCACCAGATATGGGTTAATTAGTAAGATTTGTATCGCAACCATTATTATCTTCAAAAAAAATTATTACAATCTAAAAAAAAATATTTTCTGGCTTTAAATAACCTGCAAAGATTTAAGCTGTAGAAAACGTTTCAATCATTTAAAAATCTGTTCTTGAAGAGGATTCTAGAACAAAGAGAAAGAAATAGAAATTAATACTATATAATTTATCTTGTGGCTATCATGGCAATATTCTGCTTCATCAAACAAAAAAAAAACAGAAGCTGTGGGAGTCCATGATTACAATTGTCTGTTGGGCTATTTTTTTATATCTTTACTCAATGTTCATTGATTTTTTTTTTTTTTTTTTTCATTCTAGATTTACAACATGGGATCCATCAGTTCATGATGGAATACGGAAAGCTATCATTAAAAGCAAGTCACCTCAGGTGGGTAAAAATATTCCTACTTATTTTGTATGCATTTTGATAAGTAAATAATTTCTTTTTAATGTGTGTCTTTCTGTAATTGTGAGTCTAAATCTCCAACTGCAACTACGGATACTTACTGCAATATGGACAGATAGACATTTCATGTTGAACTAAAACAGCACCAAAATAAAAATTAAAAACTAGCTTTGAGAAGAATTTACCCGGAAGCTTGTCTTTCATGGACATCATTTTAATTTCTTCAATCACAGAATTTTTCTATAATTAAGCAGAGTACAAATCTGTAATTATTAAGCCACCTACTTCCTCTCTGATTTTATCATTCCATTTTTATTTTACTGCTGAGATTTCATGAAAAGAATGACTTAAAAAGTGCTTAGAATGCAACTAAATTGCCAAGAGAAGCAACTGAAAATGATTTCTTTGAGGACCAGATCATTTGTTTGAGTTTATGCCTTCATTTTTCAAGATGGTAATATAAATCATCACAAGGCCCTTAATGTATTACAATCATAATTGCACCACATATATTGCAACCATAGCAGAAGTGGTGTGACTAGGGCAAGATAGTCTGACGGAGCCTATCCCTCTTCAGATTGGTTTTGAATTCAGTTTCCTTCTTAGAGACTGGTTGCCATCTCAACATAAGAGAACCCAGTCTACCTTAGGTGGAAGTAGATGGATTTGTACCTTTTCCAATGGCATTAACGCAATATAAATAAAACAGAATTAAGTGGGATTTGAAAACTGCAACATTATCCATGCCTCCTTGGTAATATAAATGGCTTCTGCTCAATTGTATTTGTGGTTATTTGAAATTTAGATAAGTTTTTTTTTATTTTTTATTTTTTTTACATCAAGTCAATGATTTACTTGTGTTTTTATATATTTTCAATGACCGATTATTCTATACATGACTTCATACAGATTTGATAACAAACAATATTGTTCATAGAGCAAATATGTTCAAATAGCAGTTTAATTTTATAAATTTTTTATGGACTGTAATTTTTACAGTTCATGTATGTCATATCTACAGTTTTTATTTTTCAAAATGAGATGTTTGACTTTCATTGTTAACAGGATGTAACAAGAATAAAAAAAAGTTTTTTTCTCTACTATCTCTCAAACATTGTGCACAAGACAACATAGATTATTGGGGGAGAGTTAAATACAAAAACTATTTGCATAAGAACATTTCAAAAACAAAGTAAATAATTTCTTTTATCATTGCTTTATTAAATGAAAAAAATTGTCTTTGTTCTCATTGATGCATTTAAAAAAAAATACAGTCTTTGTTAACATCAAAAAACAGTGTTTGGCCATGAAATGTCAGCTTGTTTATGAACAAAATATTTTCAGAAGAGCTGAATTGCTACACACTGACAGAAGTCTATATTTTATAGTTTGTTTTTTTTTTTTATTCAAGCACTTGGTTCAGTAAAAAGTGTTTTGTAAATCCTTGCAGGGTTTAAACCTTACTAATTATAAAACGCAGATTGTGTGTGTGTCTGTACGTTTATATATTGGATCGGATTTCCTACATTTTTCAACCGATTTCAACAAAACTTCACAGGACTATGTAAAATTACCTTGCGGCGGTTCTGATAGTGCCAAAAATTGGAAAAACACAATTGTTTTTGCACAAAATCAATTTGAAAACACGATTAAGAGGCATTAATGAAAGGGGGACAACTCATATCGAGTTTTACTTATTATAAAACCCAGGTTGGTTGTTTTTGTGTGTTCGTTTATATATGGGATCATATTTCCTACATTTTTCAACCGATTTCAACAAAACTTCACTTTTTTTTTGGCAGGTAGTGTTTCTTATTGTCTTGCACACTTTTTTCTTTATTATTACATTAAGAATGCTTTAAAAATTCCATTTACAAGACAATTGTTTATAATAAAATTCTATTCAATCGATAGACTCATAACAATTGGAAACAATGTTTTTGTTTGAGTTTGGGTTTGACCAATTCGTAAAAAGAAAAAACAAAACAAAAAATAAAACTAATTAAGACATTTTTCAGTCTTTATGATGCTCGATACTTGATCTATCTCTTACTGTTACATCCCCGGGCAACGCTGGGCTCTACTGCTAGTTTTGAATAAATTCTTTTGAATACTATAGAAATATCAGACAAATATCCATGTCAGATTTTCTTCTGGTTAAAAATAGTGTGGACATATATAATTAAATAGTATGGCAGACTAAGCTCTTCAGTACTGGGTGGCAATCAGTTTAAGACAAGGAAGGACAACTCTGAATTAAAAAAAAAAAAAAAACTTACGACTGACACTATCACCAGTCATTTTGAACATTCTTGTCACAGGATTATGGTAGTTGACGTTCAGAGAGTGGCATTCATGTTGTCCAAGTGTTTATCTCTGTAATCTCTCTAAGTTAAAGATGCTTTCTTGTAAAAAAAAAAAAAAAAAAAAAAAAAAAAAAGTGGTCATGCCTAAAATTGTGTTGACAGCCATCATTATATATATATATATATATATATATATATATATATAATGTCCTAAAACAGTCTAAAGTTTTAAGGACTTCTCTGTAAGATATAAATATCAAGCAAAATGAAAGTAAATGTGTTGGGTTGGCCAAAATGTTTATTTGGATTAAGTAAATTGCCTACTTAATAAGCAAACAAACTTTTGGCCAACCCAATATTTGATAGCATAGGGATGTTAAATTTCAACATATTCCTCAGTACAAAGAATTTTGAATTTCCCTAAATATGTTCTGTAGTTGCTCTTGAGTTGTATAAATATAAAATTGTTCAAATTTATTATATAAAGATCTTTTTGAGATTAAGCTGTTGTTGAATAAACAAATGCTTTTCGTATTCTGCTTGATACTTATATATTCTCAAAGAGAAGTTAAAAAGTCCACAACACCCTATATAATCAATTTGAAAATGTTTTGCTGTCAAACCAAAGAAAAAAATTACATGACCCATCTTTCAATTGAAAATGATACAATAATACAGTTTCTAATCATCTAAAGAGAAATGATACTGACAAATATTTAACCTTTTTAAGAGAACAGCAAAGGTGAGTATGAATAATAATACAAAGAAAGTAATGGATATAATTTGTCTTTTTCTGTAGATATTGATTGGCAACTTGAAAAAAGAAACTGACCTATGCTTTGATTTCTAGCAATTTTGTTTCTGCCACCTTTTAGATAGCATAGTGATCCTGAAGATGTAAAATTCTGAAGTCATATGTTATCGCCTTAGGTAGGCATATATATATATATATGTATATAAATATATATGAAGGGGCACTGAAAAGTTCTCAGGCTGATAAACAAGAATGACCGAAATCCATGAATATATATAAATATTCATCCGACAATTCAACACCCTTGGTATTAGGTTGGTGCAAAAATAATGACGTAATAATGTCGTTTTTTGATGTATTTTTTAACGTCAAAAAACGACATTATTACGTCATTATTTTTGCACCAACCTAATACATTGTTTTTCAAGTTTCTTAAACCTTTAAAAAAAACATTTGTAGTTTGGTCATTGAAATGCTGAGTGGGTCAGGCCAAGAACTTCCCAGTACCTCCTCATATTGCCATTCATTCAACCTGTCTTTTTTACCACCTCCCCTTCAGTCTGTTCAGCATGACATTAATGCTATATTTACAACTCTTTCATACATCTAATACTGTTACCATTCTTACTACTTGTTCAGTTACTTATTGACTGCAGTTTTCTTAAGATATTATATATGCATGACTTTTCTACTTACTCCATGTTCCACAATTTAATCTTTCTCTCTTTTCTTTCTTCTTATCTCAGCCAAGCTCAGAAATAATTCTTTTTGAACATCTTTTTGTTGCTTAGAAGTTTAGTTATTCCCAAAGTTACATGGGAAAAGATATTTCCTTCATCAAAATAATTGACATATGCTCAGTTAGTTTTTCTCTTATGTTCTGAAATGTCTCAGTACTTGACTTTATTCCAAGATTTATTTTCAATTGGTAGTTTCTTTTTTGCTTTATAACTTTAAAGAAAATATTTACTTCAGCTTTTTTCACTTGTGTAGTTTGTTAGATATTTTTCTCTTACAGATATTGTTCTACTCGGTATATGTAGATAATTTTTTTTAGACTTTTTGATTATCTCTGTAGACAAGAATCTTTTATTCTCAGATCTATAATTACAGGAATACCCAAATTTTACAAATTCATTTGTTCCTAATGATACTCATAAAGCAGAAGTTTGTAAAGTGAAGTATGATTACTGATAGAAACATACTTCAATTAAAATATTAAAATAATAATAAATAATATTAAATAAGGTTAATAAAATAACTATATATTTCAAATTAAATTTTTCATTTCATCCTAAACATTTAATGAAGTGGAAAGGATCAATTTATATTTGTCCTTTTCAACTAATCTCTTGATTGCATTGCCTATATTGGAAATGTCTGTTCCACCTCTGTCTTTTTTTTATTATTTTGATTATTGTTTTGATTTTTATCTTTTTCTAATAAATTAGTTTTAATGCTTGCCTTTTCTTGTTACTATAAATTTCTCAGTAGTAAGCATGAGGTTTCATTAAGTTTGTAACAACTGTCAAGCTTCTTTCAAAATCAGATGGTCTAAAGTTTCAATGGCTTTTTCAATGTGTTTAAAGGCTTCTTTAAGTACCTTTTGAAGTGAAAAATTAGATGGGAGTTTCAGCTTCCTCAATTTCTCTTTTTTTTTTTTCTTTTGCTTTCTTGTTCACAAATTGCTACAACTGAGTTACCAAATAAATATTACTAGAATCCCAATTCAGCATTTGGAAATGACTCCATTTATTTCCACATCTGTATATAATAGAGATATGCCATATTTATTTTATATTGCTGCCATATCTGGCCTGACGCTCCTGCTATATATCTCAAGATTTATGACAAAATCCAAAGAAGGGTCTGTAATGTTATTAGTCCTGATCTAGCATCTTGACTTCAGTCAGTTTCTTAATGCCATGACATAGTTTCCCTCTATCTTTTCTATATTTTCATGGCAGTTGTTCTAATACACTCTCCTCCTTAGTAGCTTAATTGCATTAAATTAAGCATACTACTAGATTGGTAACTGTCTTATGATTTTACTGTTGAATTAGATTGATGTAATCATAAGTTCTATTCTAATGGGGTTTTTTTTTTCAATCTTCTTGCCAATGGAACTCTCTTATTTCCCTGCTACCTACAATGTTCAAAAATTTAAACACAATGCCAATTGCAATCTTTTTGTCTTCCTGAGTCCTGTTCTTTTCTTTTCTTTTCACCTCACTAAAGATTTTTAAATTTCATTCACTCCCAGTAACCCCTTGCATCTTAGTGGCATTATTACTTTGCTTGGGGTGAAATGATTAAAAAAATTTTCATAATTTAATCAAAATTTACAATGAAATCCTGACTGTCCTTTTAACTAACTGATTTTTAGAAGGAATTAAAAAAACAGTTTTATTTTTCTTTCTTTTTCACTCTTGGATCATTTTCAACTTATAAATTATTCATAACAACAAGAGATAGAAATATTTGGCCCACAGATAAAAGGATAGTCTCATAGTATCAAAAGACACTCACAACATTTATATTTTAAATAAAATCCAAATAGAAAAAGCTAGTGATGATTTTCAGGCATCCAAGTTTGTGGAAAAGGCCATATATTTCATTTCTTTCTTTCTTTTTTTTTTTTTTTTTGCACATTACTGAAATCACAGCAGCCTTTTACTGACAATGTGAAAAAAAATAATAATCATATTCTCCTACCTGATCAACTGAAATTATACTTTTCAACTCCTCAAAAATAAAGAAAAATAAGTCCTTCTCAATATTTATTAATCTTATTATAGCATAAGAAAAATATAGATAGAAAAATTATAATAGCCAGTTTTTCAAATGGGGAGGGATTGCCAGGCTAGAAAATCAGCATTCAAAATTCTGATTTTTAACTGGACTAAAATATTGGCCCCATTGGAAATGTCCTGTGAGCTGCCAGAACTGAAACTATTGCTTAAGATTGCTATTTTATCATGTTCTGTTTTTCAGTCTATTGTCTAATGTTGCAATTCATTTTTATTCAGTAACATTTAATTTCTGATTTCCAACCAGACACAAAAAAACAAACCACAGTGAAACAAGCCTTCTGTCATTTCTGTTAATTTCACACTTGCTTTTGGGCTGAAAAGCTGGGATTTGAACCAGCCAATTAGCATATCTGCATTTTTCTTTACTAAATAACCTAAGCTTTTTATTGTTTTGATTGCTATTAATCTTGCTTCCATTTGCTTTTTGATTTAGAAAAGCATGATAAAGAGCATTTCTATCAGTTTTGCTTCTTGTAAATACAACTATTAGAAAAGACCAAGTTTGTGCAGACTTAATATCAGTAAAAATAAGTACTTAATTATTCATTTATTTTTGCATTTGTTTAATGTTTACTGTGTTTGTCAAGTTCCCTTTTAAAATATCTCAGCTTATGGTACATATTTTACAAACTTTTGTTTCAAAGTTATTTTACTGCTATCCATCTGATCAAAGTATTCAGGTGTTTGTTAATAGAAATATTACTTATATACACAGCTACACAATCAAGTAAAGTCAGTCCTTAAACTCTTAACAGTAAAGAAAATTAAGCTGCTTTGTCTCAATATTTATTAATCTGATTAAAGCACAAGTTCAAATAGAGACAAAAGAAAGGTAGAAAAATTGTGTTTATCAGCTTTCCAAATGGAGAGGGATTGTCTAGAAGATCAGTATTCAAAATTCAAATTTTTACCTGAGCTCAAACATTTTCTCTAATCCTATAAAACACCAAAGTATATATCCTATATACTATGATGTTTTATTATATAAATCATTTTTTGTCACAACAAAATTTTTATCAAGGAATATGAATGATGGGGAAAAAAAGCATGCAAATAGATAAGCACATGGAATGTTTAAGGAACTAGAAATGGTAGAATTTATGTAGAAACAGAAAAATTCAGATTTTGTAGAGTAAAAGAAAAGGAAAATTTAAACTCCAGATTTGTTGCTATTTGATCCAATGTTCAAACACAAAAGAGTGGTTCACAGTAGTGTTCATTCTGTATTCTTAATGTCACTAAAAATCTGCTGGATAGTGAATGCATTTCAGACCAAATTATGAAGATTCAGTTGAGAGAAGTGGGCACATGGCAACTAGTTGCATTCACATTTACACTCCACACAATAACAGCTATACAGATGAAGAGGAGAACAGGTCCTCTGAGATATTCATGGAATTGTTGGAAAAAGACTCCAGATACTGAAGGTATTTTTGACCATAGCAACCATACCTTGGCCAACGACACAACAGAGAAAGAAGGTAGCAGACAGATGGTCAAAATCCCCACAAAGATCATCCTTATGTGTGATGAGACAAACATCCAGTGGCTTAAAAACATTTTTCTGAAGACCAAGTAAGAAATAAGAGTATCTGAATGTTCACAGTTAGCAGTAGTAGTCGATTTGGAAGAAGAGAAGTGAAAACAATGTAGCACACATGGAAATGTTGGTAAAATAAAGAGCAATAGACAGGATAAACAGTGAAATCCCAACTCAGCATTTGTGTTCAGGAGGCACACAAGATGCAATCTTCCTTCTGAGGTTACCATGATGAGGCTACCAAGTACAACAATGATCTAGGAAAAGTGTTCATGAACCAGGGAATGTTGTTGATTGAGTCCATAGGGCAAAACTAGATAATCACAAAAGACTATAGATAGAGCTGAATCCTATTTTTCTTATTGTCCTTTCTCCAAAGGAACATTTTCTCAGTTTCCTTCACTCTCTTTTATCCTCAGTAACTCCTGATATCTTAGTGGCTTTATCACCTTGCTTAGATTGAAATAATTTAAAAAGAAAATGCTGTAACAATACTAGACTGATCAATTGATTTGAGGTGACATCACTTGTTTTTCATCTATTAGGCACAGCTGTTTGAGTTTTCCTATAGCCCCACTGAACTTAAATAAAGTCAATTCAGGTTTGCTATAGTAAAAATTTTCTCTCCCAAGTAAAAAAATCATTACAAAAATGGCGAAAGTCATTTTGTCACAGCTTATTTTCTCTGAAAAAATAGATTTTCATACTTTTATAGAGGTAAAATATTGAAAAATGACTCTTTTATCATCACCTAAACAAATATCAAGGAAACTTTTGATCTGAACCCCATGAAACTAGGTATTTTCTGAAAGCATAGGATATATTCTTTCATTTAAAAGTAAAATTGGCTGGTGTAAATGACTCAAAATTTTTTTTTTTCAGGGGGTAAAATGTGAAAAAATAAGGAAAATTTAGCTTTTTTTTTTTTTTTTTTTTTTTTTTTTTTAAATCAAAAAGCCTAAATGATAATCAAACTTTCAGGCATAAAATTGAGTTTTGAAGGAAGTCAACATTCCTAGGGGGTCAAAATGGAACAAAGTTCATTGGTAATTTTCAATTATATGATTAATAATTTCAAACACAAAGAATTCCATTGTTTGAACAAACTTTGGAATGTTAATGACTCTTTTCAATGATAGAAATAAAAAAATGTTGCTTTTTGTTTACTTCTATTTATTTCCATCATTTTTATTGTTTTTCAGTCAGTATTTCTTTTCTTGATCTAAACTTTGACAGTTGGTTGCTTATATTAATTATGTTGCAAAACCCATCACTTGAAGAATGTTGAAGGATAGTTCTTAATTTGCTAATAGAAACTGGACTTTTAAAATCTTTTTTAATTCAAATAATATAAGTATCTAGCCAAAGCTGGATTCAAATTAATACTATTTTTAAATAGAATTCTTCTACTACTCAAAGTGTAATATGTGAACTATAGTCTGTCTGTACATTGTTAGATTTCACATATTTAATGACATTTGAAGCAGTAATTCTCAAAATGTTATCTGCAAACCACTTGAAAGGAATATTATTTTGTAAATGAAGTGAAAATTTTTAAAAAAAAGAATTCTAGTTTTAGAAGGTAGTTATTTTTCTTGCAACATTATCATAAAGTTAAATATAATGAAAATGTTAGTAAATTCTAATTAAAATAATAAACTGTATAATTTTAATCATCATAGTAGGTCAAATGATAAAGACCATTTACCATTAAACCAGATTTCAAAGATCTGTACAAAAATGAACATTAAGTGGTCTGCAAGGAAAAAAAGTTTTGGGAACCACTGTTTTACATGATAAATCTACAATAAATTCTTTTCACAAATAGTTAAAAGGAAAAAAATAATATATTTCCAACTTAGAAAAACCTGAAAGTGTTTCAAATATTTGTGATATAAGCCTTTAATCTCAGCTTGATATTTTTGTGTTTTAAAATCTACTTCTCTCAGTTTTTACTGTTGAGAATATATTGAGTTTTAATTTGATTACTTTTATCATTTTCAGGAAAAGGCTTCAAGTCATACAGATGGTTCAACAGGTCTTTCATGGATGATGCCAGATAATCCACAGATTTTCTCCAAAGAAGATATGTCCCCTTCGTAATAAAAGCGCTTCTTTTAGTATCGACACAGTTACTTCCCTTAATTTACATATCTTCCCACAACACTTTTTAATTTTTTAGCCAAAAATCAAATAAAACGAAATTTTAACAAAATTTTTGTCAATGATAATTGTAATAAACTTAAACATTAAAATCTAATGATAGAGATTAAGGTTAGCATTTAGAAACCCTTTATGCAAATTTATTAAAAAAATAAAAAATGTTTCGATTTGACCATTATATTTTATGATCATCAAAAGGTGAACTAAGTTAGGTGTTTTACCAGTTCTAACATCCATGCTTAGGAAATTGGAAAGTCACTATAATTTTTCCAATTAAAAAAACATTGTTTCTCTCTTTGATGGTGATAGAGAAAGTCAAAAGAAACTTACTTTAAACAGAAACACTGATGAAATGAATTCATGAATGTCAGTAAATCTGAAAATTTTAAATCTTGTAAACCTCTGGCATTATGAACCTTTCCCTCATAGGTAATAATGACTGAATTTAAACATGCCCATTTTTTAAATATTTTTTGGAGGTGGGGGGAGGCGTCCTTAAAAAGAAAGATTAATAATTAAGAGATGAATTGTTACAGGAAATAAATTAACTAAAATCAAAACTTTTATGGATTTCTCATCGGTAAGGATGTTTTAGAAAGAAGTCACATAATAAAATATTGAAGGCCATGAAGCTTTGAGTAAAAGAATTTTCAGTATCCTTTCAAATAGAAAATGTTTCTGCTTGATAATTTTGTCAACTGCCAAATGTGGATAAAAATAAATGATATTTTGAACCCTTTTAGT
Organism: Acanthosepion lycidas; assembly: GCA_963932145.1. NCBI lineage: Eukaryota > Metazoa > Mollusca > Cephalopoda > Sepiida > Sepiidae > Acanthosepion > Acanthosepion lycidas. The sequence continues at coordinate 47,947,886 of OZ010576.1, forward strand.
CTAGTTATTTTGTATAGAAATAAAATTTACAGAAATTTATACTAACTAAACATTTGTCATTAGTGAGGATGCATTACAGTCAATAAGACTTTATTTTTTTTTTTATTTAATTCTTGAAAGTCTCCAACCTAATTTAATCAATATTTTACAAGTTATTACCTCTTTCTTGTCTTAAAAGCAGAGATTATAAATTCGTTATATTGAAGAGGCCTGTTTATATATAATAGTTCAAGACTCATCATATAGATGTTAGAATTTGTAATTAGTCCTATTAGTCACCCTCCAGACCAGAGAAACTTAATTTCTGTTTTCTGACTAAAATCAGTTCATGACTTGTTTCTTCATTGCTTATCTGGCTTTATCAAAAATTTTCTATCACCTGCAAAAATGGGAACTTCAAGAAAAGGTTATCTTCGGAAGTATCTTAAATTGCCGATTAAAATAAACGATTTAGATTTTAGGGAGAAAAAAATTACTTGATCCATATAACATTTCTGGAAAGTTAATCAAGGTAGATTGTAGATTTAGGAGAGTAGAGTTATGTCCCTTGTTTAACTAAGTCTGCTGGTTACATTGATATTTTTCGTTAATTGCTTGTAAATAATATAACCTGAAATATAGCATTTAAATTTGAAATCATAATTATCTCATTAAATAAAAAAATTCAGTCACAAACATTTTTATCATAATTTTAAAAACCTGCAGAAAGTCAATTTTAGCTAAAACTTCATTCTCGAAGTTTACCATTTTATTGCATTTTGTAAGAGTATAAAATAAATGATGTTGAAGCCATGATTGCTTGAAATTTTAGAAGTGACCATCTCAACCTTGAGCAGCTCTTTCATACCTTATCTATCGATACTACAGCCAGTTTTTTTTTTACGTATTTGGAAATTATTCAAGGATCATAAAGCAAATAAAATGGCTTTTTTCAGTAATACTTGAAATACAACATGAAAATAGACATTTAAAGTTTAGTTAATCCTTTCCTAATCTAAGCATGAAATAGTTTATTTCTACATTGAAAACCAAAGTTTTCTGGATGTGATTAATACTTTGTGTGAATACATATGTTAGCTAAATCATTAAATTAAAATGAATATTTAATACCTCTAAACTTGTACACTTGAAGGATTTTAGTGTAACCCAGTGGTACAAGACAAAACCCAGATACCAGAAAATTGCAGATTAACCCCCCCCCCCTTTTAGTCTTATGTCATTGAACATATAAAATAGCTGAATATAAATTTCTTTCAGTTGTTGAAAGCAAATTTTAAAGGGAAAATATCTTTATTGGATTAATCCAAAACGATTTTTTGTAATTTTTGTACATTGTTTGTTATGCATTATTCATACTTTTAAAAAATAATATGTAATATATTCACTTTTTTTTAAATGAATTTATGCAATGTTTTTATATTAGTTTATTAGACAAGGTTCTGTTTTAAAGATAAAAATTCTAATCTTGGTTACTTTTGAAAGTAGAAATCTTCAGAGAATTTATTATTAAAATATGCAGCATAGAAGGAAAAATTAATATTTCTATTAAAATATTTAAATTGCTCACCTTGTTTTTATTTGCATCTTTAAAAGATTTTGTTTTATCCTGGTTTCTATTAATTACAATGGGGAAAAAAAAAACTTTTTGCCTTGTACTCACATTAATAAAGCTATAGTAGACTAAATCCTGTACACTAAGTCTAAACTTGTACTAAGAATTGTCCTAGCATACTATGTTCAAGTTAAATAGAATATTACTACTGTATATAGTATACTGATAAATAATATTTATTTTCAAGAAAACTTCACTCATATGCATATTGCAATATCCTTGTGTGCTACAACCATTCTGAATAGAGATTAAGAATTTTCATATTCATATTAGTCCAAAGCCCTTTTACTCTAGTAGCAAAACTTTTGTTGCCCAGTGTTATTTCATCATTGCATGAATTATTTTGAACTTGGAGCTGCAATTCCTTTTTTAGTACAAATTGGTAGACTAGTTTTTAGCAAAGTGGGAGGTGTCCTCCAAGATAATATAAATAAAAGAACTTTTCAGTCTAATGAAATTTGGTTGTGCTTTTAAAAACAAATATTCTTTCAGAACTTTCCACATTATTAGATTTCTAAAACAAGTTCTTAATTTGCTTTAAGATAATTAGGTGAAAACTATTGTTTTATGAATGTGAATTAATCTTAACTGAAATGTCTAGTATCGGTTTCTTAAGTTTTTAATAGTACCTTTCCTAATAAACATTTTTTCTCTAAAGAAAAATTCATACCATTCTTATTGAGCTCCTAAGACCTTTTCGTTTTTTGTAATATACAAAATGTAAACACTTTTTCTGAGACCAAGAAATGATCAGGTTAAAATACTAGTTTTCTCATACAACGAAACTTCTAGAACAATAAACTTTTAATGAATCTTTGAAATTTCTTCTCAAACTGGGAAGTACAATGACTTTCCTTAACAGCCAAAAGGATATTTTTCTACTACAAAAAATCAAGTTTGTTTTAGATCACCAGGAAAAAAATATTATTTTTCCTTCCAAAAATATTTTAATTGTGTATATTTAAAAAAAAAAAAAAAATTATTTCTCTACAAAAATTAATAACTGTAAATCTTTCCTTGATAGACTCCATATCAATGACTTGATGACTGGAGAATTATTAAACAGATTACAATAAATTTGAAGCACAATAATTGCACTGTCTTGACTGATAAAAAAAAACTTATTGTTATGATGATAATTGTAAGTGTGAAGGGATTCTAAATGAAATGTGTGTGAAAGATAAAAAAAAAAACTCATAACAGTATTTCATACGAATGCATTTTGTTGTTAATATTTCATTTATCTTAAGTAATTGATATTATAAATTTGTCTTCATATGATTTTTTTTTTTAAACAACCATTGGAGAATCTGCCAGACACATGGGCCTCTTGGCTCACAAGAAAGAAGCAAAATACTCACTAAGACTCAGCCACGAATGAAAACCATCAAAGATGCTTATTTTAAATCTATGTGCATTGTTACTAGAAAATTTGGAGAATTTGTTGAAAATTTGATGTTTCTCTTTTTTTTTTTCTTCTTCTCAAATCTGGAAACATTTTCAGAAACTGGTTTCCACCATGTTTAAATACTCAAATTGGGTATTGATATGGAATGTATTTTTTTCTGATCCTTTTTAAATTAAAGGTCAATTGTTTGAGAATAAAAATCATGAAAAATCATCTTGTTACAAAATATATCAAGAGTTCCATTCATTTTTTATATCCACTATTCAACAATTCTCTTTTGGTGACATCCTGAAAAAGAAGTTTGAATAATGCTAAATCTTTTTTAATATATAAATTGTTGTGGATCCCGCGTGAAAAATCGGTCTCCAATAAATGACAAATGCAAGTATTTAAGCTAAGAAATTAAATGTATTTACACAAAATACAAAAGGTAATGCTGTTAGTAAAATCCAGGAACGCCGGTTAGTATTAATCAAAGATTGCTATATACAGTCTCGAAGTAAACTTCCTTAGAGTCGGGTGTACTTGTAACTGACTTCTAACGTCAACTCAATCACAGTGTCTATGTACTTTCCACCCTGTTCCTCTACTATCAGACTCTCTGACTGACTGACTGACTGTGGCTATTTTATGGCAGCAGGACGAGTCCATTTATATCAGAAACGGGTGGATCCCATAATACCCTCCTCCTTAGATCCCTTTTTGGGGGGATTTAGTATTGTGTCCATTGTTTGTTGAAAAATTGCAGGAGCAACTTTTACTCCGAATGGTAGTCTGTTGAATTTGTACAATCCCTTGTGCGTATTAATGCCAAGGATTTTCGAACTCTCTTGTACTGGAATTTGTAGATAAGCCTCACTAAGATCTATTTTTGAAAATATCTTACCGCTGTTGAGCTTTGTAAATATCTCCTCTGGGCTCGGTAGTGGGTAATGGTTGTCTTTTACTGCCTTGTTGAGTCCCGTCGAAAAATCTGCGCATACGCGAATTTCTCCTGACTTCTTTTATACGTAAACCACCGGCGCAGCCCACTCACTAAACTCTGTTTTAGATAAAATCCCAGTTTGTTCAAGTCTCTCCAATTCTTTGTCTATTTTTTCTATAGTAGCAAACGGTACATTTCGCTTCTTTCTGAAAATTGGTTGGACATTTTCTTTTAATTCTATTTTGGCCTTAAATTTGTTGCATCGTTCCAACCCACTTGAAAATACCTCAGGAAATTGCTTGTATAATTCTTCCTTCAATTTTATGGTATCTGCTGGTTCAATGTCTAACTTTTTGCAAAACGAGTTGATAGGTAGGTCCCAAACGTTGAATTTCTGCATCCAGTTGATACCTACTAAATTTTCAGTATCTTTCATGACGTATATCTTAAGTTTTTTTGTTTTGCCGTGAAATTTAACATTCACTATTATTTCTCCCTCAAATTTTATTCCTTTGCCTGTAACCGACTTGGCAATTTTTTGAGTGTATAGCATGGTAGGTCTGTTGAGTTTTTTCCATGTCTGTAAGTTGATTATCATGAGGTCGGAACCCGAATCCAGTTGTAATTTAATCTTTTTGTTTAAAATTTCCAGTTCTACATATTTCCTTACATTGTTGTTATCATCATTATTCATCCTTGTAGCTCTTATTCTATTAGTATCTTTTCTATTTCTACATTGGGATGCCTTGTGGCCTTTTTATCCACATTCATGGCAGTTTTTATATCTGAAGCGGCAATCCTTGTTCCAATGTAATCCTCCACATCGATAACATGCTGATGGAGGGGGCTTATAGATGACTTGAGGAATAATCAGAATGACTCGTCTCAAACAATATTTACTTTTACCCTCTTCAGGAGGAAATGTCACATACTCAGATGTCTAAATTGATGCAATTGAGGAAGTCCCAAAATGCATTTGCACCAGTTTTCATCAAGGATATGTCATTCGCATTGCTTTACCTGAGGCATTTGGCATCTTTCTGATCTTGTAACTATCAATTTTTTCTAATGCTAATCTGTTTATTCCCAGAATCCATATATATTTCTACACTACTTACTCCAGAGACTGAACTCACCAAGAACTAGGTGAACTTTAATGCCAATGCCATTATCCACTAAGTTATGTTCCATAAGTCATTCAAGTAATTTTCCCTTTTTTTACAATGTCTGTGTGTTTTGAGCTGGAAGCTCATATAGTTTTTATATCTATTCTCAGTTTGCTATATTTATTTTGTTTCATAGAGGTTATGTACACTTTTCTCTCCATACATGATCAGCTATACTTAATTTCAAAGTCTTATAGCAATTTCATGTCCCTCAAGCTTTATTTTTAGAAGATGCCTGAAGTATGATGCTGTATCCTTCAATTGTATTTTCTGAGAAAATTGTTGTTACTATTACTAAATTATTTTTTAAACCAATTTCATCATTCTTTTGTCCTTATCATATTTTGGCTCCTCATGCTGGGAGGTCTTGGGTGACAGCATCAATTTGATAATAAAGTTGCATTCTTCTCTCGTGATCGCCAATCACTAGGTGTTTTGACTCCAAAGATAAAAGAACTTCAACATAGGGAATTTTAACTATTTTATTAACGTCCATGTTAACATGTCCTATTAGGGGGTCATTCCCCCTCACTGGGGAGCTGTCCCAGACACAAAAGAAAACATGTCTACATTGCTTAATGTATTACAACCAACTTCCTGAAACATTTCTCAATCTATCATACCCATGCTAGTTCAGCCAATCAAAATCAACTTCTTATTTTGGCTTACATCTGACCTCGAAGGTCAACCTCTGGAAGTCACAGCTGATATATAATTCTCCTTAAAAATAATAGTTTGCTAAGCTATTATTTCGCACTCCTTTTATGTGCCATGTCCCTTCAGGATGTAGGCAATCATAGCTCTCCACTTCCTCCTATCCCTTGTAGTTCACAATATGTTTTGTTCTTTTGCTGCTTCTCCCAGACACTGTTCTGCCATCCACTTACTTAAGCCTGCTAGGTATGTCACATGTTGTTTTCCCTTCTCTCTTTCCCTCTATACACCCTGTGAGTATCAGATTCTCCAAGACCTCCTTTCTCATTACATGTCACAGAAATTTCAGCTGCCTCTTCCTGATGTTAAGTATAAGCTTCCTCCTTGCTTGCATCCTCTTCAAAACCTCACCGTTGCTCGCATGTTTGGTCCATGGTATCCTTAGTATCCCTCTGTAGAACCATACCCCAATTGCCTCAAGTCTTTCCTTCATCTTTGAGGAAACCGCCCAATGTTCGCTACCTTAAAGGAGGACAGATATCACATAGCAATTCAGTACTCTTTTCTTTCTTGCCAATGAAATTCTCCTGTCTCGTAATACTCTGCCTAGCTTTTGGAATGCATCTTTGGCCATAACAATACGTCTCTGGATCTCAGCGTCGCACTTACCATCTTCTGTCAGAACACTTCCCAGATATTTAAATTTCCGCACCTATTTGATTTTAGTATCCCTAACCTGTAAATTGCATTTTGGGCTCATTTTTTTTTTTTTACTGATGACCATGCATTCTGTCTTCTTGTAGTTTATGCTTAGTCCTTTTTTCTTACTCTCCGTCGCTAACTTCTATAGGAGATTTTGTAATTTCTTTTCCGTGTCTGCTATCAGCACTGTGTCATCTGTAGATCTAATGTTGTTAAGATTGTGGCTGCCAATGATGAATCCTGGTAGGATTTCCAGTTCTCACAGAATTGCCTTGCTGTATGGACTGAATAAGTCTGGTGAAAAGATACATCCTTGCCTTATATCCATTTCTATTTTTGTATATCTACTGAATACATTCTCTATCCATATGCAGGCTGTTTGCTGCTAGTATAGATTCCTGATTATTCCAATATATTTCCCAAATATACAAAGGTTGCTGAGCAGTTCCAACAGATCTTTGTGGTGTACTTTGTCAAATGCCTTTGCGTAGTCTATAAAACATAGGTGCACATCCTTCTGCATTTGCATTGCTTTTTCTGATAACATTCCAAGCATGAATATCACATTCATTGTTCTCGTGTCTTTAATGAACCCACACTGTTTTTGTCCTATCTCTGGCCTGATTCTGCTGTACGCTCTGTTCATCAGAATATGGATGATGAGTTTTGCTATGTAGCTCATTAGGCTGATTGTTCAATGGAGTTCTTATTAAGCTGTGCCTTGTTTCTTAGGCAGTGCTATGAAAATAGATCTGCTGAGATCTTCTGGCATATCCCTACTGTTGTAGATTTCATTGATTATTTCTGTAATCTTACTTATGCCAAAAATCATCTAAAGCTGTCAGCATTTCTGTTATGATTTTTTTCTAACCCTACAAATAACACAATATGAAACCTAACGGCATGAAGGAATTTAAGTCGATGGGAATTAACTCCTTGCCTGGTAAGGGCCAACATGTGCAGCAGGTGTCACCTGACTGTCATCCAGTGGCTGCTAACACAAACAGCATAAAGGGGATAAAATTCCTCAGAACCTATCCCCCACCCAGAAAGGTGCAATATGAGTGACAGGTGTCACTGGACTGTTATCCTGTGGCTGCTTGCATCAAACAAAAAAATAACTCTTGGGACATCGGACGTTGAACAACAGTGGCCAGTTAGATAATGTAAAACAGGAGATGAGTAGGCTAAAAATCAACATCTTAGGTGTATGCAAAATTAGATGGCCAAACAATGGAGATTTCATCAGTGACAATCATTGAATCACAGAGAGAAAATCAATAAAGGAGTAGGATTGATACTAGATCAAGAATTCAAGAAATGCATTCTGGGATACTACCAATTATCCCAAAGAATTCTGGTAGTCAAGCTGAAAAGAAAGCCTTTCAATGTAGCTATTATAATAGTGTATGCACTGACAGCACAAAGTAAGGAAGAAATCAAATCTTTCTACTCCATGCTAGACAGTGCCAAGGCTCATTGCAAATCACAAGAAGTCGTGATTATCATGGGAGAGGGTAGGAGAAAAAGCTGGAAAATTCATGGTTCCAAGAACATCTGAGATGATTATAGACATGGAGGAAAAACTAAAAACCAAATTGACTACATAACTATCAACAAAAGATTCAGGAATTAAATAGTTCATTGCAAAATCTACCTAAATGCAGAAGCAACTATCATCCTGTTATATGTAAACTAAGAGTGAAACCAAGGAAACTGAAGAAGCCTAATGCAGCATCCAAATTGCAATACAACAAACTCCTGAGCAACCCGAACCTGAAGGAAAAATATGTGGACAACGTGAAAAGAAGATACAAGGTACACAATGGAAATAGAAACTCAAAATGGGATACACTAAGAGAAGCTTTATTGACATCAGCAAACGATATCATCCCAAAGGAGAATGAACGAAGAAGAAAAAACGAGTGGACGACTGATGAGGTTCTTGACTTGATGCAAAGGAGACAAAACAGAATACAAAAAACTACACCGAAATAAAGACCACATGCAGCCAGGCTAAAGAAGAGTGGCTAAACTAAAAATGTACAGAAATAGAGAGACTGAGTACCACTGACAAAGGAGATATGCATAAACAAATGAAGGAATTAACAGGATAGACATGCTTGTCAACAGGCTGCATAAAATCAAAGGATGGAATGCTCATATTAGAGAAGGGAAAAATTCTTTAGCATTGGAATGAATATATTAGAACTCTTCCATGACAAAAGAGAACAACTGGCAATACACAGAGCTATTAACTGGCCTGAAATTCTAAAAACTGAAGTAGAAGCTGCACTGGCGAAACTGAATTATTTAACACTAAGAAAGTTAAATCAAACCTTTCATTTGATCTATAGAATATGTCAGTCTCATTTCTTTAGTAATTTCAGAGCTTATGACTGTCAATGTATTTATGATGCTAATCTACTTCTGTCCTGAATTTTGGTATATTTCTGTATTACCTGATACCCAAGGATTTAACTTGTTTTTTCTTATCTTCCATCATTTATTTCTTTTTAGATAAGACCCAAAGCTTATTGAGATATCACTGATGTTAACAGTGGGAGCTTTTCAACAGAAGTGCTATAGATATTACTACTGAATAATGCTGTGGCTGGCAGCAGTTACCTCCCCTTTCCAAATTTTCACTTGGGACTATTTTTTTGCACACATATTTCTTTTGCTTACTGATAACAAGGTTCTATCTCTAGATAAAGGATCCTGCCCACATAAATTTTGATTAATGAGACTTAAAAAACAGAAGCAACTATCACCCTGTTATATGTAAACTAAGAGTGAAACTAAAAATGTGGGATAATGTAAAACAATGGAGATTTCATCAGTGACAATCATTGAATCACAGAGAGAAAATCAATAAAGGAGTAGGATTGATACTAGATCAAGAATTCAAGAAATGCATTCTGGAATACTACCAATTATCCCAAAGAAATCTCAAACATTGCAATCTCCTGTTTAATGTGCCCTTCACTGTGAGCAGAGAATTTTGCAGCTTTTAAGCCTTAGGTAAAAGAATGAAACAAAAATGACAAAAGAGGCTTTCATCTACAAGCCCTAGTCACAAGCCAAAGTAGTTTGACATCAATATTAGCTCAAGCCTCAGGAGGTCCCCACTCCCAGGCAACCTTGACCCAGGGTGGTAGCACCTGTTAGGGTCCCAGCTATGAGCAAATAGAGAACCCCAAACAAAAATGAAACCATATGAAAGGATAGAAATACATTTTATACAAGAGATACCAAGAATACATTTTTATATAAAAAGGATTACTAATAATACATATTTGTAGTGATGTGACAATATTTAGTAGAAAGGTGCTAGTATTAAATAATGACGTTTTTGACATTAAAAAATATGTCAACAAACGTCATTATTTTTGCACCAACCTAATAAATTGAAAAACATTAATTTCTGATAGACTGAAGATATACTTATGACCAAACGAAGGAAAATGAAAGAAAAGGATAATTGTTTTTAATTGAGAAAAAAATTAGAAGGCAGAAAAACACTAAATTCCAATAGACTGAAGATATACAGATGACCAGATGAGGGAAAATGAAAGTAAAGGATATTTGTTTATTTATTGGAAAAAAAACTAGAAGGTAAGTAAATTTCTTGTCTGCCAGAGAGGTAAAGCAAAGAGACCATCTGGTTTCGGTTAGAACTGAGAGGTCCAAGGATATCTCGGAAAGAAATATATTTATGACCATTGAGTAACGGAGAGGAAGACAGACCTCTGGCTGTGAGTTTGATCAATTGATAAGCATTAACTTTTAAAAGTAGACAGGTTTCCAGCAGAAAATAGATAAGAGAATAATAATTAAATTTTTTGTCTGCTGAAATACGATAAAACTTCCTAAATCAAGGGATTGTTCTCTTTTTGTCACTTGTTGGCCAAAGGGTTGATGAGGAGATAAGAAAATGAGAAATCACATGTGAAAACGACACGCACAAATGCACAGTAAGAAAGAATTTTGAATGATAATTAAAATTTAGGCTAGACCATGCCTACCCTTGGGTGACGGGTTTGGTCAGATGACCAAGGAAGAAGGAGCCCAGGTGGAATTTCAAGGAAGGTGGAAGACTTTCCATGCCTCTTGGACAGTGATGATGACAGGTACTCATACAAAGCAGGAAGGAGACGAGTTTGATCAGGTGACCAAAAATAGAAGAAGGCACAGGTAGAATTCCAAGAGGGAGGTAGGGCTCCTTCATATTTGGGGAACACTGGCTTACCCAGAGCACAGATGGTGGAGACGATACTGAACTGAGAGAGGAGCACCACCGCTTCATCTGATCTTGTGATTTGCTGCCCTGAAGAAAAAGCCTCTGACTTAAAGTCTTGTTCCAAAATCATAACAGTGTGTCACAATAATCAGGAAGGGTTGATAGCTATTGCATGGAGAGTATAGGCCTGCTTAAGCGATCAACAACTGTATCATCAACCGTGTATCAAGGAGTTGCATATAAATATTTCTTTTTCTTTTATCCAATTTTTTTTTTGTGTGACTTTACTTTGACCAGACCAAACCAAGTCATCAATTCCAATCAGCCATTTGGATCAAGCCAGTCTTGTGATCAATTGACACATTGGGTGAGACAAGACTTGGGCCAAAGCAATCAACTCTACAATCAGCTGAGGGGATTGAACTTGAATACAGAGTGGTTGGGGTAAACATCATAGTGAAATTACCACCAATACCTATTTGTCATAGAATTACCAACAATACATGTTTTCTGTAGTTGAAGGTATACAATTGTGTTCATAATATTTAGATTTCAGCATTAAATAACCTGTAGTGATTGATATGCCGCTAAACAAGATCAAACCCACCCACTGGCAGTAATTCTCCGTCAGGAGGGTGCTGGCGGTCATTATCCCAGGTATCCCCAAAAGAGGAAGTGCAGAAGGGTTTTGAGCAATTTTAGAATGGCTTCTTACATTAAACCTTGGCCTTGTAAAATACATTCTGTTGTGATGTGGGTGCACATATAAATACCTACAAAGGTTGGGGATGTGCTGAAAAGTTCTCAACCTGAACCAGAGAATCCCTTACAAAAAAATTTGAAATTTGTTCAGATTTTGCGAAGAGAGTTCAACAGAACTTTTCATTACTTATTCAGAATAATGATTAAGTGTATAAATATGAAACAAGATCTTTTGTTGCTATAGGAAGATTCATTAATTTAGATATCAAAGTTCATGTTTCTTTCATCCTTCCTTCCTCAGGTGGCACGCATGATACACAATTGGGTGAACATGTCTCTTTTTTGATTCATGATTAACTTGGAAGAATTCCCACACTTGGCTGCTGTTACTTTCTGCAATAGACTGGTTACCAACTAAGGTTCAAGGACCCATTTTGTTTTGCTGCTTAACCCATATCTGGGGGAGAAGTGATGGATTCATACCTTTCCCAAGGTTATTTGTGTTTAAGTGAATAACAAAATCGATTGGAATTAAACTGCTTTCTGATCTCTCTCTTTCTGAGCCATTATCTATCACACCACCCACATATCCATGTATTCAAATAACTGATCAAAACTTGGCCCAGTGAACAAAAGCATTTCCTGGATCAACAGAAATTTATTAATTATCAAAGCATTCTTCTTTGTCTACTAAATAAAAAAATATAAATGATAGATATGTCAGTACTTTTTCATTATCATTAGGCCCCTCATGTAAATTATGTAATTGCGCAGGTTTAGAATTAACCAAGAATGAAGGAAACTTTCCTTTTCTTCGTCTAGTAATTAAATTTTATTTCATATTTACTGTATATAAATACAAAGTATACTAGGGTATAAAATTAAGAAAGAAGAGGCCAGTGCCAGATTTACCTATAACGTTAGGAGGCTGAAGCCTAGGGCCTCAAACTCTAGGAAGCCTCCAGCCAAGGTATATAACATTTTTGACCCTGTCATAGGCCTTTCTTAGGCATGTTGTCATAATGCATTGTAAACTAAATAACCCTTCCATAATTTTAAACACTCATCAAATTGTTTAACACTCTTCCATTTTCCTCTACTCATGAGAATGGGAGATTTAGAGGAGCCTCACAAGTGGAATAGCCTAGGGCCTCTCTTCATCTAAATTATGTCCCTGCTTACCTTCCTAAAGAAGGCAACACAATTCCAAAATGGCCTCTCAATTAACAAGAAGAAATAAACCCATGGAGTAATATACTTGTGTAGAAGAATTTCATTGGCTGATGGCAGAATGGTCGAAAAAAAAAAAAAAAACTGTTTAAGCAAGCCTCTCCAAAGAATATGTAGTACAGAAACACTGAGATGAGAGCTTGTACTTGATCAACACAAGGTTTACCTGGCAGAAAAACTCTGATGTTTAAAAGCACAAAAGATTTAATGAAACCAGGAAAACATCACTGACAACTCATCTCAGAGCATTGGAAGAATATGTTGTAACTCTACATGATTGTAAGTTGTTTTGAAAATGGTAATCACAATATGAGTGGCCTAGAGATAAAGAAGTACCATTGAATGTCACAATTTTGTTCAAATCGAGCCATTTAAAAGAAGTTGGATTGTGGGCATTGAGGAAAATTACTGCACAGGTGGGACATGTTGGTGGAGTTTTGATGTTGACAACAGTAGTTGAATGAGCATTCCTACACGTTTATACCAAGTTTTGGACAGTTACATAGTAAAGACATTTGCCAAAACTGACATATTATAAAAACAGCAGTGGCAGACTGCATGACATCTATAACATGGATTGGAAGATATGTGGTCCTCAGAGTCTAAACATAAACTGTTAACAATCTTGTACTTACAGCAGAACTACAGACACATTCCTTGAGTCAGACTTCCATTTACATCAAAATACAGTTATGGACATTTCCAATGGCATCATGAAAGGATCACCTGCAGGATCAAATGGCACTCTAGTGTTCAGTGATGAGAGCAGATTTTGCTATTATGCAAGAAACTGTATGTGCAATGTAGACTTGAGGAGCATTGTCTTCCAAAGTGTATTCCCCCAAGATGCACAGGCCCAACCACTGGCATCATGGTCTGGGATAGCATAAATTACAACTCCCACTAGTCTTTAGTATTTAGCAAGTTCACCCCTAGCAAGGGAGTACAGCCACTAATACACAAGAGGTTACTAGATATGGAAGAATTAGAAAACAGCAACATGTCAGGCTGAGAAGATTAGCCCAAGAGAACTCAACGAGTCACTCTCCTGGAAGTTAGCATCAGCCATGCAGATGGAAGGCAGAAAAGGGTTTCTCAGATGATTAATATCATTTAAAATAAATATATGTTCAGAACATTGAACATTGTTCTACTCATAATATTCCAACAACAGGGCAGTCAAAAGAACTTTTCCACTTAATCATTAATTTTCCTAATTTTATATATATGTGTGTGTGTATATATATATATATATATATGGAGAAAGAGGTAGAAGAGGAATACACAGCACCTTTTTTGTTCAAAATACTTTTAAAATGATTATACATCAGGAGACCAAATGTTATGCTGACCTTGATATTTGTGTCTCTGTGAAAACAGGGCAAGTAAAAGTTGGTTAATCAGGATGTCAGTTGGAAGTGGGTAGACACATCATTTGGGTCAGACATTCATCAGGGGATGGGTGACAGCAGCGGCAGTTGAGTTGGAATAAAATACTCAGTAATTATAAACTTTCCTTTCTTTCAGAAGAATAAAAATAATAATATGCTGAATCTTTTTTCCAAGAAATGTCTTTCAACACACACAGACAACACTCTCATAACTTCCATCTGTCAAGACTGACAATGGACAAAGTATCCATTTTGCTGCTCATGCCTGGCCATATAATTATGAAAGAATATATGGTCCATGTCGTCATTCACTAACTCTTTCATCACTCTATTAAGATGACTATATCTGGCAAAACTTGTGTCAAAATTATTTACACTATTTACATTCAGACTATTGTCCTCATCTGTCATTACGTTTCAGCCATTGTGTCATCCTGAAATGAGGAGTTATTACTTACACTATTTAGAGGGCAAAATAGCCAAAATGTGATGACAACAAAGATGAAGAAAATAGTTTGAATATAAATTGTGTAAATAGTAACTCCTTATTTCAGAAATTCAAACAGAAATTGTCAAGATGATTAATAATTGTGCAAGGGGTATTTTGTTCATACCTTTTCCAAAGGAATTACTGAAGAAATGACTTTAGTATTCTGTAAATATCACTTACTACAGAAGAATGAATGTATAGATTTGTTAAGATTTGTCTGACTTGAGGTCACATTACTGAGACACTCAGTGAGGATCAAATTCTACAACAGACACCTTATGAAAAAGGGAAGTTTATAGTTTTACCTGTTTTTTTTTTTGTTTATATTTCCAAAACGGGATGATTTCACAAATTTTGGGCTTGTGATGAATGCACATTACATGCAAATTACAAATTGAACAATTTAAATATGTTTCAACAGAGGATGGAAAGTGAAAACAGAAACAGAAAAATTTTGTTAGACACAATGAGTACTGAACTGTTATGTAATATCAGTCATCTTATGTGGCGGTGAACAATGGACAATCTCCTCACAGATGAAAAAGAGACTTGAAGTAACAGAAATGTGGTTCTACAGAAGTTAGCTGAGGATACCATGGACTGAACATGTGAGCAATTTTTCTGTTTCTTAATACTTTGCTTAATTTTTGGAAGGCATCTTTCACTATCTCAATGTTCCTTCAGATTTCAGTGTCGCACTTTCCATTCTCTGTTGAAACAGATACTTATTTTTGGCTTGTGATGAATGCACATTACATGCCAATTACAAATTGAAAATGCCAAAATTAAACATCTATAACAATTTAAAAATCTGTTTCAGCAGATGATGAAAAGTATGACACTGAAATCCGAAAGATTAGTGAAAGATGCTTTTTAAAAGTTATTCAAAGTATTAAGAAACAGAAAAATTTCGTTAGACACAAAGAATGCTCAACTGTTACATAATATTAGTCCTCCTATATGGCAGTGATTACTGGACAATCTCCTCACAGATGAAGAGACTTGAAGCAACAGAAGGATGCTGAGAATACCATGGACTGAACATGTGAGCAATGAGGAAGTTTTATAGAAAATGGAAACAAAAAGGTCACTTACACTTACAGGAAAAGATAGTTGAAATTTCTAGGGTTCATATTGAGGAAAGTGAGCTTGGAAAATTTGATATTCACAAGAAAGATTGAGGGCATGAGGGACATAGGAAAACAATGCATAACCTACTTAGTGAGCTTGAGCAAGTTGATGGTGGAACAAGGTTTAGGAGAAATAACGAAAAGACAAAATTTATTAAGAGCTACAAAAGAAAGGAAATTGTGTGGAGCTATGATCGTCAATGTCTTGTAGGCAGACAGCACATACAAGATAAATACACTATCCATATTTTTTAAAATTTGTACTAATTTAAAATTAACATTTTTTTTTTATCATTTCTTATCACAACACTCCTCATCAATGCACACTTAAACATTACTATAATTTTAGCCAAATTCTGTCAGTACAGTTTGTGTTAATTTTCAGGTCACTGAAAAATGTGTTTCTTCCTGATTTTTAATACACAGCATACAGACTGGGTGCTGAAACTGAGAAAAACAAACTTCAGGTAAAAAAATCATCAAATAATGTTACATGTTCAAGACCACAACTTTAAGGTATTCAGGCCTCACTTGTGCACACTAAACCTACCATAGTATAACAGCAAGCAAATTTCACAGATCATTTTTTTATACTGTTAGTTCACCTAATACAAGGGCCACTCAAGGTAGACAGTTACTGAGTAAGATTGTAAGGAAGGAGGAAGTAAGAGAGCATTATGAGGATGAGTAGGACAGATATCAGTTGACCCTTAATTTAGAGACCAAGATTTCAGTTGTCAGGGAAGAATTCACTCAGGAGTTTGTTTCACAAAGTAAAAATTCTGGGGAAGAAGCTGTCTGGGTGGAACTTGCTTTTTATGAAAAGAACATGATGGTAATGGGGATGGTTTGCCACCGTAAACATGGCATAATAGGTCCTAGTGGTGAATGTCTGAACTGGTGGAACTAAGGAATGTAACTCACCCAAACATCTGCCATAGTAATCAGTCAGTTATGTGCCATGCATGAAACATGCTTAGGTGATTATGTACCTTTTGATACATGACTGATGAGGCAGATTTTTTCCTGCAGTAGTTTGCCATTTCTTTCTGCAGTAGACCAGTTGCCATCCAAGGCTATAGAACCTGATCTGTCCTGCTATTTATCCATAGCTGGGGGGAGAAGAATAGGATTCATACCTTTCCCAAGGGTATTAGCATGTAAGGGAATGTAATGGATTTGACTGGAATTCCAAATCGGTTCTCAGATTCCTCAATCCGAGCTGCTATCCATTACTCCATCGTGCCATATTAATAGTGATATAAAAGTGAAAGGCTGGTGACATTTTATCTGTAGAATAAAGGTTTATAGGGTGGGGAATAATTCATCACCCACAATGCCATGTAAGCCCTTTTGAACTCTGTCAGACTGGATAGTGAGGATTGGGCAGCACCACCCCAGGTATGGCAGCAATACTCCATTCTTGGTCTGATTTGACAAAGCACAGCAGTAGGAGTTTTGTTGATGTTGGGAGCTTGAACCTGACCTGTTTGATACATTTGTTTTTTTATGGCTTATCAACACATTTTGGATTGTAAGAATAATTTTTTTCTATGAGTGAATATTGCATTAATAATCTTTTGAGAATAATAATATACATATACAAGTTCTACTATTTAACCTATAGCTGTAGGGAGGAGATGAATTCATACTTTTCCCCCAAGGGTATTTGCATGTAAGTGAATGTAACAAGCCCAAATGGAACTCAAACTCAGCTCTCCAATTTCTCCTGCCACCCACAAATCCTGACCTGTTTGAACATTTTAGAACTAATTAATATGGATAAAAAGTATGAAAGTAATATATTCTCAAATATATATCAAATATTTTTGTAATATATTGGGAGAACTCATCAACAGTTGGAGAATAAAATCAATCATCACATGCCAGCTAAGATTCATCAGGGCAGGTGTGATAATTTGCTAGTGAACACATTTGTTTCAACTGATGAGTTCTCACTATATATTCAGCTTCACAGACATTTATAAATTACTGAGCTTATGATGTGGAGGAAGAACATCTTTGCAAACAGCTCTCAACACAGTTTGGGACAAAAATACCAGTTATTGATTTACAGAAAAATAGCAAGATTTAACACTTTGAAAGATTTCATTGGCAAATCTTGTGCTAACCTCATCAATAGAGGAAGTTGCAAATGCATGGGGCATTTCTCTAAGCCAGCCAATTTGGGTTTCTTAAATTGTGCCATCTTGGCATGAATAGTATGACTTTACAACATCCATTGGGTGACCATTATCTACAAACAGCTCAGTGACAAACTCAATCTTCAATTATAACCTGGATCAAGAGTAAATTTGAACTCAACAACTGGAGACTTGAACTGATCAGCATGTGCCGGTTAAGAATTTTCAAGACGAGCGATAATTTGCATAAGTTGGTGAACACATCAGGTTCAGCAGTTACTGAAGATTTAATAAATACTCCGGGTTGTGCAATGTCATTTACCTGGGATTTCTTTACAATAATCACACTTTGATTACGATTTAAAAATATTAAAAACAATATATATTGGGACTAAGCTGTCTACTCTCTGTAGACAAAATGTTTGGCCTTAGTGTGATAAGAATATGTTAATTTTTTTTTTCTTCTTGCTGACTCTCTGGTTGTTCTTAGTTTTTATATATATATATATATATATATATATATATATAACTTTATTATATTGTTTAAATGTTGCACATTTATATATACTTGGCTTCAAGAGGCTCTGAGGAGCAAGTATTGAAACAGGTTAGCCATTTTTGTTATATTTCTTTTCCTTCTTGTTGCCTCATTGATGAACTTTTTTTCTCTTCACCTCTTTATGGTGATTTCATTTTATCCTTACTCTTTCCTCCTTTGTTTATATTTTTTTATATTGTTTTTACACATATTTTACCACTCACATATACATATATATCACACACACAATCACTTTATTGGGAATACTCCTATAGTACCAGGCTGTACCCCTATTTTTTAAAAGAATCGTCTCAATTCTTTTTGGCACTGATTCAATAATATTCTGGAAGCACTTTTTAAAAATTTAGGTCCATACTGTTAATATGGCCTCGTGCAATTCTTGTAGATTCACATCCATGATTCAAATCTCCCTTTCCACCTCATCTTAAAGGTGCTCTATGGGCTAAAGATTCTGCTGACTGTTGAAGTCACTTTAACACAGAAAACTTATTGCTGTGTTTCATGAACCAGTCTGCTACTTTGTGACACAGCATTTTCCTGATGGAAGTGACCATCATAAGATGGGAGCACTGTAGACATAAATTGAGGCATGTTGTCAGCCACAATACCTATGTAGGCTGAAGCATTTAAACAATTCAATGATTTTCACAAAATACTTCCAAGAGTTAGGTCCATGTCATTATTATTGCATCTCACAATTCTTGTAGATTGGTTGGCCGTACATTCAGGATTCTAATCTCCCTGTCCACCACGTCCCAGAGGTGCTTCTATGGGATTGAGTTCCGGTGATTGTGAAGGTTACTTTAACATAGAAAACACATTGCTGTCTTCCACGAAAATAATCTGCCAATATTTTTGATTTGTGAGACGGTGAGATCTTCCACTGGAAGTGGGCAGCAAAGGATGAGTGTACCATAGTTGTAAATTGAGGCATGCAATCAGCCAAAATACTTAGGTAAGCTGTGGCATTTAAGCAATCTTTTATTGATACCAATATATGCCAAGTAAATATTCCCTCTGCCACTACTACCCTGAACTGTTGATACAAGGTAGGATGGATCCATAATTTCATGTTTGCACCAAATTCTGGTTCTGTCATCCACAGCAGAAATCGAAACTCGTCAGACCAGGCAATGTTTTTCTAATCTTTTGTTGTTCAATTTTTGTGATCCCTAATGAATTGTGACCTCAGTTTCTTATTCTTATCTGACAGGAGTGACACTAGGTTCATTCCTCTGCTGCTATCATCCAACTTCCTCTAAGTTTGACACATTCTGTGTTCAGAGATGCTTTTCTGTATATCCTCCTTTGATAAAGATGAATTTATTAAAATACTGCAAAATCTTAAACATTGCATTGTGAATAGCTTTTCACCTTCATGCATTCAGAAGGGAGTGAAATGCAAAAGAGATTATAATCAGTTTCACAACTATTTCCTTCTTTTCAGCTTATTTTTGTTGTTTCTGCAACATTTTTTTCTTTTAAATTACAACATAGTTCTGTTTAAATTTTACAATTGTTAAACAAACCAATGGCTCCAAAGAATTGGGGATTCAAGTTAGCATCTCCTTGAAAGATAAATCTTCATTTCCAATCAGTGCTGTTTGCTTAACTTTGAGCATTGTGATAACAAGAAAAGAGAAACAAAATAAAATTAAATGAGGAACTAGTAAAAGAATATACATACATATATAATAATGACAAGAAATTAATAAAATAAATATTTTATTTGAAACTTTAACAAAAGAATTCATGCATTTTATTTATGAACCGTTCAGCAAAAAAACAAAAAAAAACTTATTACCATTGGTTAAACATTCACACATCATCAGCTGAAAAGTAACAGACTTTCTAGAAAACCCGTGTCTAATGAACCAATAAAAATTATTATATTTATTGAATTCAACAATAAACCATAAAAACAAGCTTCTCAAACAAATCAGTCAATATTTGAGCTACTAAAAGAGTTAACTCTTTACGTTTAATCCAAAGGATTAGATAACAAGTTTTTAACTTGTTGAGCCCTGAGATCTGACCACTTGCCAATGATTAGTTTTGTCTTGGTAAACAGGTACTATAAATTAAAATTTTTTTAAATTCAATATTTATGCATATTTTAACTTATCAAATTATATATATATATATATATATATATAAAAAAACAGTTATTGTTTTTCTGCTTTATATCATATACTGATCCTTAGATAAACACATGATTTGTTGATTAATGTCTTTGACAAGATGCTGGCTTCTTTTATTTGGAGCTGGAAGTTTCTTGGTGGCAAGATAATGACATTTACATTTTTCTAGATGTGTATTCCAAGTTCCACAATTTACAAAGCTTCTTTAAATTTGCTTATAGCTGATTCTTACTTTGTTTCTTATTTTTCCAATGTATTTACCCCACTAATATGCACAGGTTTTTGCTCATTCTTTATTTTTAAAAAAGTGAGCATCAATTGGTTGAACATGAAAGAGTCAATCATTGGTTCTTTTCAAAGAAACTGATTAGTTCATTGGTCAATTTGCAAACTTTATTGTTCCAAACAAAATGAGTGGGCGGTTTTGATTCTCCATTTTCAAAATCAAAACCCTTGCTGAATTCTATAGCCAAGCTAGACTTAACAAGACCAATGCCACCATGTATTATACTGGCAGGATGATAGACACGACCTGTCTTGGGCAACATACAAAGTTTCTCTGGCTCAAAAAGGATTCGCAAATTTGCCTTGTAACCTCCATAATACAAATAGTCAGTGCTGTCATACTTATCCATGATCAGTTCAGTGAAGACTATTGGTCTGTCATCGCAACGGATGTAGTTCCTTTCTCGACCACAGAGAGATAAATAAGGAAATTCTGGATACCTCTGAGTACTGTTGACACGTAATCTCTTGTAGAAGAATTCTAAAAATTTCTTTTCTGGAAAAAAATAAATAAATAAAATTAGTCTTATTCTAAAATAGCCATACATTGGCTGATTGAAACCAAATTTTGGGGAGAAGTGCAAACAGGTAAGGGGGAACAAAATACATTTGGTTTTACTAGGGTGTGTAGTTTAGTACAATATTCATTAATATTTTTTTTGAAAAATTAAAATTTTTATTGAAAAAAACAGAGTTTGTAAATCTCAACAAAAAATGTTAGCGATAACTTCAATACTAAATACTGTGAGGATTTCAACATACATCAGCGTGTTGCAAAAAAAATTCTCGTTCCTGAAAAATCCTTTTCTTTCTGATTTTTAATTTACAACATACAAACTGAAAACTTGCAAAAACAAATTTTAGTTAAAGATCTTCAGATTTCACCATTAACCCTCAATTAGTAGTAGTAAGGTCAAAGCATTAATACCGTGTGTGGTTTTCAAAACACCTCATTTAAAATATATATATATATATATATATATATAATTTAGTTCTTTTTTTTGTTATATATTGTTTTGAGTGTTCTTTCTACTTTTTATAGAATTAAACAAAAATTAAAGGCTAATATTAAGAAATGAATTTGTAAATTTCAAAAATTAAAATATGCAAAAAATAGGTTTTATTTCCAGTAAAAAAAATAAAACTGGAATTCATAAAAATATGATGACTAAAACCAAAAACTGCTTGACAGAGGTATTCAGAAAGCTGATCATTAAAATTTGACTTGTCACTTGCTAAATACTAAGGAAAAACATTTTGTGGAGTGTTTGAACACCCCAAATTACTAATGGCGAGTTAAACAGTAATGTTACAATGGTGGTTTTCATTCATTCAATGTGCTATAAATAACCTTCATTTTTTCACACCTAAACCTAACACTCAACAAGAATGTATTATGAGAAGCTAGACAATCTTGTGAACCACTTCTCAACAGTCAGGTGTGCTAATTGATGTTTAATTAGCTTAGTTTTGGACAGCACTAAAACCATAAATGTGATGGACATTGTAAGAATTAAACTTACATTAACAGTTTGCTTACTCTACAGTAGGAACCTTTACAGTTGATTGGAACTTGTGGATCTTGCTTCATAAGGTTTATAGCCAAATCACATTGAAACACCGATTCTTGTACAATTTGTGAATTTAAGCAACATCAAGCCTGGTCAGTACCTAGATGGATGACCACATAGGAATAACAGGTACTGTGAGCTTGGATGCATGAGTGGTGTAATGGATAATGACAGTGTTGGAAATTGATGAGCAGAGTTCTAATTCCACTCAGATTTGTTATATTCACTTATGCAGAAAAAAAGGAAAGGGTATAAACCCACTTCTTCTTCTTCCAGTTATGGTTTAATTAGTGGAACTTGTATCAGTAAATCATTATTATCTCCCAAAAAAATATATTCTGACCTTAAATAACCTGCAAAAGGTTTTGAAAGGACTGTTATCCTCATCTTCATTGCCATATTCACAACATTTTGGCCGTTGTATGCTCCAACCTTCTTCAGGTGATTGGAATTTTGAACCAAATCATTTATTTCATCCACTGGTGTAGATTGTTCTAGTTCCACGTCCCGACTCTTTCAGATGTCTCAGTTATTTCCATTTAACTCAACTCTCCAAGTTTTTTGGTTCACCACTGCTGTAGTCTGGTATTGAACTCAACTCTTTGGGTCTAGTCACTGGATCTAACCAATGCATTTATCCACTGGGCCAAAGATAAATAAATCTAGTTCAATACCAGGCTACAGCAGTGGTGAACAAAAAAAACTTGGAGAGTTGAGTTAAAGGAAAATAACCGAGACATCTAGAGGCATGGCACATGGAACTAGAACATTCTACCCCAGTGGGTGAAATGAAGGGTTAAATTCGAAATTCCAATCACCTGAAGAAGGCTAGAAAATACAAAAGTTGAAACATGAATATGGCAAGATGAACATGAGGATAACAGTCCAAATAATGTAAATACTGCAAAAGGTTGATAAGCAGTAAAAACAAATCAATCTTGCTTCCTAAATGTGCATGGAAAGAGTATGTAGCATGCAATTCATTACACCTGTGTCTTTGACTGCTGCAGCTGGTTGTAAAAAGTTACAAGCATAGCCTATCACTTAGGGCAGTATAATTCTAGATAGACATAATTTGGGCATCATGAAAGGGTAGATGAAAACTAATAGTACCTATCAGGAATTTACAGAGACTACATCTTTCCATCCAACAAACAAAGCCTTCACTTCAGGATTTTAAGGCACAATATGTTTACTGTTTCCTCTCTGCTGTTATATCAATTATTTTTTAATACATTAACAAATCGTGTTTCAGTGTAAGATTGGTAGCAGAAAAATGAAATCATCAAACTATTTGAATTCTGGTTGAAACTATTTTAAACATAATTACTTTAGCAAAAGCATGAATCCACTTCTCCCTGTTCTTTATATTTCTTGTTACTGGCATGCTATGTCTACACTTTCCAGTCTTGACAGAATTATTTTCCATTCTACAACCTGTTTTTCACAGGTGAAATGTTACAAACCTCTCGCTGCTCTATTGCTATTTTCATGAAAAGACGAACTACATTCCTTAGTTCTACCAGTTCTAATCTTTACGACTAAAACCTGCCAAGCCACACACATTGTAGCAAACTACCCTCATACTGTTTGTATTTCATATATTCTTCCACAAGATTAGAAGAATAGGACTCTCAGTGAGAAATGAACTCACAACAGTATTAATAGTCTGTTTGATTAACTTACGAACACTGTATCAAAGCAAAATTCCCAATTACTAAGCTTAGCTTATTAAAGCCAAAGGTTACAAGTGTCAGGTACCCAGTGAGGACTGAACTCATGAAAGCAGTCATTGCCTTTGATTAACTTTCTAACTCATACTTCAAGCCAAGGCACCTGAAATCTACTTGTTCCCAATGCAAATTTCCTAATGAGTAGACACCTGAATTAATATAAGTACATTTAAGAGAGAAAAAAAACACTAAGAAAGTAAATTGTAACACTTGCTGTTGCTTTGCCAGAAGAACAAGATTTGCTTGTTCATTCTGAGCTTCTTTATTTGGCGCAATATCGTGTTGTAAATGGCTGAAAAAAAAAATATACGGTAGATGGAAGCTATTTTGTTAAGCATTCTTTTTTTTTTCAACAGTATTTGCTTTCCTGGGTTTTGAATTTTGCCCAAAGTGATGCAGAAATTCTACAATTACCAAGAAATAGACATGAAAAAAATATAAATATACCTTGAATACATAATATCTTCCAGTTGATACACCTATTCAATGTGTAATTAGTAGAGAGAAGTGACTTTACAAGCCACATGTTAAGAAATAAAGTTACATCTCTCAGATATTAACTCATCTAGCACATCAGGATATAAAAATGTTAAAATCAGAATAAGCATATAAAAATTAAGAAAATTAACATAAAATATTTTTCTTTGCCTATGTGATCATTTTATAGATAGCAATGTACCATAAAACCTCATTTATAATTCTTGTAATCAGTCAGGTTTACTATTATGAAAACAGCTACAAGTCTTTGCTTCTTAGACTTAAAGAGAAATAAACCAAGGCTGAGGAGCATAAAATGTGAGCAAAATTGACAATAGCAGCCCTATTTGTTTTTACAAAAAGGCACCCCAACAAGCACCACAATCTATACAGAGATTACTATCTTTTGAATTCATAGCTTACATAGCATAAGGAAATTCAAAGAATACCTCACAATGTGAAAAGAAAAGATAATGATAATTGGGAAAGTAATTGCTACCAAATCATGTGAAATATTCTATATTTCTACAATAAATAAATAAAAAAAAGCTTAGAGCTTGTAGTGTTTTTGAAAAGTCAAGAATGAAACTGGTATGTGCCCTTCTCTAACCAGCCTCAGGTCTTTTCTTTAGGAAATGACTGGAGGTGGAGAAGTAAAGAAACTTATTTTTTTTATGTCTTTTTCTTATGTTACACTGAGAGAGGAATAAGTCCAGATATGAAGCTGAATTCTATTTGGCAGCCACGACAGACAAGATATGTACAAAAGATAATTATATCACTGTTAGCATAAGTAAACATCTAATATTGGAATTTTACACACACACACACATACAAACATATACTGATATTAAGAAGGATATATTAATTTAGTGAAGCATTTGTATCGTGACATGTACAAAAATTTCACAACAAATTTTCCTCTGCTCATAAATCCTAACTGATGTAATCTAAAGATAAAAGTGTTATTAATATCCATTCTCAGGAATATTATCTAGAATTTTGTTCAAGGCAAATATAGTATATATGTAATGTGTTAATTACCTGGAAGAAGGAAGATTAATTTTCCCATAAAATGAAAACTCTTTGATATTCTGTAATATTTTCATAAATATGACAAAAGATACCAATAAAAAGTTTGTCAAAGACTTTAACACGTAAATATATATATGTGTGTGTGTGTGTGTGTGTGAGAGATTTCCTTCATAATTTAAGGAGCTTATATTAAATTTCACATTTCCAAAAATTTCTCATTAAGATGCTGCAATTACACACCAATAATATAGTCCCAGATATTGTAGACTTAAATATTTTAATTAGAGGACTGTTGATAAGATTCTGAAATAAACTTTAGTTCTTTCTCTGGAAATAGGAACATTTTATTTAAATTTGTTTTTTTTTCTTTTTCAAGATAGACATTTTACTTCCCCTTCAGTGAAAAAAGATACAACCATTTTTATCCATTTAATTAGATTTCAGAAAATAAATCCTTACATGTGAAATAAAACTACTTATTCTTTTTAAATCATACTGAAATAGATAATATAAATACATGATTTTGTCTTTTTTTAAATTATGAAACATTAACTACTTTAAATTTTATGAAATTATAGAAATTTTTTATCTGAAAATATTAAATAATTGTTTGTACAATCTGTTTCAGTTTTATATTATTTATCAAAATTTGACATTGGAAATTTCATATATATATATATATATATATATATATATATATATATATACTCACATACACACACACATTTTTTATTGTACATAATTTATCCACAAAACCACTTTTCCTCATCTCCTTTTTGATCAAAAGACAAATTTTTCCAAGATTATTCTTGATGGAATCCTCACCAAAGGAGGAATTTAATGAAAACCTGCAGATTTCAATTCTGCAAAGAGCAGAGAATGTCAGTGTGAAGAACTCATTTAAAACTCATCTTAAAATCCATTACATCTACAAAGAATAGTTAAAATATTTCAAGTGCAATATCAAAAGAATTAAGTCAAGCTTTTCAATATTATTATATATCACTATTCACTATCAATATCCTTTCTTTAATTATTTCAAATGTACAATGTCCTTCACTATTCAGCTGTATTGGGTTAAGCAATTACAAGACAACCTATCATGGAACAAGCTCATCTCACATACTAATTTGATGGTATAGAGGACTTAATCCTCACTGTGTTGCTTCTCTGTTGTGATCTTGTGCCAGACTAAGCTAAGGGATGCCTACTGGAGCTCAATCGTTAGTAAATAAGTCTTGCAGACCAATTCACTAATTCGGCTTTGTGGGAACTAAAATCAATCACAGTAAATAACTAGAAAAGTTTTAGGAATAACTGTAAAATTTTATTAGTAATTGATATATAAATATAAACTGCTTGTAAGGAAGAATGGAGAGACAGCTTTAAGTTAACAATGAAATCTATAAGGAAAGACAATGCTTTCTAATTTAGAATGAAAATTATTAAAACTTACCTTTAAAACATGAAGTGAAGTTTTTGATTTTTGCATCATCCAGAAACAGCTGCAAAAAAAATAATATAAAAACATATTCCAATGATTACCATTTTTTTATAATATATAATTAGAGAATTTTTAATTATATTAACAAAAGAAGGCAATTCATTTGTATTAATTAATTCAATCAAAGGCTGCAACAGATAACCTTTAAAATCATATTTCATGAGTTGTCTGCATTTAGTTGATAATATAAAGCTGTTCTTTTTATCCAAGTCTTTTACAGAATACAAAGCAGTTGGTTGGCCCCATAATCTGAAAGTCAATGGAAGGGAAGGATGTCTATGCCGTACTTTTTTTTCTTTACAGCAAAGTGAATTATTTGGTGATATCTATTTTCTCTTCAAGTATCATGTGACAGACGTCACAAAGGTAAACAGCAGCAAAACAGAATTCCTGATTGGGCTCCTTTCATCAAAAAATCATGGCATTCCAGTCATGAGACCTTAATTATAATATCTCGTGAGGAGACAGTGCAAATGAAGTGAACACAAGCAGCCCCAGAATTTGAAATCCTTTCATAGATTTCGTTTTCCATGCTGTTAAGTGTCATATCATTTTACATCTCAATTTTTATCCAACAGGTAAAGAGTTAACAAGAAAACTATTTCTTTAAAACAAACACACAGACAAAATTTATTTCAATTTGGTTGACGTGTCTGGGCTAATAAATAAATTATGAAATATATTATAAAATAACAATGTAATTCATGATTTTTTTTTTTAATCATTTTACCCCAAGCAAGGTGACAATCCCACTAGACTACAGAGGGGTTACAGAGTGAAAGAGAATGAAAAGACTAAGAATGGGAAGAATTGAGGAAACAACAAAAAAAGGAACAGGGATAGTGATTGATGTTGCATTTAAATTTTTGAAGATTGTAATTATCAGGGAAGCAAGAAATCAGGAGGGAGTTCCACAGGAAGGAAGAATGAGAAAATAAGTATGAGAATAGAACTGGATGTTGTAGGTAGTTAGATCAACAGTAAAATAGTGAACCTTAATTGCCAATCTACTAGCATGCTTAAATTCCTGTGGTTGAATTTCAGTGCAGTTGTCATGAAAATATTTGTAGAAGAGACAGAAGCCATGTCACGTTGGTGAGAAAGTGACTGAAGTCAAGATGCCTGGTCAATTATATTACAGACCCTTCTGAAAAGAATAGAATAAATTTCAGTTCTGAAAGAGAATGTCTTTTTTTAAAATGTGAGTGTAAATAAACAGTAGCAAATTAAAGATGACAAACTTTACAAAATTAAAGCAAGATATCTACAGAATATATCTTTCAAAATCTGTTCAGGTTACTAGAGTAAAAAGAAACATTTCTTCTGAACACAGCAACTTAGCATTTAAAAAAAAAAAGGATTAAGGTTTAATTTGCAGTACTGCAGTAAAATGAACAAATCTGATTTTATTATTAAATTCAGACAAACTTAGCTGTTTATAAACTGATCTAAGATTCCCCAAATTAAAGGGTATAGTTCAAAAGTATGTAATTTTAGCTGAAAGGGACTATTGTAGGTTGACTGTGCAAAGAAAAACAAATATAAAAAGAAAAATATTTATATTGATTATTAATGTGAATGCATATCTTTAGAAACTGCCATTTACAAGATTTTTTATTTTTTCAAGAGTATTGGTTATACCAGAATGCACAAGGGATGTATTAAAAAGACATTAAAAGAATTGCTTGTTGCAAAATGTCCAAGAGACATATTAAAGTTATACCAGTCTTAAAACAGGTCAGACACGAGAATCTTGCTAACTGAAAGAAGAAAATTAATGGTCTTGTCTCATGGCCAAACTAGGTGCAAATTTCCCATTGGTACCTACTTAAAAATCTGAGTAAATGTTCTTATTGATTATTTAACAAAGTAATGACTGTCAAACATTTCTGTACAAGTAATTTTTGAAAGGTTTCTCTTCTTTTAATAGATTCTGCATATACCATATTTGATATGAAAAGGTATGATTTTATGGATATTATTATTTTAAGTAACAAGTAGTCATCTTTTCTTCTTTCAATATTGAGATGAATTATCTGTTTTTGTCACAAACATACAAAAATTACATATTTATTATAAGGATGAACAGGAATGAAGATTCTATATTATTATTATTACTAATAAAGTGCAAACTGAATTGAAGACAGTTTTATTCTTCAAGTTAGAGCATTTTAAGTTTTGCCGTAACAAAAATGTTACTATGATGTGCCACTTTTGTTGTGTTACACCCACAAACAAAAAAAAGAGATTGTTATAATTTAGATTATTGATAAATACAAACTTACAATTTTTTAAAAGTTAAATTAAATTTAGAGCAGATTAGGCATTCATTGACCAAACAACTAGTACTGATTTCAGTTGAAATT
The DNA here is from genome assembly GCA_963932145.1 of Acanthosepion lycidas. NCBI lineage: Eukaryota > Metazoa > Mollusca > Cephalopoda > Sepiida > Sepiidae > Acanthosepion > Acanthosepion lycidas. The sequence continues at coordinate 47,977,354 of OZ010576.1, forward strand.
TATAAAATCTTTTTGTTAAAACAATTTTTTAGGAAAACAGATTTCTCACATCCAGTAGCTGTTACTGTTCTTTCTATTATTGATGGGAGTTTCCTTCCTAACCTTTTATTTGAAGTAGTGTGGAATGTTAACATCTTGATTATATCATTATTTTCTCTTCTAGCTACATGTACTATCCATTTTATCTGTTGCTGCTGTTGGTAGTCCTCAAGTCATGTGGACTCTGTTATTTGGTACAGTTCTTTGTAATTCTGTAGTGCCAGTCCACAATGTTCAAAGAACAAGAAGCAATAGTGAAATAATGTTAGCCTCAAAGACCAGGTGCTATTTTGTTTAGAAAACATACTGGCATGAGAGTTGTACACCGATGAGAAATTTCCTTGGACTCAGAAAGAGCTTACAGACCATTAATAAAGGCTACTGTAATTATTGTAGATTAACAATAATCTAGCCATTAACTGAAATTATATAAGCTTTAACTTCCTATTTATATTGTGATGCTATAAGATTTTGTGTGGCATTTTAAGCAAAAAAAGATATTTTCTAAGAAACACATTCTAATATATAAATTGCATTTTCTTTTCAATATTTACCTGTAACATAAATATTCTAATATAGTGGAACCTACTCTAAGGCTAAGATAGGTGCAATTTTTTCTCTAGTTCCAATGATTAGTATTTGAACTCAGACAAGAGCTATGGTTTTAAATACTGACTTTCAATTACTTTACAGGTATTACCTAAAACATAAGCTAGAGCAGTGTTTCTCAACCTTTTTAAGAAAGGAACACCTAGGAGCGAGTGAAAATATCACGGCACACTTAGCAAAATTTTTAAAGCATATACACTTAAATGTTATAAAATAAAACCATAGATTTTTTAAAAATATGCACATAAATATGAACTTACTTTATTTCAATGTATCTATTCAACTATTTGTGCAGCTTATTTAATGTGAAACCTGTCAAATACTAACACTGTATCATTATTGCTTCCACACACACACACATATGTATGTATGCCATGACAATATTGCGTGCCACAGCAGTTGAGAATCACTAAGCTAGAGCATAATAAAGTATTATTTTTAGCCCTTCTTCTTATTATTATTATTGCTTTTTATCATAACACTTTGTTGATAATCTTAAACGACTCATGCAAATAGCATGGAAATTAGAAAGAAAGAAGTAGTTTCTGATGAGACATGAATTTGAATTCCATGCCCCAGGGGCTTTCTTTCAGAGATGTTGCTTCAACAACTTTAATCATGGCAATTTTAATAATTAAGCAAGTACAAATCTATCGTCATTCAATCACTCCTTCCTCTCTAATTCTGTATGTTCTCTTTAGTTTACTACTGAGTAATAAGAGAAAAGTTCATTTTTTGACATTTTTTAGATTTTGTTACTGATTTGATTCAATCTTATTTTTTTTATTACAACACACTGGATCAATACTCTTCAACTGCTTGAGCAAAAACTCAAAATTAGATATAAAAACTAAGCTACTGACAAAACTTGAACTCAGATCACATAGGAATTATTTTTATTTAAATGTGCAAGTGAAAAAAAAAGAAAAGAAGAGAGAAATAGGTCAAGTTACAACAGATGGGGAAAAGTATTAGTGCAAAACATAGCAGCCAAAAGATAATTAGTGAGTCCAGGTAGGGTTCCATAAAGTTTAGATATACTAGGTCATTAAAGTACTTAAAAGGGAGTTGACATAAAACAGGTCCACACTAATAATTCTTCCCCAAACAATTCAAGTGGACTCAGATCCCAAAATCTATATAATAGTTATTGCACACATTTTAATTATGATAAATATTTTGATAATTAAAATTTAATTGCAAAATAAATATTTACTGTTGCCTTGTCAAAGTTGAAGGAAGTTATGTTTTTATTTTATTAAATTTTAGTGAAATATCTTTAAACTGATAAGGAGATTTGAATAAAGCTGAAACAAATCTATCATTATTATTCATTTTAAACTTGTTTCTTTAATTTTATTTCTGTTGCTTTTTATTACAGTTCTTAGATCATTAGTAAAAAAAAAACTGGAAACTATATGGTTAGATCTGACCTTCTTTAATGCGTGGTCTTTACATCTTAATTGGTAACCTTCGGACAAACAGGCTTCCTAAGGAAAGAGAGGTGCAATTTCAAATCTCACTAGAGGATTCTTTATTTCTGATTAACACTGCTTTAATATTGGAGAATGAGAGTGGAATAATTGCAATAAAAAGTTATTGCTTGCCCTGTTTCCACTGAGCCCATGGGGTTGAACTCACAATTACTCTATTATGTTGGTGTGTGAATTTGGTAACATAGTAATTGTGAGTTCAATCACTAATAGCCTAATGGATGAAAGTGCTGATTCATAAATTTGGTAACATAGTAATTGTGAGTTTAGTCCCTGGGTCGGGCAGTGTGTACTTTGAATCAGTGGAAACAGAGCAAGCAATAACTGAGCATTACTAAAAATAAGAGCTAGACGAGATATCCATAGACACGGACAGTGGAATGAGAACAGTCTACCGCCATCCATTAAATAAAGGGTTCAATTCAGAATTCCCTGTAGGTTACCTGGATTGATATACACCTGATGAAGGATGGCGGGCATAACAGAAAACTGTGATAACAAACAAGCTGTGATAACAACAAACATGAGAACAATAGTCCAAATATAAATAGTGTAAATAATGATAACTCCTCATCCCAGAAATTCAGATAGAAAATAATAATAATAATAATAATATATATATATATATATGAAAGTGAATACACTCACTAACATATTTGTAAGATTTACTTAAGTGTTTCAAAAACAAATAAAAAAAACATTTAATATCTTAATATATCTTATTACAAAAGTATTCAATTACTGTAATTCCCCATGTATAATATACCTTCATCTATAATACGCACACCTAAAATTGTGTGGAAAGTGTGCGAAAATGCTTCTACTCATGCATAATATGCACCTCTTATTTGATAATCAAACCCTATAAATTGTAGCTCTCCAAAAAAATGCATATTAGAAATGGGGAATTATGGTAACTTTCAGTTAATAAACAGAGCGTCTACTGACAATGTGTTTGCATAGCTTTATGATACCCTGTTTTTTTTTCTAGTGTATTTAATGTTTCAATATATTATTTCATTGTTTGACTTTCCTCAGCCTTACTTCACTCACAACAATAAATATATTTTTAAACATTTATAATTTAATAACTAATTTAAAATAAAATATTCAGAAAATTAGAGGTATGAAAAAGTATTCAAGCCTTTTATTTTAAGCCTGAATGAACTAGCAGTTTTTAATGAATATCTAAATAAAAAAGAAAAAAAAAATATTGTTTTGTTTTACGCCTCAAGGAGCCAGCAGTTTTTAACAAATATATTCAAAAAGCTGTTTAGAGGCTAAGAAACACTATTCAAATGTTTTTGTTTTTTTTTTAGCCTCAAAGAACTGGCAGTTTTTAACGGTTATATTCAAAAAGCTAGTAAACAAAATATTTTCAGAGATTTTAGGCTTGTAGTAGAACTAGAATTTATTTTCTAAATTTTATTCAACAAAGAACATGTCAAGACATATGACAGCAATGTATGTAGCCTTTCAAGAAACAAAGTCCATAAACTTCACATGAGAAAACAGTAAAGTCTATATACAGTCATGATACTAATATTCCCACATTGAATAACCACAAGTAGCATTACAATATAGAGGAGTGCATAGCAAACAAACAAACAAAATTACGACATTCTCCCCCGATAAATAAAAGCATGAAATTTAACCTATTAATAGGTAAAAATCTATTATTAATATTGAATATTTTAGAAATGCATAATTAACAATAGATATTTTAGAAACATAATTAATAATGAATATACATATAATACTGGATCTTTTAGAAACCTACCAGATTTTGATTTTTACATTACAAGATTTTACGGTAAGCATTAATGGATGAAAGAAAAACACACAGAAAACCTTAGTAATTTAGTATCAACAAAGACTAACCGTCATGAAAATAATAAGTTCATACATTTATGTGAATTGCATACAGTACACACTCAGATCAACATAATGTAAGGTGGTTCATAGGACAACTTGTGTCAGGAATCAATGACACATGTACAATAGATTCAGCTTCATTCTGTACTGTGTTCGGATCAGAATCTTTATTGTGACCAAATTAGAACTGGGTCCGTAATTTTAGACAGCCTTCAGAGTGACACTTGCTTTTTTGCCATTACCAAGTATAAATACAATTTATCTCAAGGGGTTCTGCTTCTTTAGCAGACTTTGATGTGATACTGCAGAACAGCTCCAGGTGTGGACCACTAAATTGAAATACAACATCTACTAGTCAGTCAGTGTCGGAAATTATCATTCATGTGGTGCTGCATTCATAATAGTCAACAGTAAATTGTATATTAAATACAATGTGCATCCTACAGGACAACTTTGAATGAATCATAGACAAGAATTTTGATTTTGCTGCATCATATAACTCCATTATATATTATATGAATGTATTGAAGAACAACATCAAAAGCTTCAACCAAGCAATAATTCATATGGTATCAACTGGCACCTTTAGTCAAAGATATTATCAATATACTGCAGTTGAAAGTATAAATGAGCTTAAATATCTAGGAAGAAGTTAAATGCCTACAACAGTAACAGAAATGGAGACAACTGCTGCACTCAAGTCTTTTCCATCAAGCAGCACAGCAAAGGGACAGATGGTCTTCAAAGCAACTAGTGGAGCACCTCTTTTTCTATCTGGCTGTAATTTTTCTCTGCTGGTAGAAGTGAGCGTGAAGCATGAGCAAAGGTTTTCATTTTACTGTCATCGTATTTGTATAAAATCACCGCTCCAATACTGTACTTACTAGCATCTGATGCCACTACAATTTCTGCTTTTGGATCGTAGTGTGCTAGTGATAAATCTGACACAAGTCTTTTTTTATTTCATCAAATGTCTTTTGACAGTTATAATTCCAGTTTCACTTTACTCTTTTTTAAGTAGAAATGGCTTCTTTTTACCGATAACTTTATTAGTTATGGACTAGTTCATATAGTAACCGGTGGGGGTGTACTATTTACTCCACAACATAAAGAATCACCAAAAAATATTTTGGTCAAGGTGAACTATTTTAAATTAAAAGAAAATATATAGTATTTCTATTTATTGTTCAATCAAAGCTTCAATTGTTATATAAAGAGAAAAGCCAGCAGATAAGCTTCAAAAGGTAATCAAATTACAAAGCAGAAGGAGATCAAATTTTCAAAGAAGAATCAAATATTTTGACCAAGACAGAAAACAAAGTGACATAAAAATTTCATCCTGAATGCAGAATAATAAGAACCCAAAAGGGAAAATAATTTTTGGCTATTGTCAGAGAAGAATACATAAAAACAAAAGGAACTGAAGGTGAATAGAATTGTTGTATAAAAGAAAAATTGCAAAACGTCCCCATGACACTAGTGGTTTGAAACTGCCAAAATTCTCTTCATTCTGTGATTTCTTCCTCTTTCAATTAGACATGTGCACCTTTTTTTCTGCCTTATTCAAAGTTTCTATTACCTTCTCAAAGTGTTTTCTAAAATTTTTCAAGGATTTTGAAATCTTTCAAGATCATTTATATATATTTTTTGATATGTAATCTGCATCACAGAAAGCAGACAAAAGGAAATTTTTGTTCAAGCCTATCCTTGTAAAATATTGTATTTTGTTATATTGTTTTAATGTTTTGTAATAAATGTTTGTTCTTTTAAATTTCTCACAATAGTTTTGTTTTGTGTTTGTATGCGTCTTTGTTAATGTTTAGAATAAGAGAGGAGACGTTCTCTTTTCTCCCATTACCTCCCAGGGAAAAAAAAATTCTTTTACTACTCCTAGTGAGAAAAAAAAAAGTTAATAATGTTTCAGAATTTAGGTGGAGATAGCTGAAGTAGACTTTACAAAGAACCAGAAACCCAGTCCTAAATAGGACACAAAGGATAAACCTCTACTCTCATTCAAAAACTGAGGAAGACAATCTTAACATAAGATATGTAGATGACACTGTGTTGATGGCAGACATGGAATGAAAACAACAGGAAATTCTAAACAAAATAATAAAGGAAAGCAAGAACAAAGGACTAACTATCAATTGTAAGATAGAGTGTTGTACAACCGTTAGCAAGATGGACAACCCAAGATATGAGCTACAGATTGGAAACATTGGAATCAAGCAAATATAGAAATTTAACTATATGGGTAGTGTTATAACATATGAAGAAAAGATTTGACATAGAAATCTGAAGGTGCACTTAAACAGTTAAAGATGCCTTCCAAAATCTTAAGTATTAAGACACAGGAAAATTTAATTAGAAACAAAGAAAAGAGCACTCAATGTAATAATAGTCCTCCTATATGGCAGAATCCTAGACAATTTCCTCACAGATGAAGAAGTGACATGAGGCAACAAAGATGTGGTTCTACAGAAGGATACTGAGAATACCATGGACAGAACATGTGAGCAACAAAAAAGTTTTAAGGAAAATATAAACAAAAAGGACACTTATATTTAGCGTCAGAAAGAGAGTTGAAATTTCTGGAACACATAATGAGTAAAGAATATAGAATTTCCAAAACAAGTTGAGAGTCTTAATACAAATTTCAACTCTTACTAATTTTTATTTTTTTGATAATAAAATGTTAATAAAATAATTACAGAGAATTGAACAAAGTAATTAAGAAAACATTTAAAATATTTAAATACATAAAGATGTTATCAATAAACAAAAGTGAAATATTTAAGAAAGTATAAAATACTTAATGTTTATTTTCATTAACTGTTATACCCTTAAAGTGTTCAGTTTGGGGACACCTCATTAAATATCTTGAAGAAAAATATTTGAAAGACACACCTATTCAAACCTTTCTTAAACTGTCAGTTCATTCGTTCATTGAAGAATTAACAAAATGATTGAATTCAATATTTTATAAATGAACCACAGCTGCTGCGAAGAAATAAATTTGGACAATTCGATGTTATCAACTAATATGCAAGTATGGTGTGATTTACAGTGTTGTGTGTGTGTGTGTGTATTAAAAAACTGAATGAATTAAGCAGTGAACTTAAAAATTGTAACTCTTAACTACTTGAAACTGGCTGATGAGATATAAGAATTTATCTTCCAAAAGAGTTAAAAAAATCTAAATCCTAAGTGATTAAGTTGCTAAATCAGTCAGACAAGATCATTTACATAAATCAAATTATGATCTCTTAATGAATGGGCACCTATCATAGGTTAATGATAAACTAGTTCTGCAGACTAATTTACATGTAAAGTTAGAATCTTTGGCAATGCTAAGCCTTTGTTTTTTGTTTTTTTTTTAAAAAAAAAAAAGGGTACCAAAAGGATGGGTAATTTCTTGACACTGTTATTACTGTATACACTTTGGACTCCCTTGGCAATGTTTATTGTTTTAAAACTTTACTAAAATCTAAACACATAAAAATGGATTTACACATTTTCTTTATTTTTGCGAATTGACAATTATAGTTCATTGATATTTTTGTAAAGTTATTAATAAAAATCTTGTTTTCATATTCATTTATAAAATGGTAAATAATAAATATTGCATTGTTTACATATTTTTATAAATTTCTGAATAAAAAGATTTCTTTTCAAATTTATTTCTTTATAAAATAGTAATAAATCTTTATAAAAGGTAAATAATAAATATTGCATTATACTTGGTTCACATATTTTTATAATCTTGTAAATAAAGATTACCAAAGAAGTCAAAAGCGCATACAATAATAGTGGTGTCAAGGGAATAACCATCCTTTTGACAAACTATTTTTTTCAGGCATGAAGATTAAACACTGCTAAATGTTCCTTACTAGAAGACCTATTAAATAGACCAAGCTTAGTAAATAAGAGCATATTGTCATTGAGTAGTGGTTCACAGAGACCATGACTAGGGTAGTGTCTGATTTTCAGTTCTCCAGTCATAGATAATCTTGTAACTTTGTGCTGTATGAATATTTTTAGAGGATTGCTTATTGAGTTAGGTAGCTGTATATTTCTAATTGGTGTCAGTAGTCAGTTTTAGAATCCAAATAAAATCCATGATTTCAAATGATGATTTCCAAGGAAAATAGGTACTTCTCATTTGAGAGAGTATGATATCACACTCTTCTTTGCAATAACTGGCCTTGTGTCAGACTAAGATATAGTGATGAATAAATAAAAAATAAAATTGAAAAAGCACCAATGGAAATTTAAATTATTAGTAAAATTATACATACACTCACAGGCTTATGGCCACATCATGTTGAAACACCAGTTCCTGTACAATCATTGAAGTTAAGCATGCTGAGCCTGGCCAGTACCTAAATGGATGACCACTTGAGAATACCAGGTACTGCAAGCTTGGATGTGTGAGTGGTGTAATGGATAATGGCTCAGAATTCTTAATCACAGGCCAAGTTCCAATTCCCATTGGGTCCGTTATATTCACTTGTGTACAAATACTCTGGGGAAAGGTATGAATCCAAATCTTCTCCTTCAGCTATAGTTTAATTAGTAATACTTGTAACACTAAACCATTACTATTTTTAAAAAAAATTCTTATAATCTAAAATGATTTTCTGGCTTTAAATAACCTGCAAAGGGTTGATAAACTGTAGAAAATAAATCAATCAATCACTCAACATATGTTCACAGATTAAAAAAAAAATGACATTTTTTTCAATAAATAATTCTATTATTTTTTTAATTATTATAATTATTCTATTTCTTTAATTTTAATTATATCTTAAATATATTTTGAAAAAGTTGTTTCATATTTGCTGAAAAAAATTATTTTCAATCTATGCATTACTGATTATTATTTTAGTATTTCATTATAGTTATTATGAAATAAATTATAATGTGACTTTTTTGATATCACCCAGAATACATATTTTTCACTCTGACCTTTCCTAACTCACTTGTACAACTTGTAAACCAAATGAAGTTACTTGGCTCTAATGAGGATGAATGTGTCGTGCCCATAAAAAGTAAATAAATAAAAATTAATTACAGTGTCAAAAACAATTATAATAAAATAATTATAGCAATTATAATTATCATTAATTCACTCTTTCTAAACCAATGAGAATCAACACCACTTTTCTCCTCTACACATAGAAACATGTGACACTATGAAACAGGCAGTTAACATGGACAAGCTGTCAACATGTAAGTCAATGAAAATTTCAGCTCCTTTTCTTTTTACAGGGGCTAATAGTAACACTATTCTCTTAGTACCCAGTAAAAATTTAAGGTAAGAAAACCCCAGAAATGTCTTTTATTTCTCAACTAAATTATCTGGGCACTCATTACACACATCTATAAAAAAAATACAAAAAAGACTGTATACACTTTACTTATTCTTTATCTTATCATTCTGTTGGATTCCAATCTGTATTTGATCTAGATTTGACCCCAAACTCACAATTTACTTAGTATTACTTTCTCTCATGTCTCCAACACCACATAACAACCAGATAATAAATAATACTTGTTTTGTTGTTTTCACATCTTGCTATTTCTCATTTTTATGACAATTTTTGTATATCTAAATGTTAAGGGGTTTATAATTATTTACTCAGTTATAACTCCCCATACACATGTATAACAAAAACAAGGCCCCTAAATAGAGGATGGCTTGTTTCCATAAGTACAAAAAATGTTATATATATGTATGAAGAGGGAGAGAGAGTTTTTCTGTAAAGATATATTTGTTATAACGCAAGTTCTAGAAATAAACAAATAAGCAAACATTTTGTGATGTTAATATTAAAACAAAAGTTGAGCCTAATTTTTTTTATATGACTTTATTTTTGATAAATTTTTTAAAATTTCTAAATTTAAAATAAAGTTATTTAATTGTGAATACAAATGTTTCCTATTTATTATCACCATGCAAAAAAAAAAAAAAAAAAAAAAAATCACTGATTGCATCAGGAATGATTCAATCAATTCAATAGTTTTAACTTTCAAGGTAAAAAATCAATTTCTATGCACATATGTACACATCCTTGTGCTTTTCAGAAGCAAATAAATAGGTCTCAATTAGATTTTACACAAAATCTACACACTGTACACATTTAACGATGGTTTAAATAAGTTTGTTTTAATTCTATAAACCAAAAACCAGCATTAGTAGGCTTTAACAGAACAAATGGTTATAGAGTTAGATATGCTTAACTCTCCAATAAATGGATAATCTGGACAATTGTCTTACAAAATATCAGATAAACTCATTAATCAATAATAAAAAAAGTAACAAAATATTGTGTATAAATTTAATGAATAAAAATTGCTGAGATATTCTATGTATCTCTTTTAAATTGAAAGGCTTCAATATATTTAACACTTTTAGATCAATCTTTGGTTAATTTCAAATTATAAAAAAACATTTTTTTAATATTTGACTTATTTGACAGCTTATTAAATATTTTTTAGAACAAAAAAAGAGGTTTTTAAAAATAGCAAAAAGGACAATCTTGGTAAAAAGTTCAGACTATTTTTTTTCATGAATAGATAATGATTAGAAAGTGAGTATTACTTAAATTAAATATTTATTACTTTTATAATAAATTATGACCTTGAAAAAGATTAATGATACTGGCAAAGGTTTTATAAAAATATTAGGTTGGTGCAAAAATAATGACGTAATAATGTCGTTTTTTGACGTATTTTTTAACGTCAAAAAACGACATTATTACGTCATTATTTTTGCACCAACCTAATATATCCACAATATGAAATGAACTGAAAAGTAACTAATATTCATTTTATTTCTAATATTATCCTATGTAGGTCATGTTTCCTTAATCTTAAAATCTACAAGAGCAACATATCATTTCTTTTTAATTTTTTATCATTTTGTGACATTATCAAATAAACCAATGTAGATACTAGTAATGGTAGACAAATTCCTCTCCTGCCAGTAGACTAATCCTTTGACTGCAAACTTCTACCAACAACAAATTAGTGTTATAAAATTTCTCAAGTTTCAGGAAAGAATGATAATCATATTACATCTCACAAGAGGCTTAGAAAACACAGAAAAGAATAAAGTACTATATTACACATCATGTGCACGTATTTTAAACTAAAATCCATGAAAAAATAAATAAAAGCAGAATACTTTAAACATTTTTATGGAATAAAAACAAAAATATATTAAAATAAACTTAACACAAAGGCAAATAACATAGATATTAAAATTCAACTGCTTGTGCAAAAGAAATTTGATAGATACCCAATGTTCCTGTATTATTTCAAGTGGTTCTGTTACCTAATGACTCAGTTCAAAAGGTCAAGTGAGTTTTAAGTCAACTTTCATTATCCATATACAATGAAAGCCCACTTCAGTTGAAAAGTACCTCATAGGCCAGCTGAAGTATGGATGACCCAAAAAATGATAAACCCTGTTCCTACACAAAATAGCAAAAGCATATTCCCAATATTGAAACACTATCATATAACAATCAACACTAATATGCATGTATTTTGAAGGTAGAATTTGCACTTACTTTACTTTAATTTTCAAGATGTCACTATAATTAAATGAATAGCAACATCTATCATGCCCAACAGACTATAATATAAATTGACAAAATTAAATTTATGAATGTGATTGATAACTACATCAATAAAAAAAATTTGTTAGTCAACAAAATTTACTACAACTCAACTAAAAACCCAGATGATGGAAAATAATAACTTTCCTCAAATAAAACTATAAGATTTGTAAAACACAAATATCAATTTGCACACTCCACTCTCTATTAACCATGTAGACAAATCATATTCAAGAAATGCCAATTGTAATGTAATCAATTCTGACCAGGTATCTTGGCTTCCCTCTCTCTTTTTTACAAGATTGGCAACTAGGTCTCACCATTTTACAGTTGAACTAGCTAGATGTAACTACTATGTCCATTCTAACAGTTTCTTTTCTTGCACTTCCCACCTGTGAAACTCCCTTCCAATTTCTTGATTCCCTGATAACTACAATCCTCAAAAATTTAAATGCAATGTCAATCGTCATCTTGTTTTCCTGAACCCTGTTCCTTTTTTGTCCTTTCCTCAATCCGCCCCATTATCTTTAACTCTCTGTAACCCCCTGTATTCTAGTATCTTTATCGTTTTGCTTGGGGTAAAATGATTAAAAAAAAAAAAAAAGTTTAAATTAATGCTGTTTGTAAAAGATAACAAGTGATTATGGTGTAGTCTTAACGTGTTTAAATGTCTTAGATAAAGGATTTTCATAATTATTAATTTAAAACTAACTTTCAACTTATTTTTGTTGCTTTCTTTCACAATGCTCAGGTAACCAGCATGAATCAGAAACAATAGTGTTTCAACTCATGCTGCTTAACAACCACAGAATGTGCTGCAATAAGCCACAAAAATTAGATGAAAGCTCAACTAGGATCTAATTAATGGTAGTAATAAAGTAATTTTCTTATATTTTATAAATATAATCTTAACTTGCATCCCTTATTTTATAAGCCCTAAAAATAGGGGATGCAAATTAGATTACATTTAATTAAAATAATTCTTCATTTTAAATTCCCACAAAGCTTATGGCCATATTATGTTGAAACACCAGTTCCCATATGATCACTAGCGTTAAGCAATTGCGAACTTGGTCAGTACCTAGAAGGGTGACCACTTGGGAATACCAAGTGCTGTAAGCTTGGATGTGTGAGTGGTGTAATAGATAATGGCTCAGAATTTTTAATTGGAGAGCTGTGTTCCAGTTCCAGTTGGGTTTGTTATATAAATAAATACTCATGTGAAAGGTATGAATCTACTTCTTTTCTCCTAGCTATGGATTAATTAGTAAGACTTGTATCACTAAAATCATTATCATCTCCGTAAAAAAGAAATTTCTTACAATCTAAGTATATTTTCTGGCTTTTAGTAACCTGCAAAGTGTTGATAAGATGTAAAAAACAAATCAATCAATAAAACAATTCAAGCAAGAAAAAAAACATGTACATTTTTCTTTGATTATACAAATTTTTAAATTCTGTTGTTAAGATAACATGATGCTTGCTCACTTGGAGTGTTGCTGAGTATGCCTCATGTTATAACAATAGATTACCTAGAAGTTAAACCTGGTTACCTGAAAGGCAAATCTAATATTAGAAACAAAGAAACATTCAGACTGTTCATTATATAGATAAAAAAATATGAAGATTACAAACTCAAATAATGAATGATAATAGATTTATGTCTAACATAATGAAGTAATTTGTAAAAAAGTATATAAGTATGATATATACATAACAAATAGACTATAAGTTAAACATTCAGAGGTGGTTAAAGCAAATTCTTAACATTAATAATTCAAATCAATGAATAGCTAACAACATTTTTGGCATATCAACATCTATCAAGCTAACTTTACTTATAAAGAATAATATCAACATTTATAATCAATGTAGAAAAATTACTTTTTTTTTTTATTGGTAGAAAAATCTTTGATATATTTTGAGATAAAAATATCAGAAAGATTAAAAGTTTGATTCAGTTAACTCCTTTAGTGTATATTCTTATTATGTCTGAAATGAGTATACTCCGATCATTTGTAAATATCTATTCTGATGATACAATGGTATATGGGTGCACCTCCAAAACTCTAGATAACCAGAACTTGGTGGCTGATCTGTCCTCTAACATAGCTTTAACAGCTCAGGGAGGGAAAAACTGGCTGGTCACATTCAATACTTTGAGAACTAAACTAGTGATGTTCCATCATCACCAAACAGACTGAATTTTCACATCATAATGAACAGGTGTTCTCTCAGGGAAATCCTATGCCTTGAGCACCTATTGGGACTTAAACTCAACTTAAACTTCAAGTGGAACTTGTACATACAATCCATCGCAAAAGATACTGTATGCACAATCCATTGTGAAAGATATTGAAAAAATGGTTGGTACCCTGTACTGCACCAGTAAGTACTTGAGTCAGATCAGGCTGGAAATAGAGTACTGCTGCCCAGTTTTCACTTTCCACTCTTGATAGAGTCCAAAAGTGTCTCCACATCCTTGTGGGTGATGAACTATTTTCCACCTTACAGCCCTTTCTCCACAGACGAAACATTCAAACTTTTCACTGCTCTATCACTATTTCTATGGAAAGTGTTCAGATGAACTACATTCCTTACTTCCACCAGTCTTAACCATCACAGTTAAGACCCACCATGCCACACACATTGTAGTAAACCACCCTCATTTCCTTTTTATTGCATTAGTGAGATGGAAGTTCTACTTGAGCAGCTTCTTCCTACAAACTGCTGCTTTATGGAACTGACAAGAGATGCTTCTCCAATCACTACAATATTAACCTGTTGAAGTCTAGGATTAACTGTTATCCCCCCCCCCCATAAAGTGTGCGTCTTACTCATGATGGATACATATTTTTATGGTATCTTCCAGTTCAATATGTAAAATAATTTGAGCAGATCAAATTATCTCCCTTAGTTTGCTTTACCATGATGTATATTCTGAGCAAACATTTTTTTATAAACACTGAAATCAAAGTGAAACCTATAGGTATCTCTTTGAATGAAATGTAATTCAATGTGTATGAGAAATAACACTTAGAATTTGTAACCTTTATCTAACCTCATTTTATGAGTACATTTTTTCCATAAATAAAATCTGAATTATAATTAATTTGCAATCAGACTTAAAAATTTTTAAATGAAAATAAAATAAAAAAAGTTGGATACATGTGCATTTGCATAGCCTTGCATTGATAATAGACATGTGCTAAAGCTTCAATGTTAGAAAAATTCTTGTCACTATTGATTAACCAAATATACTTACAAGTGTCAACTGTCAATGTAACTTCTTTATTAATACAAAAAATCTAGACAACATGATTTTAAGCAAGAACAATAAAGGATCATTAAATGCTACCAGCTTTACATTTGTAGGTTATAAAGAAATCTTCTTGTGCAACTCTGCAAATAGATCAACCAATTCAGCATATTTTGGCAAATGATATCCATGAAAATTGCCTAATCCTAAAATGGTATAATATATATATATATATATATATATATATATATATATATATATATATATATATTAGTGGATTGAGAAACAGCAAAACTAAACTGATTTGGAGAAATGCTTCCCATTGAAATCAATATCCTAACAAAGGTTTTACATTGGATCAAGAATAGAGCATAAAAGATGAAACAATACAAATTTGACACCCTTGTAGTTTTATTGAAGAAATTATTAGCATTTTCTCCTTACCATAACTCTATCCTGTTTGACCGACTGCACTTCTCAAGAAAAGCACATCATAACTAACAGTATGCTAAATTTATTTACTAAACTGGAAGATGTGGAGGCATGGTGGAGTTATGTATAGCAGCTCGTATTGAGGAATCAGAGAGCTGGGTTTGAATTCCAGTCAAATCCATTACATTTACTTATGTGCTAATGCCCTTGGGAAAGGTATGAATCCTCTTCTTCTCCCCCCCCCAGCTATAGGTAAATAGCAGGACAGACCAGGTTCTATAGCCTTGGAAAGAAATGGCGACCTACCGTGAGAAAAAATCTGCCTCGTCAGTCATGCATTGAAAGATACATGATCGCTTACACGTGTATCATACATGGCACATAACCGACTGAAACGGGAAGATACCTGATTTTTTAAATCTAGTAATTTGGAGCAAAAAGTGGGAGATTAATTTTGTTTGACTCTTTTTTTGTTCTATAATCTTCATACACTTACCACATTATTATTTTTTTTTCAAAAACTTTCAATCAGACCTGTCTAGTAGCTGTGATAGTTGAATATTTTCCACAAGTAGCAGAAATTACAGTTTTACCTGAGATATAAGCTAGAAGATCTTGAATGCCGATTTTCAAATCAGGTATCATTTTTTATCTTTTTTTTTGTATCAGAAAAATTCTTCCCATACCAACTTTATAACTTTGATAACACTAACAGTCAACGTTGATCTTCAAAAATTTAAATGCAACGCCATTCGTTATCTTGTCTTCTTGATTCTTTTACTGTTCTTTCTCATTAATAGTGTTTTTTTCTCTCATAATACCCCTGCGTTTTAGTGACTTTATTGCCTTGCTCGGAATGAAATGGTAAAAAAAAAAAAAAAAAAAAGAATCATCTCCCTTAGATTGCTTTGCCTACATAATCTTATGTTCTGGGTACAAACATTTCCTACCACAAAATGTAATTTAACTTTTTTTTGTGACCAATACAAATTTGTTAGACAGAAATAATTAATGAAAAAGGTCGAATCTATTTCCTTGAAGTCTTGCATCAGAAATAAAGCAAAAAAATAGCGTGTACATGCAATATAATTTTTCTTCATATGATTAAGGACCGTAAATCTGAACTTTTTAAAAAAAAATTATCAAAGAAGTTGAGTTATATATTTATTAATTTATTTATTTTTTCCTTATGTGTGATCATTGATCTGAGGTAAAATTTACAAATCCTAAGTCATATTCCTCATCTCATTATTAGGAAAAATGTTTGCTCAGAATATGAGACAGGAAACTAAACTCGAGTTAAAATATCTAAATGAAATTAATTCACTTTGGCATGCGAAAAAATATTTCACATGCTATGAAAAATACAATGTCTTTCTACTAAACAAAAGAAAAAAAAAGAAGCTATGTATTGTAACACAACAAATATAAACTAAACATTGTTTACCATATATTGACAGAGCCCAATTAGACAAACAAAAAAAAAAACAACTTTTATTTATAATTTTTTTTCTATGTGTCGTGTTAAAATTTAAGACGACGACAAGCAAGGAAAATTAAGTTTTTATCCCATAATGTGCCTTTCACCTGAATCAGACTATATTGGAATTTAGAGTAGAGACGTTTGTAACACAACACACTCAAACACTTATTTTTCCCTAAAAAACTATCACAGATTACAGACTGATCCCGATCGAGGAATTATTAGTTTGTTTTTTGTTGTTTTTTTAATTTGAATATTCAAAATAAATACATCAAAATTTAATAATTTAAGATCAGATACTGCAAGTGAAATTAAACTGGAATAACGTTAACAAATCTCATCATTCGCACATTTTCACGTTTATAAAATGAAAAATGGAAAACAAAATGGTTTGTAATCTTTGTTGAAAGAATATAAAATAAACTAAAAAACAAGACAAAATGCGTAAAAAATCAAATTCCATCCTGTTCCAGCACGCTTGTTTTGTTGATAGATGTTTCGATGTAAAATAAGTTTCAAGAAATAATTGCAAGAAATAATTGCAAGAAATCAGTTAATATCCGCTGAAAATTTATTTAGAAATGCGATTGATAAAAAGAAACCATTATTAAATATATAAAATTCTCAGTGTTTTTAAGGAGGTAGCCTAATAATTGTTTTACCTGTCCTTGATGATCAATGTAATAAAAATATTCTCGGATTTTAGGTTCGGGCGATTGACCCTGGACATAATGTAAAGCTCTGAGTGGACGGAGAATACCAGTTGATAAAAAAGAACTAGACGAAGTAAACAAATGACGCATATTTACTAATGTCCATTTAAAAATTGTAATTTTTCATTTCAAAAGTCAATCTTCAACAAAAACAACATCACTGCCATTTGTGAGACTGCAAACCTCGTGACGATGCAACCGAGAGGTTATACAACGCTCAATCCTATTGGCTTGTTTCATTTTGCTCTTTCCAAAACTGACCAATCATAGTGCTTTTTGATTGTGCTTCTGAATTGCTTCAGTAAGAGCCATATTTTCCCCCAAATTGAAATTGATGATCGTTTGCAGTTTGTGAAATGTTTGAGTCGAGAGAACGTTAAAAAGAGGAAGGAAAAATACATAAATAATCGTACTTAAAACAGCTATATATGATCTTTGGTCGCATTTAAAATGGATGCAAACGGTTCTACATATGTGACCTCGTTGGATTAATTTGCTGTTATATTTGGACACGATTTTAAAGGAAAAAGTAAATATTACAAATACAAAGTCATGGCCGAAGAGGATCAACGAGTTTTTAAACTACGTAAGTATATATAAAAAAATAAATAAAACTTTTAGCCTTTTTTTTTTTTTTTCTTCTCTTCGTGCGCCTTCCTTACATTTTTTTTTTTTTTTGTAACTGACTGAATAGTATAGTTTCAATTTGTAGACTTATTATTTTACTTACAGAGAAACACTGTTTTTTTTTTCTTTTTAATTTAAACGGTGGTTTTTTTTTTCCACCCTTTTCCTCCATTTCATTCTGGGATGATTATTTTTACTTGATTTTCTGGATTTCTTAATTGCTTACTATAAACTAGTTAATCTTAGTTTTATTATTCTAAAATTCCCGATCGTTTTTTAAGTTCCATTTGGTAGCTGTGCTTCTGCCAGGACACTAAGAAATAAGAGAAAATAACCACTTGCTTAAATTTTTTTTATTAGACGAATGAAACCGCTTAAAAAGCTTTTCTCTCTAAAAATGCAATGTAGATTTTTATTAAAACGGACACAAATATTACATTTATTTTTTGAGTTTTTTTTTTTTTTTTTGTTTTTCAACAAAATCAACATAAAATTAATTTTTCTAAAGATCCCTTCATAAGAATGTGAAGTAACGACAATGTTACTTTGTTTTTTTAGAGGCAATTAACAATTAAGAAAATAAAAGCGTAAGATTCTTTCAATTTATTTTGTAAGATTGAACGAATTTCGATTATTCTGAAGTTTTGTTAATTAACTGCAAAAAGGTAAGAAAAACCTATTTTTTTTCCTTTGTCATCTCCACTCTCCAGAAAACTCCCCCCACCCCCACTTTGGTTGGATATTTGATACTTGTTCACTATTTTCTTTTACAATTTCAAATTGAAGTCAAATTGATGATAACCATTCGAATTCGATGTTTTCATTTTGAGATTTTTTTTTTTAAACTGTCATCAGTAAATTAAGTATGCGTTGCTTCTTTAAAAATTCTCATCCTAAAACTGTCATCTTTACTTTTATCTCTTATTTGGTTTTATTTTTACCTGATCAAATAGGTGTTCTTTTTAAATTTTTATAACTTTTTTTTTTTATATCCTGAAAGTGTTTTTTAAATCCCGGGATCTTTTTTCTTTTTTAATAGAAAAAAATTAAATTCGGTTTAATTGAAATGTTCATAGTATAAGTACTGGTTGGAAACCAGGCCACGTGACAATACACCTGCCCCATGAATAATTTACAATATACATTGGTTGATTTCAGCATCATTGTCACAATTCCGCTACGTATCAAATTATCTTCGGCATAATTAGTGTGCATGTAATTGTCTTTTTTTTTTTTTTAGTTTGTCTAAAAAGAAAAGATGTTTTGTAGCAAGAGGTGACCACAATTGAAAATTTCATATTGGCTATTTCTATTTTATTATTTTTTTAGTTACTAGAGCTATATAATTAATGTTATTTAGTGCTGTTTTTTTATCTTTTAGTTTTATCGTTGATAAATAAATGTGCACCTCTCTCTGAGATAGTGCAATATTGCTAATATGAATATGGCGAGATTCTATGTTCCTGAATTGATAGATGGCGTGTCAATTTTTTTTATCGTCGTTGTTCACTGTGTTCACATAAATTCTTTCCTCTCATCATCATCGTTTACATTTATTATAACATTTCAGCTCTGCCACTACACGAAGCCTGAACTGCATACACGTATTTGGGGACATGAACATAGAAAGAATGGCATTTTCAGGAATGCCATGGGCATGCATTATTAACTTTGCAAGCATGCTACCAATTTAAAATAAATCCATTGACAGCTGAAAAAAGACAAACAAAAAATAACAATGAAATTAGATTTTAAAACTAAAATTGGAGGATAATGCCAACAATAGTGCAAATAAATGGCTCATTTAGTAAAGTTTTACTTTTGTTATTGCTCGAGGGTTTGAATCACGTCAATAAAGAAGCGATTTTTTTTTGTACTAAAAAGATAAGACAAAATCACGTTTCACAAATTTACAGATCTAGGAAGATTACAAATTAAATTACTTTTTTTAATTTTAAATCTCATCTTTGTTGAGAAAAAAAAAATAAAATAGGCTACCTATCCACTCAACTCGATTATATTATTGCTTGAACCAACTGTCGTTATTGAATGTATTTTTAAAGATAAATTTGGTTGGAATTTCCAGTCAATGCTTACGATTTAAACTTGTCTTCATATTTCTGAAAAATGACTTCATTTATGATTTTGAAAAAAAAAATTGAATCGACTGTCCTAATTTCAGTGCTTTTTTTTATGTTAATGACGAACCGACATGTATTGTTGCTACTTATTGAGTACCTTAGCAATAGTCAAATGATTACTTACATGACAAACACAAGTATTTATTTATTTAGATGTCTCTAGTTTTTTATGTCCTTTTAAACTTGATGGCTACTTCCGTTAACTTGTTCATTTTAAAATGCCCTACCGGCCGCATCAATTAGAGCAATCAACATACACAAATTGGTGATTTCCTCTACAATTTTGCAAGATTGTATTTTGCTTCCAATAGATTGAGGATCATTTAGAAGTCCAACTACAACAATCGCTGTGAATTTAATGCTCAAGTGGCTATTGTTTTCTAAACAATGACTATTGAAGTGTAAAAAGGAAGATTGCTTAATGAACGAAAGAGAAATACGCAAACAGGGAATAAATGAATGAGATTGAAAAAGTTGAAAGGTCCTGGCTTTTTTAGGACTTGTAAAAAAAAAATCACTTTAAGTTTAACCTGACAATCGCAGCAGTTAATTTGAGGTTTCAAGTCAAGTTTGGACAGTCTTAGTATTAGGCCCATAAAAAAAACATTGTCGTTTAAAAATTTAATCTCTTTATTATTCCGGTTTTGTGAATGGAAAATGTTTCTTCATAAAACTTTTTTTTTAAAAACACACACACACAAAAAAAAAACAACACATGGCTGATAGGAGGCATGGATATTGGATAAGCGGCTTGGATTGAGGAATCTGAGTCAACAAATCCATTACATTCACTTACGTGCCAATACCCTTGGGAACGGTATGATGAATCCTCTTCTCTCCTCAAGACAGACCGAGTTCTATAGTCTTGGATGGCAGCTGGTCTACCACAGAAAGAAATAATCAACTCCGGGGAAAAAAATCTGCCTCGTCAGTCATGTATCGAAAGATGCATGATATCGCCTAAGCGTGTTTGACGCATAGCACATAACCGACTGAATATAAGAACCCTAAGTGAAATCATGTGAGTTTTTTTTTTCTAACAGGAAACTCCGCGATTACAGGAGGAGAGTTAATGTTGGTTTTGGTAATTTAAAGGACATTTAAAAAAAAAATGTGCTTACTTACACAACACTACTATTTAAGAAAAAAAAAGCCATTTCTTTAAAAGTGGTTGCAACACTTTCTGTTTATATCGGAAGTTTTAAACTAGAGATGCTACTTAAAGATTAATCAAGTGTAGAAAGATTGTGTAGTGCCGAGGATTGCTGTGGCCTTACTGCCTTGAAAATTAACATTTAGGTTTTCCCCTGGAGTCTAACATCAAATTCTGATTCCGACAAGCAGAGTCGGGAAGTGTCTTTTGATAAAATGTTCTTTTTGTTTTATTATTCATTCACATTTTCTTTTCTTTTTTTTTTCTTTTCTATTCATTGTCGCTGATTTTATTTTTGTAACGTAATTAAAATATTTCTCTACCAATATTATTGAAACTACAACCAACAGGATAGTGTTTTTTTGTTTATTGAAAAAAAATCTATTCTAATCGTAAAAAATATTTAATTTTTGTCGGCTATTAATCGAGATTTAAATCTTTTTGCAATGACTCGGCACTCAAAATCAAACGAAAAATTTTTATTTTATTTTATTTTTTTATTTTTTACGTTTGTTTAAACATATCAAATCAATCCAATGATACAACTTTTACCCATGATATTTTTAGTGACTATACATTTTTTTATCTAATCTTCAACGTACTTATATTCACTTAAAAAATATATTCACTATGAAAACCTTGACTGAAATAACTATTATTAGTGAGAAAGAGTATACACGCTAGAAAAAGGCATGTTTATAACAACTTCCAAGTAATCATATAGTTATAGAAAACTGGAATAGGATTACAATTACCTGTCTACATATTTACCAGTAGGTCAATTATTTGTAGTTTTTAATGTGGTCAATCTAGTTCGGTTTCTACTCAGCCCAATGGTTTGATTCTGTAAATAATCAATGAACCATGCCTTTTATATCGACCTATCCAAATGTTTACCATTTTCACAAGGAATATTTACATGTGAACTGTTTTCTGCTTTCAAAATTTGCAAAGAGAAAAATACTTTTTTAGTTTTGTTTTAACATACGATAAAATTATTTTTCGTAAATATTTACAATCACTCGTCTATCTTATCCACTATTTCCATAAAGGTTCAGTTTACTTTTCCAGCATATCCCCATAATATCTCTCTATAATATATAATATAGTTTTTAAGGTATTTAAGAGTAAAAGTGCTCAATATGACAGAGCATATGTATAAAAGTGGACACTGAAGTCGACACCAAGCAGTAAGTCCTACATGTTTGAAAGCAATCTTGAGGTGATGATGACCTCAGTGTCCACACACACTCTTCCATTTTCTGGGGTCCCTCATATTTGGCCCATGCCTAAGATGATTATAATAAATTGATAATGCAAAATATGGTGCTGGAAGCAACTATGTTAGAGAAATTATTCAAATGAATTTGAAGTTGAATCATCTTGTTGCTTGTGTATATACTTTTAAGAATTTGAGAGAGATAGAGAGTGTGTGTGTATATATATATATATATATATATATATATATATATATCGAGAGAGAGCATAGAAAATTAGGGAATCAGCTGATTCTGTTACCTTGGTTTCAACCTTTCAGTACCTTCAGGCAATTTCGGTAGCCAACCATGTGTGGAAATTAAAGGAAAAAAAAAAAGAAACAAAGATCCAATTGGAAACTGAAAAATTTTACAAAAAGTGTAACCTTAAAACAATCATAGCAACATCTGCAACCTTTGTCAACAAGAAAAATTAGCTATAGTATTTCCAGACCCCAAAAAACTTTTTGAATTGGAGATTGGAAATTGTATACATACTAAAGTTCCTTTTGAGTTCATATGAAGTGGCATGAAAAGAAAGTATGTATTTTTATTTAATCCCCTGCCAATACATTTCCAATACACTTGATTTTTCTCCTGCACACCTCACATCAGGTGCTTATTTATTTACTTATTTTTAAAAAATATAGTGTTCATAAATTTTCTTATTTTACAAAAAAAAAATAAATAAAGTGTTAGGAAATCAATTGATCAAAATTGCCTGAAGATACTGGGAGGTTGAAACCAAGGTAGGGAAATCAGCTGATCTCCTAATTTTCTATACTTAAATACTACTTAATACTACTGTTTCCTGGTCTAATTCAGCTCTGACCATTTAACATTTTCATCATTTTATAATATATATATATATATATATATATATATATATATATATATATATATAATGTGTGTGTGTGTGTGACAATTGAGGGGCAGTGTGCAAAATTTTGACATGAGACACATAAGTCATGACTCCATTCATGTCAACATGCAAAAAGCCACTGCACTGACAAACTCCAAAGCAATCCTCTTTTTTCCCTCTTTGCAAACTATGATCAAAGTGAAAGGAGTTATGGAAAGTAGCCATGAAAAGAAACTCATACACAACTGCAAAGAAAGAATGAAAGAGAGAATGGTGGAGGAATAGGAAGGCTTAGAGAGAGAGGTTAAATAC
The DNA here is from genome assembly GCA_963932145.1 of Acanthosepion lycidas. NCBI lineage: Eukaryota > Metazoa > Mollusca > Cephalopoda > Sepiida > Sepiidae > Acanthosepion > Acanthosepion lycidas. The sequence goes on from OZ010576.1 coordinate 48,001,233, forward strand.
ATCAGACAAAACTTGGCCAAGGTTTATATTTTATTTTGACTTGAATTAAACTTCACATAAATTTACTCTTCTTCGAAGTGTCTTGGATTGTGGAATCAACTATTACTAGGAGTGATGTTCTAATTTCTCAGTAAATTTGAATCTCAAGAACACCAAAGTGTGTCACAAAAGTGAGTGCCCAAATGTTATGCATGTGTGCACATACACACAATCAGGATATAATATGGATATGTTTATAAATTGTACACTGTTCAATAAACATTAACATCAAACTATTTTAAATAACAAAATTGTACTTAGATTAGACAAAAATTACTTATTGATTCTCTCTTGCTGTCAATTTTAACAGCACAGGTACACTAGTGTGTGTATGTAATATATATATATATATATATATATATATATATATATATATATATATATATATATATATATACACACATTTAAAAAATGTAAACTAAAGGGTGTATACATTTTGGTTTTCTCCCACAATATTTCCTTTCTAACTGAAAGTTTTGTTGAAATAGACATTTAGTACACTTGATAGGGATTTAGATATCATCTACAACATCTAATTAACAATGCAGTATATTTAAGCCAAGGGGGTTCATTCATAACCTTGTTCACCTGAAAGACATTCCTTGAAATACTTAGGATTTTCCTTCCCCCACTCCATTTTGTTAAACTAGAGTATCTCTATATTAACTAGCCTACATTAAAATCCCAAATAGTTTTTTTTTCCCTTTCCTTTTTAGAGTTCTGTTTTAATTTTGCTTTTTTATTTCCCTCTCCCTTTCTTTGGCATTCAACTTTATACAGTCCTGCTCTATTATAGTGAAAATCCTAGCTGAATATTAAATTCACATTTGGCTCTGTTTATGCTTCTTATTTGATTTGAGGAGTGGTAGGCATAGCAGAAGCTTGTCAATGGATCACTGAAACTTTTTTATTAATTGATGCATACATGTGCTGGTTCTAGTTTGCAATGTTCAGAAAATAAAATTTTGAGCTCAAGGACACTGGAAAACTATGAACTTGCAGAAAGTTAAAGGTGACTCGGTTAACTCATTAGAATGGGCAAGAAAGTTGATCAGTAATTATAACATTGCTTGTCTCAAAGTTGTGAATATGATTCAACAAATTATGGTACTGGGATGGGAAATTCTGAATGTGATATTCTTCAAATCTCCCACCCTCAGACCATTATTTGCTTTATCCATGTGCTATTTCTTGGCTTGCCAGTAGTTTCAACAATTTGAAGATATGAAAACAAAAATCTTTGAAGAACTTAGCAAATCAAAGCGGGAATTGTTCTTAATGATAGAATTCACAATTTATGGTAATAAAAAAAAATGTACAAATATGAGGATTAGAACCTTTTAAATTTAAAAGGTGGAGTCAAAAACAATACAGTAAAATTTTGCAGTAACAGTTTTAGAGAATTCCCTTAATGTGCTGTCAGATTTTATTTTACACATCAATGTTCTCATAATAAAGTTGCTATTAACCTACCCCTGTTGACAGGATTTTTAGGATTTGCTTATATGTGATTAAAAAAAATACCATGTAAATTTCAGATATATATTTTTCTTTGTGTGTTATAAGAAATATATATTCTTAAAAATGAAGATATTGGGAAATGATGGAACTGCAACATTGGAAATTAAAAAAAAAGGTTGAACAGAATAAAAAAATAAAAATTGAAATAAAATTGTAAAACATTGTCAAAATAACAAGAAAAGGATTTCCTTTAAGAATGTGACAAAAAGACATTTGAGAAAAATGAAAAGGATAATAATCAAGAAAAGAGATTGACAAGTAATAAAATATTTGAAGTTGGCATTACAGAAAAGATGCAGAATATCAAGAACATTGGCTAAAGATATGAAAACCCCAAAACTACTGCCTTTTAAGTAAATATAAAAAAAAGAAACCTTTAAATTGGCAAAGTACTACATGAAAATTGATTACTTAACAATAATTTTTAAATTATTTATACACAAACTATTGTCTTGATTTTTTTTTTTTTTTTTATTATCACATTGTATATTTTGTTTCTGACCTTCATCAGGTGCTTCATCTTCTGGGTAACCGTCAGAGAACTTCAAACAATTTAATCTGGGGACAATTTTATTGTGGGCAGGCCAGTGGAGGCTAATGTTCAGCAAGCTAATTTGGTTGACCATTACTACTGAGTGTTCCATACTTGTGGTCAAACTAAATTCTGCTTATTAACAACAAAATTAATTTTTAGTGATGTATATAGTTACATTGGATGAACCTAATGACTGGTCAAGAAGTTGTAAAATGATGATTTATTCAGATATATGGGATAATGTGTTAATCCTAATTTCTCTGGCCAAATTGCATTTAGATTTATTTATAAATAAAAAATTTATAGCCTGTTGAGATTGTTTGGACAATAAACTTGTCATCTCCAAAACTAGTTCTTATTATTATTTTTACTAAAGATGTGTATTATAAACTGAAATATTATATTACTTGTATGAATATATCCTGAACATTTTACCAACATTGGTTTGTCAATAGCAATTTTATTGTGAAAACCTTGACTTACATAATAAAATAATGCATTATTTATCCAAAAATCTTTAACAATTCAAATCAAGATTTGTAGATTTTCTACATCAAAGAAATATTGTTCATGTAATTTTAATTTTTTTCTTTTTTTATAAATTCAGTTAAGTGCCATACAGGATGTATGCTTGGGCGATCATGTCTTTTTAGATTCATTACTGAATAAGCAGAGATTTTTCTCAACAACCAAATGGTCCTTAATCATGTTATTTAAATTCCTTTTTACACCGTTGACTGTTCTTTATTTATGCCTTTCTCAAGTTTATTAAAATCTATAATAATAATCCGTTTTGTTATATTTACTACTACTGCCTGATTGCTGATTTATAATGAATGAATCTTGTTTTAAGTGTTAAGCAATCATTATTACTCTGTTCTGTTCACTAAACAAATCTTTTTAATTATTAAAATAATTTTTAATTTAGCCAATTTCTCTGGAATGCCTATGGTTAACATATATGCCATTGGTTTACTGGGAATTAATCGCATATTAGGAACAAACAAATTGATATGTAACAGTTTTATTTGTGTATTTATAAATATTAACTGATCAGATAAAGGATTTTGTTGAAAAATAGTTGTCAGATTTTTACTTAACAAATTACATAAGATAACTAAAATCTAAACAATGTTAATCATATTGCATTTCTCTACTGGGATGTGTTCTCAGTTTAAGTCCATTCATTTTTTATTTTTTTTTTTTCAACTATACAATGAGATGTATATAAACCTGGATAGCTTTTCTTCCATCTGGTAACTATTGATTGTTTCTGCAGACTCCTTGTGAAGTATAGGGCTGCAACATTACCAAATGATGCTACTGCAATTTTAGCAGTATGTTAATTTTTATGGGTCTGGAGTGCTAGCCCTGCATCTGTAATGGACTGCCTTTACAGAGCTAAAGGGTTCTCTGTTAGTTATCTGTGGCTGGGAAGAAAGAAGTAAATTTATGATATTCTCTAGGGCATTAGTGCAAAGCAAGCACAAACTTCTCTTTGTACTATTAACAGTAAGGCCTCACATTGGCACTTAGGATAGCTTTATTTATTTTTTTACATCAGTTGTGAGTAAATTCACAATTGACACTAGATCATTTGAACTCTCCTCTTCAAGATTTTCAACTTTTTATAATTTATTGCTTTCAAAAAGATAAATTTCTTAGAAAAATGTCTTTCTTTTTTTTTTATTAACCAAATAGTAGGGTTAATTACATTTCCTTGGTATGAAAAGTATTTACTTTTAAATCATATTTCTTCTTAATTCATTTCTGTATTTGAATAGATTAAAAGAAAAATATAATCCAACTTTATTAGTGACCTTAAAATGTATCTTGTTGACCATTCATAAGTTAACATTCATTTGAAATCTTCCATTTTTAACTAATCTTTAACCATTTTGTATATTTGTCTGAAAATACACGCAGCTATTTTATAGATACAAAACAGGTGAAATTAGTTCTGCTAACTTACTAATTATAAAACAAGGCTGGTAAAAAAAAAGTTCATTAAAGGCTTTAGATATAATTACACATGTTCTTGTGCTGTTAGTCTGTCATACTTGTTCAAAAATTGCCTTCAAAGCTCTTCACTCCAGGATATATAGTGTCTTTCAATACTGACCATTTAGAACTAGTTTCTGGAAATAATCTTTATGCTGTGGTATATACCACAGTTATGTTTAGAATTTGAACTGGGGATTAAATTCCATTTGTGCATTTTTTGTTGGATGGAAAAAGATGAATAATTTCAAATATTATGCAGAATCATTTAATATCAACTGTTACTGGGTTCTTTAATAGTTGAAATATGAATCCAAAAGCAATGTCTATGATCTTGATACACAATACCTTCTACCTAGGCCCAAATTTGAACACAGCTAAATAATGAGTAGGCATCTGAATGTCTCTCTTAAAACATAATCTCTTTAGCATTTGTTCAGCTCTGAGGTTAGTACAGATTTACAGGAGGGATGTTTTCATACTAGTATACCCATAGCAATAAGTTAGCTTGCGTACTTGGAAATGTTTAATATCCAAGTTGTATACATGTCATCTTTATGCTCATATCAATGTGTTTTTTTTTTTTTCCTCTCTCTAAACCTTTTTCAGGATTTGTGTAAAAGTATCAGCAACTCTGCTTCTAATATTTCTGCAAAGTCTTGCTCATCAGTCAGAACTGTCAAAGAACATTTTTATTTTTTAGCTAGGTTTTGAATATTCTCATTTTGCATATTGGAATGAATGATTGAATTCTTACAAATGGGAGAATATATACAAAGTAGATTTATAAATCTAACAAGATCAACTTTTCATTTATAGTGTGCTCATTTGCACTCATTTCTTGTTTAATAGTTTTATTTTTAAGTTGGATTACTACATAGGGATGTTATATTGTTTATTCTTAATTATATATTTTTTTTTTTGAATAACTTATTTCTGAAATTTACGTGTTTTATAAGCATATTCATTATTGAAATCAAAATTTCTATGGTAACGGATAGAGCAATTGTTTAAAGAAAAAGAGGCGTAAGGTGTTAATAATTTGTATCAATATCTCAGTTACATTCACAGATGTCAAGTCAGGGTAACAATACCAGACTTAGTAAAATATTTAATAAAAACACCCTAAAATTAAGTTACAGCTGCACTGAAAATCTAGAAAGCATAATAAAAAAAACACAATTCATAAAATCCTGAACAAACCCCCATGCCTGAATATTATTAATAAAAACCCTACACTTAAATTAGACAAAAATAGTGAAAAATTATGTGATTGTAGAAACCCAGAAGACTGCCCATTGGAAAATAAATGCTGCGTTAAATCTGTGGCATACCAATGTACTATCTCATCCATTGAGAGTCCTAATACTAATATGATATACATTGAGTCTACGAAGAATGAATTTAAAGCCAGATGGAGGCAGCATAAGTGCTCTTTCAACAATATAAATAAAAGATATCAGACATCTCTATCTAAATATTTTTGGCATTTGAAGGAAATAAATAGAACACCAAAAGTTAAATGGAAAATTATAAACAAAACTAGAACTTGTAAAACTTGGGATGACCCGTGCCCTTTAAAAACATGAGAACTCTTATGTAGCGTGTTGGAATCATATTTTTAAATATATATATATATATATATATATATGACAGAACAAATGGCAATTTTAAAAATGTTTTTATTATAATCTCTTAATAATATATATAAATCTACTTTGTACTGAAGTGTTTTTCATTCTAATAAATCAGTTTTATGGAAAATTACTTCCTGTTATCAGTTGTGGCATTTTTGGTCAGTGGAAATATAAATTGTTTAATTTCATGTGAATCCTTAATTTATAATCAGCTGAAAATTATTTTATATTTTTTGTATAGTTGTGTATGACTACATACTTTTTATTTCTATCAAAAATTCTGTCACAGTTAACATTGTTTTTAGACAGATGACTTAAATAAAGTTAAAATTTTGACATTAAATTTAGCCAATTTAAGTGATCAAACATTGTTTGTTGCTTCTCTTCATTCTGACATAATTTGAAATTTCTTCCTAACTGGAAATAGGATGGGAATTTCAAAACTTAATTTTTGTCTGGCAGAAAGTGAACTTGTATAAATTATTCTGATTTTGATATCATTAAGAACAATTCCCGCTTTGATTTGCTAAGTTCTTCAAAGACTTTTGTTTTCATATCTTCAAATTGTTGAAACTACTGGCAAGCCAAGAAATAGCACATGGATAAAGCAAATAATGGTCTGAGGGTGGGAGATTTGAAGAATATCACATTCAGAATTTCCCATCCCAGTACCATAATTTGTTGAATCATATTCAATGTCATTAAAGACGGCATGTAAAAATTTGATCTAATCACATAATCAAATATATTAAGCCACTTTTTTTTTTTTTTTCCCGAGTCATGCCTCTTTAATTACATTAGACTTAATGCAGATAATTAAACACTATCAGACTATTATTTTTAATTTCTGTTTTTTATTTTTTAAAGTTTTTGCCATGAATGAAAAACTAAGAATCATGGCATTAATCTAATGTGTCAGCACAAAATAGCAGTGATCCACATTTGCTACTGTTCTATTTGAGCAATCATGTAAATTGTTACATGGATCAGATTGAAGTCTGCTATAGTAAATTAGGGAACTGTATGTGTCTCACTGCTATCAGTGTTTGAAAAAGGCAAAAGAAAACACCCCCTAAAAAACAAGCTGGCTTTCTTTAGGTATTGCATTTCTATGGTGGTCCTACTAGGGTGGTTATTAGATGTATGTGAATTCTTTCATTTGCTTTATCTTCCAGTATTGTTCTCTACTCGTTCTGATTTAATTCCAAAGGAATTGGTGCCCTCCTACCCTTCAGGGTAGGAGGGCACCAATTCCTTTGGAATTAGCTATGCCTAATTTAATCTTCTCTTGTTGAATTAAGTCTTTCTAATATTCCTCCAGTCATATAAATGATCATGTGTGGAAGGAAAAGAATGTTCACCCAACTCTGTAGAATGAAGTTAGAATAATAGATGACAACACTGGAAGATAAGGTGACATGCTAAGCTCTATCAACATCCACAGTAAGCCTAGCATAGAAATGAACACCATATGGGTGTCTTTAATTAAGAAAGAATATTAGGACTAAGACTTAAAAATGACACTAGCAGGGAATACTTTGTGTTAATTGTCCAGTGAATGAGATAGTTTGTGATACAGTATGTATTCAAAATATCTACTTTTATGGCTATTGATAAAATAAATCAAAGGTTGCATATATTGTTTGTAAATACATCATACTGACTTGTAAAAATACAGTCTACAAAATACTTAATCTAACTACATCTGGTTAAGAAAAAATCTCTACTTAATCATCAAGTTCAAAATTCATTTTGGCCACTCCTGTTTGACTTGATTTTTTTTTTTTTTTTTTTAATGCTTCCTGGAAGTTACTATTAGGTTTGTGCAAAAGTAATGTCGTTTTTTCACATAGTAACATATGTGAGAAAACGACATAATTTTTGCGCCAACTTAATAATTATTTATTTTTGTATTTTTAGATTTATTACAGGGACAATGCTAAAGAATTTATTTTGAAATTAATTATTTAATATTGGTTTGTCATAAAATGACTAGTAGGTTGAAATTAGAAAAAAAAAGTGATTGTAATGTTGAGTTATGAAAGGGGTTAAAGAAACTATAGAATTTGAAGAAAGTCCTAACCTAACTGGTTTGTTAAAGTAAGACTAATAAATTTTCATATTGGTGTGTCTCTGTGGAACACTGCCATCATCCAGATGTTTTGTACATGTGAGCAACAGAAGGCTTCTCCTACTCTCAATGGCATGTATTGAAATCTAATATGGAAGACATTCAAACAAATGAGATGCATTCCATGTAAATACTTAATGAGGTGCACTGCGAGAAGCGTGTTGATCCATGTCAGTTGTATGTATTAATGTGTCATCTAGTCTTCCCTTGTGTTTCAACATGAATAGTTCTGAAGATGACTAGCAGCCAATAATTATCTGTGAGCCATGCAAAGACATCCCTTTTCTCTCACCTAACATAGTAAAACTTTGATCCTCTATATAGAGGGTTGATATCATATTACCATGGCATTTACTGTTTATATTTTTCCTTTTTTCGCCTGTATAATAGCCAAAGTGTATTGATTTATTTTACAAATAGAGTATGCCTGAAAATAGATTTTGATGACCATTCTATTTGTACAATACAATTTTTATTTACACACTACTGTATTTACTTTATTAAAATGTAAAATTAAAAACCCTTACTTCATCTGGTATAATTTATAACCTAAATCTGTAAGGGCATGATATGAAAATAATCATCTTGTATAATTAATCTGATAAAAATGGTTATTTTAACATTAACCTAAAAGCTCCATCTTAATTTCTTCTCTTTAAACTGTTCTTAATTTCTTTTGTTATGGTGGATATTTTCTTGGCACAAAGATTCTAAGATTCTATTAAGTCACTGTTAATAGAATCTTTCACCTTAGCTTTTTCTTTTCTTTTGATGGCTAACAAGTAGAATCTTCAAAATAGTGGATGAAATATTTAAGATTTGTTAAAAAAAAAAAAAAATTTGCATAAGAATTTCTGTTTTTTAGTATATAAATATATGTATTTTTAAAATTATATATATATATATATAATATATAATGCACACACAAGGCATTTTATTTTATTTTCTCTTTATTTACAATTTGGTTGTTAATAGATCCTGTCCACTTTGGAAAAACAGCATGTAAAGTTCATTCCAAGCAAGATGATAATGCTACTATGATGCAATGGGTTACTGGATGTGAAAGAGAATGAGAACATGAAAGAGAAAGGATAATAAAAGAACAGAATTCAAGAAGACAATGTGGTGATTGGTATTGCATTTAAATGTGAAGATTTTAGGCAGCAGAGAAATATGAAATCAGAAATGAGTTCCATCATTTGTCTGTGTTGGTGTCATTTTTTTTTTTTTTTTTTTTTTTTTTTTTTCTTAGTAAATGTATTTAGTGTATGATATTGTTATCTGTAATTATTAGTCTGTATAAACATGTTATTACTATTAATAGAAGAATGACACTACCCATAAGTTTGCTTGTTAATTTCTGTGATTTAGACATACTACTTATTCTGTCTGCAGTGGCCCATGATGGCTTCCCGCCAACTCTGCTTGTTTTGCTAGAAGTTTTCTGACTGATGGAAATGTCCCCCCTCATCCCCCTTTTTTTTTTTTTTTTTTTTTTTAGCTTTTTCCTTCAGACTTCTCAACAATTTTCTACTCATGAGGTGGTGTTTTAAAATAGAAAGTTATGAGGAAGTTTATAATTATATTGTATATAGAGATGAATTTTACATGCTGACTGTTTTCCCAAGGTAGGCGGGACCTCTTAATTTGAAAAATTGGAACTACACAATCTTCTCATTCTTCTTTACCTTTAGTCAGTATTATGCCAGGTTAAACTAAACTTCATTTTTGCAAATATCTCTAGTGATGTCATTGTTCTGCTTGTATAAGAACATTTTCATCAGCACAACTTTTTGTTATTTAAACAAAGTATTTAATATTTATGATTTAAAAATGGAATAATGCTGTTAGTATTTCATTAGTGACATTTTACTGTGATTTTTTTTTTTTCTTTTTTTTTTTTTTTTTTTTTTTTGTGTGTTTTAAAGAGCAGATGTTAAAATATTAACAGAAAAAAAAAAGAATTTGTTTATTTCTTTAAACTTCAAAATGGCTTCTTTAAATTTCTGGCATTGCTTTTATCCATTGAAAACAGAATTTGCATTGATAAAATTCCCATGTGACTACATTTATTTTATTTAGGACACTTTCAACCTAAAAATGACATGTGAAAGACTAAATAATTTTCTCAGATAATATTTTTATTTGGAATTATTAATTCCTATTTTGAAAAATCCTTATCATTCTAAGAGTTACTTAGACAACAGAACTCGGTCTTTATATTATTACTGCATTTCAGCTAATCCATTCTATAACTTTCAGATATGCAATATGGTAAAGGTGTGGGAGTGCTTTTAGGTAGGGGTGAACAGAAAACCAAGTTGAAGACTGGAATGGACTTGGGAGGTGATGATAACAACATAACACAGAATGCTGCCAATTATCTCTTGACATTATTTTTGTCATTGTCATTATATATAATCTAGTTTATCTAGTATGGGCTTGACATTGACAGCCAGTTATTGTAGACCTTATTGCACATGTATGAACACATTCATTCATTCATAGGATTATTCATTTGGTAGTGAGACTTCACTAGTGAATACCTATCACATTCACAGCAGATATGCATAAAGTTTTGCTTGGAACAGGGACATTCATATGCAAAAGCTATCTAAATGATTAAATTTTGGGGGATGATTATGAGCCAAGCCTTGGTACCAATGCTTCAAACTGTGCTTGGAATCAGAAAGGGATCCATATTTTGGAAGGGTGTGGTTGATGTTAACGTCCAGGAGAGCAACTAGTTGTATCTTCTTGAACTCAAGTTTTCTACTGGCATGAAGTGGATTGATTATATTGAAACAATTGCTGAGTCTATTGCTGGGAAAGTTTGTTCACCAAGTCATACCAGACAATTTTTCGTGTCAGCATCAATCTTGCATTTTTATAAATGTACCATTTGTTTGTGTATTGAATATTGCTGCCACATCTGGTCTGGTGCTCCTACTATATCTCTTGAGATTCTCAACAATATTCAAAGAATGTAATCGATCCTGACCTGGTATCTCAACATCAGCCATTTTCTCACTACCAAGATATGACATGTCTGTCTTTTCTACAAATATTTTCATGACAGTTGTTCTGATGAACTTTTCTCCTTGCTGCCACAACTGCATGAATTTAAGTTTACTACTAGATTGCCAATTAGGTCTCACCGTTTTCCTGCTGAACTAGCTAAATGTAATCATGTTTTATTCTAATATTTTCTTTTTGCACCTGTGGAAATCATTTCTGATTTCATGTTTCTCTGCCATCTAAAATCTTCACAAATTTAAATGCAATGCCAATCACCACATTGTCTTGAATTCTGTTCTTTTATTATCCTTTCACTTAAACCTTTTTTCATTCTCTTTCATTCCCAGTAATCTATTGCATTCTAGTGGCATTATCAACTTGCTTGGAGTGAAATGAAAAAAAAAAATCAAATAACAGAACAACCTGAAACTGTTGACTGCAGCAATCAAAGAAAATTGATGATTGACAATATAAGAATTAGATCTGGGAATTCTTTGAATTGTTGGAAAAGCATCCTGTCATTTTGAATGTCACTTTTGGGAGACAGATTTTTTACTTCCCAAAATATTACTAAACCTCAGAATTTTTATTTAATTTTTTAAATTCCCTTTTGGTTAAGCTAACAAATTTTCAGTGCGCCTTATATGTAAACTGAGCCCTTCCAACTATTGGGAAAAATATATATTTATATAAGTGATATGCATTTATCTGGTTGGCATAAAATGATCCATCAGGGTTAACAAACTGTTCAACAAGATCTAACCAATCAACCTGTGTGTGTAATATATTATATATATATATATATATATACACACACACTACCTGGAATTTAATTTTTTCATTATTAATAACTTAATTTGATCAAAGGTTGACTTGGAAAGTGATCATGGATGAGTGCTTCTTGATAAGAACTTTTCTTGATGACTGTCTATTGAAAATGATTTCTCAATTTCAAAAAATGAATTGAATTCTTCAAAGATGCCATTACATTTCAATGGTGCTAATTTGGAAAGATGTTTTTTTTTTACCTAACTTGATATCTTAACACAAGTTATGACTAAATGAAAGTCTATTTGTGACTTTCTGATCATATACTTTGTTAAATTTTATTTTTGGTTTCAAGGCTTGTCATTTTATTCAGTACATGATCAGCTTTTATTTACTTTAAAAGTATCTTTAGTTTCATAACAAAGTTGTTCTTTTGTAAACAGTTTCAATAATTCTTTAGTTTTATTTTTTTATGAGTGATATTAGATAAATGGCCATGCTCAGTGTTGTCTTTTCCTTATTTCATTTATATAGAAATTATTTTTTTCTTTTTTTTTTCCTACCTCTGAAAATATAACAGCTGTTTCCATTTTTCTCTTTACACTTTCATTATTGTCCACTGTTGTTTGGATTGACCAACTATCGATCTTGGGGTCTGCTTTTCTAGAAACTTTTCCTATTGCCTAGCAAATCATGAACATTTATGCTGTTTTGTAGATGGTATGTCTCAGTCACTTGAATAAAATTAGAAATCTTCATTTAGTGGGTTTGATGAGAGTAAAACAAAGAAACTACTAACTTCAAATTAAATTATCACGGTTTTTTGTTTTTGCTTTGATTTATAGCTTACAAGAAAACACTGGCAATATCTTGTATGTGAAAAAACTTTTATATGTGGGTGGAAGGTATGTATTTATGAACATGTTACTTGTTAACCACTATAGGAGAGGCTGCTGTCAGCTCACCCCACTTCCAAAAATCAGTATTCTGATGTTTAGTTATTGAAATTATGATTTTTGGGAGGAAGGTTGTGTTGATAACTGTTCAACACTCTTATGTATAAAGCAGTGAAGTTCTTATATTAGTTCCTGTAAAATTTTACATTTGACATGTATAATATACACTGGTGTAATTGGGTTTTCTTTCATTTAGATTTTTTTTGCTCCTCAATAATGATTTACATGTTTCTTTAAACTCTTTATCATTGTTTGCATTTTTAATATTTTACTATATTTAGTACTGAAGCACTGCTTATCTCTCAATTGTAAAAAAAAAAAAAAAAAAATTTATTGATAATTTCTATCATTCTCAGCTTGTTATTGGATATTTTTGAATTCTAAGCATTTGTTCCTTCAATACCATATACAATTTTTTTATATGTACACAATCTGTCTAATTTGAAACTTATTTTAAGAATTGCACTTTGACATGTTTTTTTGGAGTTTTTGCTATTACAGCATTTCTGGTAAGTTTTGTAAGGTTAATATTCAGTCATTTAGTTGCTGATACTAATTAGAATTTAAGGATGCTAATCTAAGATTAGCAACAGTCATTGAAAAAAGTCTTCCATATTATAGTGTTATTTTTTTTTTTTCTCTCTCTCTCTCTCTCCCCCCCCCCCAAGCGTAGCTTAGATGTAGCACAAGGCTGAAAGTATGGGCCACCCAGTTAGGATCGAACTTGCTACTCATTCATAATTATTCTAGCGAGACAAGCTTACTAACCATTACACCTCCTCGAGGTGTCCCAAGTCTTTTGTGATATAACTGCATTTATATATTCTTACTGTTTTACATTTGAGACCATTTTATTCATAAGTAGAAATGCTTTGCAGCAAAAAAAAAACAGATTTTTTTTTATAATGATAATTTGCCAGATGCAATATCAATTTGTTTCAAATAAATAATTTTCCTTATAACTTGCAAATTTAGAAATAATCTAAAGTACAGAAAACTTTAAACATTCATAAGATTCAGAAATCAGTCTCAGCTTGTATTCAATTTGGTTGTATTTTCAAAGCTATCTGAAGATAGAAATACAAAATAAATGGATTTAATCTGATTAGCATTACTGCTTGTATTTTCTGAGACATTATAACTTGACAGAGCTATTTATGGGTTAAAGAGCTAGTGGCATCTATTGACTATAATAGTTACAACTTCCATATGACAAGTACTACAAAAAGAGAATTCATTAATGAGCAAGTATTGATGAGAGCAATAAAAGGTGGGAAGCTGAAAGTGAATAATTCTCGACTGATTCATGAGCAAATTCCTAATGTTAAAAGTAACAGGTGTGAAGAACATTAATCAGAATAATTCCATAATGTACCTTGATATCAACATTTCAGAGAAAATGAAGTAGCATGAATAGATTGGAGGTTTAATCGAAAAAAAAAAATTTTTTTCGGTTTCATCTTGACACTGAAGCTGCATCGGAATTTTTTATGAAACTAAAATTGTTCAGTTTAAGTGCTATTACTACTGAGTGACCATATCCAAAGAAACACTATGGAAAAAAAAACTTTCCGATGTTAATAAAATTAAATTTTATCAACATTTATATTACCATTGTAAGAGAAAAAGATTGAACATAATTTTTTTTTTTTTTTTTTTTTTTTTTTTGTTGAAGTAATTTGCTTCCACGGGACAAAAGAAATTAACATCATCCTGGTTGTAGTTTAAGGTGCTTTCTAATTGAGTGTACAATTTCAAGAATATTGATAAAGAATGTTCACGTTGATTTTTGCAGAACAAGGTAAAGTGTAAAATTTAGTTGCGGGGTGGGATATTTCATATTTTCGGCTGTTTGAAGCAAAATACCGTTTTTAACTAACTGAAAAAAAAAAAAAAAATTCAATGAATAAAAGCACATACAAATTACATATTTAGAAAGATTATTTTCTTTTCTTTCCAGCCATATTAATATTTTTAAGATTGGACTAGTAATACATGAGAAATTTTGGGTTGAACAGACTAAGTTGCAAATTTATCAATCTCAAATGAAATCAGATATTGACTGGAAATGCTATTATACAAGAAAATGAATGGCTTCCTTAGAAAGCATAAATACTAAAGTAAAAACCTAATAAAAAAATATCAGTACCGGGGGTGGGGGGAATGGGAACTGATGCTGAAACCTAAATTGCCACACTGACCAACTCGAAGTAAGACTATGCTTCAGGTTCTTAATTTAAATTTTTATTTTCACAAAAAAAAAAAAAAAAGAAAAAAAATGATTTTAGGTTTGTTGACATTAATATTGGATATGATGGTGAGGCCAGCTGATTTATATGAAAATGAAAAAAAAAAAAAAATGGTGCAAAGAGCAAGGAAATAGTTCCCAAATAAACTGTTAGCAACAGGTTCAATTTCAAGTAATTCAACTCTAGCATTCCACACTTGCAGGTTTACATTTATTCTTGTGAACCTAGCAGATTCTTACTCATCGGAAGAACCGATTAATTTCACAGGTTCTCTAGGTTTATACTACCCCAAACTATATACATGTTCTAAAATCAGTTTATTGACATTTGCATAAATTATATATGTTGATATAAAATTACTAATTCCAAACAAATCTACTTATTTATACTTATCTATGCAGTTGGATTTTATTATGCAAATCAATGTTTTCACAATGAAATGTGTATTAGGTTGGTGCAAAGATAATGTCGTTTTCTCACATATGTTACTTATGTGAGAAAACATTATTTTTGCACCAACCTAATATTAACAAATTTTTTTTTTTTTTACATTTATAGGAGCAGTATAGCTTGTGACATGCAGCTTATGATATCTATCCTTATTAGAAAAAAAAAACATTGATAACATGTTCTGGGTTTGTCGGGTTTCATTATACAAACTAAATGCAGCAGATATAGTTCAAAGAAACACATTTCATTAGCATAATGTCCCACTTGCCTGAATAAATTCCTATTTTACATGTTAATATGGACCCTTTGTAGTCTGTAGATGGTGTTTTTATATATATATATATATATATATATAATTTTTTTCATCCTTTTGATTTTTGCTTTATCTACTCTTTCAACTTCAACATTACATGCAACAGTTTTATTGCTTCACATGGGGTAAGGGTCATTCCATTAATTTAGTATCATTGAAACCTTTCTTTAGCAAGAGGTCAAGAGTCAGCTTTGCAGAATGTGAAGGAGCATTGTCTTGCATGAATATTCTCTTTAGCATCGTGTCTTGATGCAATTTCTATCACTTAAAAAATAACTCCAATCCAAAAACATAGTTCTTTTTATCTTGAACCATTATCAACTTTGAAGGGACCTATAATTTTACTGCTGACAATACTAGCCAAATGCATTAAACCACCTATGTTAGTTAACTTTCTGTGAAGGACTCAACCTTTATTGCAGCCATGAGATACATCCAATGTGGTTTTACATTCATCAGAAAAGGTTTTAACTCTACATGAGTTTCTCTTTGTGATATCTACTAAAAGATGGTAGTTTTGTTGCTTTTATATCTTCAAGCATCTTTTCTATTTACAATTGCATCACCAGCTTAAAATTCTTGTTAGCTTTTTGATTTTCTCAAAAGATTTGAGATTCTTCATATTTTTTCTTATTTTGCCAATGTTTTCAATTTTGATTGGTCAGATTTCTATTCAACTTTTTAACAATTTCTAATGTTACTTACATCAATCAAAAGCTTCTCTTTTGAGGCTATATCTTTCTCACAGCAAGTTGAAATCTGAAATATATATCTATATAAATAATTGTGACTGTCAGTGTGTCACACTTTCTCAACTTTACTCCTAGAGGCTGTAGCCCTATATATCATACTATTTTAGAACTCTGACTCCATGAGCAAATTAAAAACATTCTGGTCCAGATCTGAACCCACAATCCTGAAATCTTAGATTCCCAAGAAATCGCCACCAACAGAGGACTAGATTGCAATCAAGAGCCAAGGCTGCAGTGAGGAAAAAGTATTGTGCAAATCAAGAGGCCTTCGTAGAAGCCAGAAATGTCACCTGATAGGGCGGATTTTAAGCTTTATATATATATATATATATATATATTATTTACATTATTCAAACTATTGTTCTCATCTTTGTCGCCATATTTATCACAATGTTTTGGCTGTTGTACGCTCTAGTCTTCTTCAGATGGTTGGAAATGTCAAAATGAACCCTTTATTCTGCTGGGGTAGACTGTTCTAGTTCCACATACCATGTCTAGTTGATGTCAATGTTAATTCTCCTCTCCAAGTTCTCCACTGCCTTAACCAGGTATTGAACTCACACCCTTTGGGTCCTGTCACTGGATGTAACTAGTACCTTTATCCACTATACCATGTGTCCTTGAGGACATCTGTGTATGAATTTCTGGGTATTATAAACATAATGTCTTCAGCTTCATTTTTTACCAGTGCTCATATTGCAATTTTCATTATTATTGCTTTGGCGCTCCTTATTACTGGTTCTTATATTCATTTTTATGCTTGGTTGGCTCAGTAGATTTTTGTGCCCTATATTGCTGATTCTTTGAGTTTATGAATTTTCCAATGATGTCCTTTGTCTATGATTTCAACTTGATCCCACAGAGGGCAGTGATCTTCCTTTTCTCTCCATATGTGGTCAGCCATGCCTGATTTTTCCACTTCCCCTTGTGTTACAGCTTTCTGGTGGTCTTGAAGCCTTCCCTTAAGTGAGCGGCCTGTCTCCCCTTTATATTTCTTTCCGCAGCTGCATGGGATGGCGTACGCAGTCTTTAGTCATGTTCACCTCTATGGGGTGTCTTACCCAGGAGAGATATCTACAAAGTGTTGTCCAGCTTTTGAAGGTTGTCCTGATGTTATATGGACTGCAGATCCTTTGTATTTTCTCTGATAACCTCCTTCACATAAGGCAGGCAGACTGTTTTCTGAGTGTTGTTGTCCTCCTCTTGTACCCATCTATCCTAGTTTATTGGGGCTGCTGACATGTACCCAGGGTAGTTGTTACATTGTAGCGTACTACCTATACTGATTACTACTTTATCTAATGTCTCTGGGTTGCCACTCCTGACTTTTGCTTAGTGTTGTAAGAAAATGAAAAATGCCCAAATTAATTTATTGTAAAAGAAAATTATTTGAGAATTCAGATGAAAAACAAGTTTATTTTTGCCAAAAAAAAAGCAGATCAAAGGACTTGTTTTTCATCTGAATTCTTAAATAATTTTCTTTTACAATAAATTATTTGGGCATTTTTTCAATAAATACATATCAATGTACTTTTTATTTTAATTTTTATATTTTTTATTTTATTTTATTTTATTTTTTTAATAAATAAATAGTTTAGACTTCTTTCATACTGTCATAGGGGTTGAAAAAAACAAGGGGCTTATTGTGCAAGGGGCAGCAAAATAGCCTCTTAATTTTTAATAAAAAATGGTAGGGGTTAAACTTATTGTTTTGAAGTTACAGGTTTTTACCAATGATAACTGGTCAATCCATTGTTGTGTGTAGGTGATCTGAGTGTATATGGTGGTCTGTTCCAGGATTGTCACCACAGACTCGTAAAATATGAGTAAACAAATATCATTGGGGGCAATAAAACAGTAAAACCTAAATATTTCTTAAAACCTATGTACGTTATCATTGGCTATCAAAATCAACAATAATCCTTATTTTGATTCAATGATTTTGCTCTTTGATCAAATTAGTATCCCGTGATCTGTAAAAAAAAAAAATAAACAAATTTCAGTGTATCAAATTATTAAACATAATAATAATAATAATGCAAATATTTTCAAATTTCATGGGCAATATAAGGAAAATATAAATTATAATCTAACAAAAAAAAAAAACATTTGAAAAATGCAATATTTTATTTTTAATTTTCTGCCCAAAAGACATCTAGTTTAGGAAGGGGCACAACTTAAAAAAAACAAAAAAAAAAAAAACAATTTTCTCCATAATTATAATCTTAAGACTTCAAAGATCACCACTTTTTTTTTTTTTTTCTTTTTTTTTTTTTTTTTTTTTTTTCTTCAAGCAATTTTAGTCTGAATGAAAAATTGTTCATAAAGTTTTTAAATATATGAAAATATGGTATCCTACATTGGGAAGTTTTAATCATACATTTTTAGATAGATTAAAAATCACAAATATTTCATCTTAGGCAGAAGGGTTTGATGGCTTTCAAAATTCACTGTAAAATTTTTAAGTGAATAAAATGTAGGTAAATTGCATCAGAGGAAATTGGCTTTTTGGATAAACCCCAAGGGAAAAAAAAAATTTGTTTTTAAAACCTCGACTAGAAAAAAACACTGTATAAAAATTCTTTTGAGTTGTTTTAAAACAAAATTTGCAAGTAACTTTTCAGGATGTTCACAATCGCATCATAAATTCAATTCTTTTTTATGTGGTTGTCTTGTTTTTGATCTTTCTAGAAATGTAAAAATTAGCGATTGTTTTTTTTTTTTTTTTTTTTTTTTTTTCTTTTTCTCAAATGACCAAACATTGAAATCCTTCAGTTAAGTGATAATAAATATTTTCTCAAAGTTTTTTTAAATCAAAGAGGCTATTCATTATAAAATTAATTTATTGAATAAAATACTGAAAATTTCTTTAAAATTTCATGATGTCCACAATTGATTTTGAAATCATTAAAAAAAAAAACATCTTCAGACATTTTATTTTTATTAAAATAATTTTAAAACAATCCACAGATTATTTAGGATGATTATCACAATACAAAAACATGGGGAGGGGCAAATATGTGTATTTGTTGTACAAAATATACAATATAGTAATGCTGTCTCTTGGAATGTCCCACTGTGCTCTTGTAGTTTTAGCAAGAGGTTGCTCATAGCAGGGCCAGATCAGAGTATCAGCATCTCAGACAGTCTCCCAAGCTTATTAAAAACTGAGGTTGCCAACAGGGCAGCATGTCATGTGTCTATGATCTTTCAAACAAAAAGGAATGAATATGAAAAAAAAAAATTCAAAAAACAAAATATTATATTTCTTTTTTGAAACCCTATAACATGAATGATAATGTCTTCAGTTTTTTTCTTTTTAACCCACAAAAGGCCTTTGAAACATTTGATGCAGTTTTCCTTGAGATGTATTTGTTGTCTAGTGCTTCACTGATTTTGCGAGAAATGACAGTTAAGATATCAACAGTGGACCGAGCCGATTGAAATCTGTGCTGCTTGTTGCTCAGGTGGTTGTCCCTATTGAGATGATCAACAATCTTGTTGATTATAGCTTCAAAAAGTTTGCTAATGACACTGAAGAGGCTGATGGGTCTATATTCAGACAGACATGAGCACTCACCCACATTCTTGAAAACAGGGCATGCACTTGACACTTTCCACAGACTTTCTCAATCAAGCAGTGCTTAAATAATTTTGCTAAGATCAAGGATAACTTCAGGAGTGAAACTAGGCTGGCTGATTGGTTTTTGCCAGAATTTTTCTGCGGTATAAAAATCCATTCTAGAAAAGACCTCTATTTCAAGATTAGGATGGCAATTTTGGAGGCAGTATGTTTGGAGAAGACTGAGAGGTGTTTCTGCTATGTAATATCTGAAGCTGTCCCAATCAGCATTTGTGTACCAAAAAATCATTTAATGGAATGGCACATGAAGGGATGCTTTTGGTTTGGCATCAACTTTGACACTAGCTAGTGAATGATCTGAAGTGCCCAAGGATTGGAGGTAAAACTTTATAGAAGCATTTATCATGGCAGGATGTGAGGAAGATGTCAAGGAGCATCAGGAACACAGGTGGATTCTTCAATAATGTGTGTCAATTCATAGGCAACAGAAGTCTTGGAGCTATCTAGCTTCATTAGTTTTGTTCAAATGGACTAACCACTCTTTGTGGTGAATATTTGAAGTCACCACAAATATGAGTTAGCTGAGTGATATTCAATGAGGATATTATCAATAGTCTCAGCTATTCAGCTGAACATTACAGGGTTGTCATCCTGAAGACAGAGTTAAATATGTATCATATAGACTAGTGTATATTCTCAAACTTGTTCTAGTATTAATGTAAGAGCATTAAATTACATAATGAAATCTAACACTTGTAATGTCTGTGATTGATTTTTATTTGTAGTTTGATTATTCCAGGATGGAATAATTTTGTTAGTCATTAACAAGTGGTCAAAGCTAAACTTTCAGCAAACTTACTACAGCCTGTATTTGGCCAATAGCAACTTGCTTTTACCATTGCCAGGATGCTGCAAAATGTGTATAGGAAAGAAACAGATTATGAATTTTTTTTATCAATTTAAGGTATTTTTTCATGGGCACAAACTTTTTATATATATATATATATATATATATATATATTATAAAATCAAAGTTTGACTATTTTTTTTTTCAGTTTGCCTATAAGTTGCACATCCAGATGGAACTTACAGATAAACTGTTCAAAGTTCATAATGTTCTTGATCAAATATTTTTTGACTAGCACAAGACATTATCAACAACATTAATGCTATCACAGTAGAGAAAATGTTTTAATTTTATCCTGGCATTTTTTGTTTTTTATTTGGAAATGTTGTAATTTTAGTTTAAATGCACACGTGATGTTTCTGGAACAGTTTATGACTGTAAGGAATATAGATTTATTTATTTATTTATTTACTTACTTAGTCCACAAGGGGTCAAAATGGCTCAATACTTAAAGCTATTCTTTTACAAAAAGTGAAGGCATAATAAAATGTGTTAAACATTTTGAAAAATGAATGCCTTTGTCCTGAGTTGCTCTTGGGTTTTGTGCCCACTGCCACCAACCAACCAACAAAAAAAAGAATAATCAATGAAATTATCTATAGGTTTTGCTTTAATACAGTAGGTTAACAGAAAGGCAGAGCAAAGAGATGTACATTTAATCACATTTGAAACAAGAACCTGTCCCTCCATACTCTTCCAAATGATACAGAAATATTTTGATACAAATATATAGGTGGTTATCAGTGGTGAGAATAAAATAAAACTTCCCCAAAAATGATTTGGTAAATCTGTTGCCCTTAGCTATGGCACAAGTCCAAATTCTTGTATCTGGAAACAAATTTCCCTCTTCTAAAATTATGAAATTGCCAATATTGTAATGCCAAGGTTTAAAAATATAATCTTGGAACACGGTTTGGGCTTGGTTCCAACATTTACACAAGGAAAGTGGAAAAAGTCCTTACTTCATAAGAAGTAGAGGAAATAAATGAACAAGGAATGCTGTTAGCTTAAATACCACTTGATGATAATCTATTTTTATCTGGGATATTACAAGAATATTAATAAGATTATCAATTATCTTCCTTCTTCAGATTAACCTGGATTACAAGTTTCTGAAAATGACTAGCTGACAACATTGTCTTTTTTAGGAAGTTTCAATGAAACTTTTACAGCATTTGGTAAAGGCAAACAGGTAGATGTCTTTACTCTTTCATAATTTACTGGATGTGAAATAGAGAATTTGTAGCTACAAAGTACTGCTAAATTTTAGTAGTCATGTAAACTTTTAAGATTTGGAAATTATATATATATATATATATATATATATATATATATATATATATATATATATATATATATAATCTATCTATATATCTTTTGATATCATTGTGAAAATTAAAATTCCTTAAATTTTATGTTGGGTAATCCTTTTATGACAAAATTATAATGGATAAAAAAGATGTTCATTGAATTTACTCTATTGCAGATTGTGATCTTTTGTGTATTATGGCAAAAGAAGTGCTTTTTTTTTTTTTTTTTTTTTTTTGTCCATTTGAGTGTTGTGAACATGGACCCTACGATATTATCACTGTTGCAAATCTCCCAGAGGTTTTTTTTTTTATTTTTTTTATTTGTACATTTTAACATTAATTCATTACTACTACTCACTGTGACATTATGTTGTTACACTAGTTCCTTGTCAGTAGCTAGGTAAGTGACCATTTGGGAATATCATGTGCTGTAAGTTTGGATGTGTGGGTGGTGTAATTGATAATGGCACAGAATTGTTAATTGGTGGACTGAGTTCCAATTTCAGTTGGGTTCATTTTATTCACTTATGCACAAAAGTCTTACTAATTAACTCTGGAGTAATTAGTAAGACTTTTATCACTAAACCATTATTATCTCCTTCCTTGTGTAAAAAAAAAAAAAAAAAAAAAAAATTCAGATTTTGGTAACCTACAGAGTTTGATATGCCGCTAAACAAAAACAACCAAGCAACCGCTGGTTACAATGTGTTTTGGTTACTTAATGGTTATATACAGTCATAAAATCTTCAAACCTTTATTATTATCCAGACTTATAAAGTTGGCTATAATCAATATTGTTATTGGTTACTAAAAGGGAAGTTGTTTTTGTTGGTGTTCCATTGGCAACCATATTATTTCCTTCACTCTGTAAAAATATTTGTTTCAGGTATAGTGACAGCAATAAATTAGAAAACTTGTTTAATAGCTAACAAAATTACCTATTTTATTAAGCTTTTCAGTTCTTCCACACTACATTTTTATGGTGAAATTATATTCTGGGAAACTTTATAATTGTGTGCAAGCAAATTATTTTTCAAATTGTTGGTGCATACATTTAAAATTAATATTTTGCAAATCAAGAGCCAAAAGTATTTCTAATGTATATTGCTTTGAAAAACTAAATATAGATTTACAGGATTATGAATTTTTATTTTTTTTCATTTTTCATATATGCAGTTTATATGTAGGTGGAGACACGTATTACCTATCAGTGGAGGCAAAAAACATCTAGATATTGAAATCAATATTCTGTTCTTAAATCTGTATACATTAATGCCAAAGAACCTTGGAGAATCAATAAGTCGGCCTCTTAATCTAAATAGTTTTACCTAATTCAATCCAAAACCCGCACCCAACTAATATTCATAATCTAAGTTAGATTTGGTAGACTGAATGTTCAATGATAAAAAGTTTCAATCCCTATATCATAAATACAGTAATGTTGTTGGCGTAACTAATTGTTATTTTAATGCTTGAATTGTATAGGATTCATACAGTTGGGGAAATGTATTTCTGCCTAAAATATTGACATATTGTTTGAAATGAAATTTGGAGATAAATATATCAAAGTTCTCAGCTCTAAATAATTTTTTTGATCTCCAAGAGTAAAATCTAAAGGTAGTAACAGAAAATTAGTTCCATCAATAAAAAGTATGATCTGTATTTCTTAAACTTTATGGTATTAATCAATTAATTGATTGTATTTATGGATTAATAATTGATCCTTTTATATCATCTATATAAATGTCTTTGATCATATTTTCAGTTTAGAAAAATTATATTTTTCTATAGTAAATGTTAGCTGCCTGTGATTTTCTGGCCTAGAGTGTGTGTGTGTGTGTGTATATATATATATATATATATATATATATATATATAATGTGTATGTTTGTGTGTGAGGCACTGAGAGTAATGGATAGCAACTCAGATTGAGAAGTCTGAGAACAAATTCCAGTTGAGTTCTTTACTTTCACTTAAGTACAAATAAATACCTTTGAGAAAGGTATGTATCCATCTCTTCTTCTCCCAGCTCTGGGTAAATAGCAGGACAAATTTGGTCCTATAGCCTTGGGTGGTGATGGGTCTATAAGAAGGAGAGCTCTGAATTAAAAACCTGAAGAGCGTCATTTGGGAATCCTGTGGAACACTGTGTACCAGTTCTCTATATTCGGCCCCTAAAATTATTTTTCTTTTCTACATAAGTCTATACTATTATGATAGGTTGGTGCAAAAATAATATGTGGATAGTACTGGCTCTTTGGTTCTAAGAACTGAATTGCTGTACCCTGATATGCCAAAAAATGAATTGGTTAAGATCTAACTCTGTAACTTCATTTGTTCTCTATGCTTTTCTCACTGAAATTTAAAATGTATATCATTTTTATCTAATATATTTATGATGGATATCCCTAATACTAAAAGGTGGTAGGGGGGGAATAAAGAATGGAATTAATACATTAGTGTTATGTTGAGGATGACATGAATAAACACTAAAATTATTGGTAAAATTAACACCACTTTTTTTACTTATTAAATTCAATTACACAAAACTTTGCAAAATTATTTCTATCCTTTTGTTTTAAAATTATCCAAATAAATTGTGTAATCTCTGAGGATGTTATCATAGATGTCCCTGCATACCATAGTCTAGTAGCCTATTGCTACTGCAGTGAGTTTGATCCACACTGGGTGCTCTATGCATGTTTGGTCTTTGGCTAAATCACTAAGTTTAGCACAGTACTGGTACTAAAGTTGCAATTGCATATCAAAATAAACATTTCCTTTGGCATTATCTCATTTATGCTATTTCATCTTTCCTTAGAGTGTATGGAAGTTGCAGTTCCCTTCCTCTCAAAACTGAAAATTTACATCTTTGTAACATTGGCAAAGTGTTTTTCTATCAGATAAGTTATCATTATCAAAGAAGGTTTTTCTTTTGTAGATTTTGATGTGAAATTTCCATTGAATGATATATTCCTTGTACCTGTTAGCATTTTATGCAGCCCCTACCTCCTCACTCTAAAGTGCAAAGCTTTCCTTAACCTGTTTCTATCAGGGAAAGGAGACATACATGTGAAAGTTATCAAAATATAGTATTGCTCTGGGAGATAACATTAGTTCCGCATAAGTAAATGTTTCTGTTAGTCATGTAACTTTGTTATTCACTTGATAAATATACAAGCAAATTAAGGGGTTTTTTGGTGGGGGGGAGTTTATGTATATTTTTTTGGATAGGACAATTATAAAAGAAAATTTTGTTATATACAACCTGGCAAGCTGTAAAAATTGAACTTAGAAACAAAGATGAGAGCAGAAGAATTGTAATCCCCTTAATGCTCTCCAAATGTTAGTGACAGTAAAAAGAAAAAAAATTGCTTAAAAGTTTTCATGTTTTTATAAGGTATAACAAACAAAAAAACAAAAGAAAACTTTTGAAAGGAATAAGTACAATGAAGGCTCTTATCAGCCTAATTTTTGGATTGTTTACATATTTTGTCAGACATGTATCTCTCTCTCCCTCACACACACACACACACACACACACACACACACACACACACACTTAGTAAGGTGTTAATGAACTTATACAGGGTGCACTGGATAAATTTTCCTCTAAATTACACAAAAATGAAAATAACACTAACATCCCATTTTAACAGATATATTTACCAAAATTACACAAAAATATCTTGAAATACTAAAGAGTAAATTTATTCAATAAAATTGCCATTGGCTTCAACCATAACCTAACGACAATTTTGGAATCTCTTGCAACTCTTCTGGATGGCCTCCTTGTTGGTGAATCCTGCCATAATCCTTGTCTTCAGTTCATCTTTAGTGTTAAGAGTTTTGTTGGTCTCTTGCTCAACTGTGTCCCATATATAATCAAGGGGTTTACAGTCTGGGGAGTTAGGAGGCCAGATGTATGGGGTGAAGTGGTCACAGAAATTAACTGACAGCCATGACTGGGTTTTCCTGCTTGTATAGCATGCTGCAGAATCCTGTTGCCAGACATGGGGTCTTCCAGCAGCCACCCTCTTAATCCAGGGCAGCACTACTTCCTTCAAAGCACCTAATGTAGGCCTCCTCAAGTCTAAGGCCTTCACCAACAAATTCAGGAATTCTTTTTTTATCAGAATAATCAGAGCAAGTTTTCTGAGCTGCCATACCTTCACATAATCACCATTAGACTCATCCAATTCTTTCCAAATCCTCTTCACTGTCCACAGATTGACACCCAGACACTCTCCAGTGTTTGTATTGGAGCTGCCAGTATGAATGCCAGGCAGTACATGTTGTTTCCCAATCTCTGATGGAGTGAATTGCAACATGGTGCTCTTTTCCTCACAGATGATGCCCAACTGATCCTACTATACTATACTGTGCTGTCATGAAAAACAAAATGCACATGCGCAAAATTAAAAATGTAAAATGGTAACAATTTACCCAATGCACCGTCTGAGTCATGGTGGGGGGATTACTATAAAATCCTGTGTATTCACAAACATTTAGGATAACATTAAAGACAGATGTAATGTTTAATCATTGAGGGATTAAAAATATCAGAAAGTACAACTTTTTTTTCTGGACTTGTGGTTCTGTTAAACAGGTGCTTTTATGCTATTTATATATTGAAATGTAAAAAATTGGAATAAAACTCTTATAAAAAAAAAAACTTTTTTGTTTTTAACATAAAAATTGTTAAGATTGATATTATCTCAATTAAATATGCAAATAATACTTATAAGAAATGATTTTTTATCATGACTTTCATTGCTAAATATTTGAATATTAGTTATAAAGTTATTTAAGATGTAAACTTAATTACTAGTTTGCTTAGCTTTTGTGAGACCATACAAGAACATCAGATTCTATTATTCAGTAAATTTGTAAAAAAAAAAAAAAAAAAAAAAAATGGTAAGAGCAACATGTGATCCAAAGATGCCAGTGTATCCTATTCATGTTTTTCTTTTAAATAGCTGGAGTAAGGTATAGTTTGTTTATATAATATTGGTGAACTGAATATTGTTTGATATTTATAATTGGTATCTTGACATGTAAATGAAGTCTGTGTTAAGTCTTCATTTTCATAATGATAATCATTTCAAACTTCTGTGAAGTGCTCCCTTTTAATATTACATTCTTTTTTCATGAAAATATCTTGAACATTATATTCTGCTCTCTTTACTTGCATCAAAGTATGATTCATTTTTAATTTTAATCAATTTTATTTTTTTAACTAAAAATTTGTTTCTTTTGTGCAAGGTAACATTTCTTTTTTAATACATGAAAAAAATAAAAAAAACTTTTTATTGATTGATCAGTTTTTGTGGGTGGAAAATGGAGAGCAGAACTCTATTCAATGTGTGTCAAACAATATTTAAATGATAGCAGATTGGTGCTTTAAATTTTTTTTTTCTTTCCTGTTTCCTTGTGTTTATAAGGATTTCATTAGCAAGTATCTTTTGTTTCCCCTCTTTTACCTAAATCCAACCACAATCTTGCTATTGATACATTAAACATTGCAACTTATTTCCTATTTTATATGGTTGGAGAATTTAAAGTAATTATGTTGGTATTTTTTTTTTTTTTTTTTTGACTTTAAATAATGAAGCTTCAGGGTTTGGTGATTATTGTAAAGAAAATTATTATGTTAATATTTCACCTATACTAGTTTAAATACTTCTAAATTGGAAAATGAGTCATCTACTTGTAAATAAATACACTGTGTAGTTTATGCTTCTTTTATGTGATATACAACTTGTTTTATCAAATTTTGTTGTCTACTAATTTCAAATAGAAATACTTCATTACAAGATAGTCCCTAACATTGACCATTACCAAAGAAAACTGGTTTCTGTGACGTTTTCTAAACGTTGCTCAGTATAAACTCAAACAAAGTTGTTTGAGGAGTCGGAAGTTTAACATTACAGCTTATTGTTGAAACTCTTGCAAAACACTAATTTATGGAAGTTTTTTTTTATGTATAAAAAAACTGATAAGATTCAATTTATGAGTTAATACTTGTAAATTATAAAGTAATGATATACAAGGTGTTGCTGAAAAGTTCTTGGTTTAAATCGATTCCCAATCCAAAATTTCACCAAATTTGGTTAGACACAGATACTTTATATTTATAGAGTATTTTTTTTCTAGGAAGTATTTTCATGAAGATTAACTTTTAAGAAAGCTTTCAAAAAGTTTGTTGTTTTTAACATAGCTATTTGTCTGCTATCATTTGGTGGGATATCTATTTAAGGCAGTTAATGCTAGACTTGGAACTAAGTTTATACAGGTTGACTTCTAATTACTTCTTTCTCTGGGTCAGATATCTAAATCATATCTTTTGATATAAATTGGCTTGTTGTCAGTGCAGCAGCAGGAGACTGAAGAGAAGAGAGGAAAAAATGTCTAATCTCTCAAAGGAAAGTTGTCAGCAAGCGAAAATATCACACTTAATTGCTCAAACTAAATTGACTGCAATGAAACCTATTAATTTTTTTACTTGCAACAAATTAACTAATGCTGTAACTTTTACAATCCTTTTACCATGATTATTTTTTTATTCATTCATTTATTAAACTTGTTTTGTTTCCTCTTTTATGTGTATTTTTATTATAGAGCTTTTTATATTCCTCAATTTGAAAATGTATTCCTTTTACTACTTTGTTATATTCCTGTCAGTTTGCTATTATGAGATATTCATATTTTTAGTAAATTACATTTTGTTAATATATCTAACCTAATATTGGTAACTTGATAGACAATCTATTTTCTTAGCTTACATGCGTATTACTAGGTGATATTCTAAAATAAAATTATTCAGCATTCTATTATAAAGGAAACAAAATTTATTGATTGTAAAGGTTACCTAAAATTTCCTTACTATTAATTTTCTGTGTAGGTCGTATAATAAACTTTATATGTAATTTTCTTCCTCTGACCTCTGTTTCATGACTAACCTAATCAAAATTATAATCATTCAAGTAAAATGTCTTTTATAAAACCATATAATTTATCTGGACGAAATAGATAAAAACCATTTCAAGAACCAATACCTGTAGACACAGTTTGAGAGATTGGACTAGGTGATAAAAATATATTAAACTTTTAGCAAATCTTTGTCTTCCATGTTGAGAATGGTCAATATGTGAAGGTACTTTCAAAATCACTTATGCTATAACTACCATTAGAATCTTGATATTAATTTGTATAAACTGATTCACCTGATTTATATTTTAAGCTGAAACTGTTTATTGGGTGAGTGTTAATGGATGACAGGGGATAGGGTGTTAATGTACAGAGGAAAAACATTGTACCATTTGGTCACTAACTTGTCAAGTTCTAATAAACCTAGAGAAAACAAAAATAAATAAAAGTTCATTTATTACACTTGGCTCATAGAAGTGGCAGCAGTGTATAGTTTGTTTATAATATCAGTGAAAGTAAACTGGATCTGCTCAACTTATCTTTTTTTTTTTTTTCTTTTTTTCTTTTTTAAATGTCTGCTAGTAAAAGGATATGGAAACTAACATGTGCAGTTTTTAGGATGAGACTATCAAGTATCAGAACCCACAAACTAATCCCATCAGGAAAAAAAGAATTTTGTGCACCAAATGAAAAATATTGAAATAGGTAGATAGTAGTTAATTAATTTCAAATTTCACACAAGCTTGTTCTCAGTAAATTTTATTATAGACAGTATTTTCTTCCTATCTTGAATAAAAGTGTAAACATAGATTTACAAATTTTCATGTATCTATATTTTTTCTTTATTAAAAGAAACTGATCAGAAGAACTTTTTTATGGAAATCAAATGAAATAAGTGACTTTAGTTAAGGTTAAACAGATAAAATGTCTTTGAAAAATAAAACACACACACACATACAAATAAATAGTAAATTAATATTTATTTAAGCTATTTAAAATCTTCATATATGATGTTCTTTGAGGTTGGTGTTTCTCCAAGGACAGAATTTAATGTATACAACTGATTCATATGGTGAGTTTATAGGTGATTTATGGAATTAGGTCAAACCACTTAGCTAGGTTAAGATTACTAAAGCAAATAAGTATAAAATCTGGATAAACATTATGTAATTTGTCACAGTAGGGCAGGATTTGCCTTTAGCATCATTGTATGACAAGAACTTTTAATTTTATTAAAAAAAAAATTAAACAATTGGTACTCTAGAACTTTAAGCAGAATCATTCTTTTCTGCCGTCTTTGGATGTAATCTTACAGTCATCTTTGAAATTAATATTAAATAATCTACTTTTTTTATCTTGCATTTCAAATCCATTAGACTAATATCCAAGGTTATTTTCTTTTAAGAAAGTTAACATTTCTCAAATCAAAATGAGGTAAGTTATCTACTTGTAAAATATTTGCTCTCTTAACTTTACAATAGAACCTAACCAGAACAGTCAGGTGGAGAATACTTGAAGTATATTTTTTTTTTTGGCTTTGCTTTTTCATTCACTTAACCTCTGTTACAGCTGTTGTGGTGGGGGTTAATATATGTTTTCTTAATGTCTTACTGGCCTGTGAACACAAGAACTATATATAACTGAGCAAGAAGGAATAAACTGACAAAAGTAGTGTTGAGTTTGCAGTTGTAAAGTTCTGACTTCAGCTGATTTCAATCTGCACCTTCTCTCATTCCCCTCACCAATACAATGTGATTAGCTAATGCTTACAACAATGGGCGCATTTTATATCATTACAATTATTGTGACTACACCAGTTTTAATCACAGTCTAACACCTCCTACATTGAAGTTTGAATTAGAAGTTTTGAGGCAAAGATTGACTTGCACAAATTCACAGGTTATAATCTTTTAAAGTTGAATTCTTTCTGATATTTCAGTTTGTGGTGATGGACCTGCATGGGATAGTAAATCTGAGGATATCCATAGGTAGAGAATATTGTTCTTTTTTGATTTGAAAAGAACTAGTAATGCCAGTGTGGAAAAGAGAATATATTTTTCTTTACAAAATGCCCCAGCAACTTACAAACTATGGTCTCTGGGGGGGGGGGGGTCAAGTTCTCAACTTAGTTTATGAAACCATATATTGGGAGTAAGGAAAGCCAGTCATTACCACGAACAGTCACCAACTCTGAAGGCACTCGTTGGAAACATACAGTGGAGCACCATGGTTAAGAAAATCTATTTGTAGTAAAGGTAGATCTCATCACTCTTGATACAAAAG
Source organism: Acanthosepion lycidas (assembly GCA_963932145.1). Lineage (NCBI taxonomy): Eukaryota > Metazoa > Mollusca > Cephalopoda > Sepiida > Sepiidae > Acanthosepion > Acanthosepion lycidas. The sequence continues at coordinate 48,032,616 of OZ010576.1, forward strand.
ATATATTTTAGGTCTTTCTGCTGTTCAACTGCAACAAATCCTGAGAGAAGGAAAAACAATTCAAAAAATTTATAGATAAATTACATGGAATTGCTCCTAAAAAGAAAAAAAAAAAAAAAAAAAAAAAGACTTCTTTGGCCTCAGTCAACCTGCCAATATGAGACTAAATTGTTTAAGGTGGGATGCCAACTGCTTTTTCATCTCCTGCAAAACATGAGGATGGGACCTACAATAATTTTTTAAACCTGAAAACCATTCTTTCTCCTAATCTTTCAGCAAGAACAAACTACATGCATGTATTGATTTGAATCTGGGGGATGTGCAACAAGTTGAAACTGATATACTGATTGTGGATTGCACATCAGACGTAAAAATATGCCATAAAAGACTTTACATAGAACACTACAGTAGTAATCATAAAAGTTTTTATGTATATCTTTTCAATCCAGTCTGAAGCAAAATCTAAATGGAGGGGACTCATTTGTAGCAAAAAGTAAAACATTACAAAACTAGAAAAGCTTTCTCTATTAAAGTTCAACACAAAAAGTATTCTATTTACATGTTGATTTAATGGCTAAAATGTCTACAAGCAATGTAGTCCTTGTGACAAAAGGAAATTGTCCTCCCAAGTGCCAATGACACTAGTGCTGGCCTTGAGTTGTCAACACAAATATTCTTACATACTGAGCGTACAGTTAGTACAACTGCTTCTGTAGATGAGGTGAGGGTTGATTCTTTTTGCACAAAAAGCATACAGCTTAATTCCACTAACACAAACATTACTAAAGAAACCTGCCAAATGAGCTGTCTTATCAAGGAGAGCATATTTGGGACCAGTGTGTCATCCATGTTGGATGATCAAAAGAAGATAACAAGTGGCAAATTGTCTAATCTACTATTAAATCCATTTCTAAAAACTGGAATTGACAATGTGAATGCAAGAGAGTGTGGTGGTAGAATAGGAAAATGCCTAAAGAATGAATTACATACTCCATTCTGCAGTTGCATTTTTTTCAGATTTAGTCAGTTCAGGAATGGGCAAAAAACTATAAATTGAAACTATAAGCATATTATTTGGACATATGTAAAACTATCTTGGTAAATGTTGTATATTGAGGAGGGATATCTGGTGGTTATATTGGAATACCAAGTGACTAGGCCCTTTTCTCAAATTGTAACAGTAAATATTTGGGTTAAATTTCATGCTTGTATCATTAATTAAACAATTGGATACAAATCCCAGATAAATAATTTCTCCTGAAGTGGAACTGTTTCTGCTCTACTCTAACCTTTTTTCAGCTTTCATTTTTGGTATATACAATGACTTGTTATATTACTGTATTTTTTTTTTTTGTTTGTTTGATTCCAAGAAGTAACTGAAATCACTCTCCTTGTATTCAAGACTGTTGCACATTATCTTTATAGAACACCTTGACAGTTACATTTTTATCTGGTATCTTTTTGTTACTAATAAGCTGTGATTGAACTAGCCAAATTCTTTTATATGCTGATGCTAGATTGTTACTAGCTATGTCTTTAGTTGTGAACTTCTGAATTGAATTTCAATCTGAACACCCCACTAAGTTTATATTGAACCAATGCAAATAAGATTAGCTAATGCTTGTAGTAATTGATTGTTTTTACGATTATTGTATTTGTGTGGCTACTAATAATGCTAATAGCTACCTTTTTTTTATTATTAATAATATTTGAGGTATTATAATACAGGTATGTTTATTGCTTATCATAGAAGCCTTTCATGTCAACATTTTCTTTGTGCATTGCTATAAATTAACTCTGTCATTAGGGAAGTAGAACATTAAATAAGTTAAATCTGATTAATCATTGTTTCCTGAAGTGCTAAAGAAATGATTAATCTTATCAGTTATAACGCGTGTCATTCCAACTTTCATTATTGATTTATGAATGTATGCCATAGGTTATGCAGAGTCACATTTTTATGCTATGTTTTCACAATAAAATTGATAATAACCAGTTAATGTTTGTAGTATTTTTAAATTTATGCAAGAAATACATTGTGAGTTTGAACTTGTATCTATCATTAAAAATTACTTGTTTTGGGATGTAATTTTATTATGCAAACAATAAGTGCAACATTTTTTTTTTTTTTTTATATAAATAAATTCACAATGTTTCATACAAACATAAGATTAATGCAATATCTTGTATAATTGAATATGTTTATGTAACCTTTAATCTTTCATAACTTTTCTTACAGCTGTTTTTATTACTTTGCAGATATTTTTCTTTTCTTGAATATTGTTTTGTATTCTCTTATTACATATCTTTTCATGGTAAATGACAAGTTTTCTATTAGATTAATATCTGGAGATGTTAGGTGTCATTCTGTTAATTTGATGCCTTTGAAATCTTTTAGGCAAAGTTGACATTAGTCAGTCTTGCAGAATGTGAAAGACCATTGTCTTGTATGAATATATTCTTTAGCTTAAAGTATGACCTTTATCACTCAAAATATCTTATTCAAGGACTTAAAATAATTCCCTTGCATTTAATTGAGCCATCATCAATTTTAAAGAGACCTATATTTTTATTGCATACAATACTATTAGGTTGGTGCAAAAATGTCGTTTTCTTACATATGTTACTATGTGAGAAAACAACATTATTTTTGCACCTACCTAATAACTCCAAAGCATTCCACCTCTCCTCTGTTGTGTTGGTTGAGTATTTCCATGAAAGACCCATCCTAAGATAAGCTCAGCTATCAGGTCAAGCTACTGCAACACTACATTCAATACTTAAAAATTACTGTTGTGAAATCAGTTTTCATGTACTTTTTGCCCAACTTTGTGATATTTACTTAAAGGTGATTATTTTCAGGTCTTTCAACAATGTTCTCTCTGTTTACATTTGGACCACCAGCTTCAAATATTTTCTTGCTGGTCAATCTACCTTTCTTGCATATTACCTTTTTAATTTTTCTTAAATCTCTTGGTGAAATTTTTAAATGCAGTTTTTATTCTTGGTTTTTCTCTTGCCAATGTATTGAAATTTGTTTTGATTATTCTTTTTTTTTTTTGAGTTCACCCCATGCAAAACAGTAAAGCCATTACGTCACAAGGGGTTTACTGGGTGTGAAAGAATTAGAAAATAAACATTGCTAAGGAGCGAAAACAAAAGTGCAATCAGGAGGACAGTAAATAGCAATTGACATTGCATTTAAATTTTTGCAGATTAAAGTTAGCTGGAAAGCATGGAGCTGGAAGGGAGTTCCACAAGCAAGAAGTGTGAGAAAATAAGCTGTTAGTATAGAACTTAAGGTTAAATTTTTTCCAACCCAACTGTAAATTGATGTGATCTTGTCACCAATCAAGTACTGTGCTTAAATTCTAGGTACCATAGCGAAGAGCTCATCCAAACAATTATTGTGAAAGCATTTATAGAAAAGGCACAGGTTGACAACAGTGGTGGGAAAGTGACTGAAGCTGAAACACAAGACTGGTACCAATAATATTGCCGATTCTTCTTTGTATTTTATCAAGAATCTTTAAATATCTAGCAGAAGCACCAGACCCTATGTGACAACAATTTTCTAAGCATGGATGAATGGTAGGCTTACAGATATTTAAACTAGATTCTGGAGGGAAAAATTGTCTCACACAACACAGTGAACCAACTTTCTTAGCAGCTGACCTAGCAATGGATTCAATATAGTCTTTCCCCTTCATATCAGCAGAAAATTTTAGCCCAGGAAGGTGTAATGAGTCACTCTTGGAGGTTAGCATCAGCCATGCTAATGGAAAGCAGAAAGGTGGTCTCTCAGATGATTAATAGAGCAGTTTAGTTTTGGAAGCTTAACTTTTTTTGCAGTTTGTAATATTGTGCTAGCATCACTCAATAACTTTACAACACACTAGTTGTTTTTTGGGGAGGAGTTATAAATATTTCTTGTGACACATGGTAAACTTTATATATCTGAAATTAAAAATGTCAATAACTATGCTATTACATATATTTGTTTACAGTATGATGAGCAACCTTCATGTTACATATTAGTCTCACACTACCAATTTATTGTAAATATTTGTATTAATGGATATATTAGCTGAAATTCATGTGATACCTTTATCATATAAATATATCCAGAATATTTGACTAATATCAGTTGGTGGTTATAAAAACCTTGATATGCGTAATAAAATCTGACATGATCTATATGTTACATTAGATCTTGAGTCTAAACTTCTCAGCACTGCGATGTGAGTTTCTTGCTATCTTTGGAAATTATACTTCCTTCCTCCAATTTCCTCATGTTCATTTGTTTTTTTTTTATTAAGGTAAAAATAGATTTTAGTTTTTTCCCAGATTATCAAATTGCAAAAATGTACATTTAATATCAAAGCATGGTTTATCAATATGTTCAAAAGATGAGTGGCATGACTCCTGTTTGGCTTTGATTTTGTTAATTTATATCAGCTCTTTCTCATGACCTATTTATGGCATCAGTTTGATTTGCAAACATAGTTTGCTCTTAGTTTGTTTTTTTTTGTTTTTTGTGAGGTTTATACTTTGTAAATGTTTCTTTATGCCATCTTCCTATCCTACTCTGCATTTTATGTAGTGGAGAGATGAAATTGTATTATATACAAGAGGGCACTGAAAAATTCTCAGCCCAACACACTTCCTAAAATTCAACCAAACATCAGATTCATTTTTGAATAAGTTTCTTGATCATGCCAAGAAATTTTCTGCACTCTTTTTGAATTAGCCTAGGCTGAATGTATTTGAACTTCATTTGGAGTAGTGGGATAATATTTACTTGTGTTATAAATGTATAGAAAGAAATATAGAGATACTGAACATTCTTTTTTAACCTAAAGAAAACCAATATTCACATTGAAATATTGTCTTTTATATTTTTTTTGTATAGAATTTCTTTAAAAAATAATTTTTTTCAATAATAAAATTAAAGCAATAGTAAGCTGAATGAGGCAAAATCAGTGGTTCCTAAAAATCTAAGCTATTTTCCTGAAAGTTCATATTTTATTAATATTGTTTTATTTAGTAAAATGTTCAGTCATGAAGATTTGTTTTGGCCTTTTTACTTTGATGCTAATATTAATAAAACTAGTTTGAACTTAGTATAATTCTGAATAATTTTATTTTCAAACCTGTCTTAGGCAATGATTGATACTTAAATCAAGAAAGGTAGTTTACAATTTTACTTTATTCTATAGAGGATAGAAAATCATATGCAAGTCTACTTGCCTTGGTTCTTTTGCTTGATGAATTTTTACTGACTGTAGCACAATTGGCTGAAACGTCAAGCATGTGATTCAATCATATGGTTAAATGTCACAAATTGCATATTTAACATTTTTTTTCCAATATTGTAAAAAAAAAAAAAAAAATTGTCCTCTCAAAATAGAGTAAAATAAATTGATTTTTGATAGCCTAAGATTTTTCATGCTAACCAAGAATGGATTCTTAAATATTTTCACTTGGTCTAATTTTGTGAAGTGGGTTGGGCTTAGAACTCTCACACATCAGTGTTTGCTTCTGAGTATTAGACAAATTACCCATGTCTGTATCTGGTAGACTTTTCTAGTGACTGTAAAAATGCCACACGTTTATACTAGGGATACTATTAAAGGGACTCTTAAATTACTATTGGCTAAAAAAAAAATTTTAAAGTTGTAACATTAATTTGTTATAGGGGCTTGAGGATCTCTCTCTTTTTTTTTTTTTTTTTTTTTTTTTTTTAGGAAGTATTTAAAAAAAAAAAAAAAAAACGGAAATGCAATGTAGCAAAAAATATTTTTTGATATCACTGTTAAATTAGTTTATAAACAATGAATCCTAAAGTAGGTCTTAAAATCAAAATGCCAAAAGCATGTATTTTTTTAACATCTAGGAGTTTGAAATTTGACATGTTTATATATGTTGAATAATAGATTTTTGTCTCCTATGAGTAGCAAAAAAAAAATAAAAACAGCTTGTGAGCTACATGTCATTTCTTGAAATACATTGGCTGAACTCCTTTTTTCATCACAGTTAAAAGTCACTAATCTAAGAATTTACACATTTCTAATAATTCTCAGTTGATTTATTGGAATCAGCTTGGTTATGTTTGCTTTCATCATAATGTAATGGAGGTAGGTTTTGGAAAGTCATTTTGAATTTGCTGAAGTTTCTGAACTTTATTTCCATGATTGTAAAATGTCTTTTTACATGATCTAGCAATATACTCATTTGAGAGTATTCATATTTTTAATCTTAATAGTTCCTTACCATTGCTACTCATTTGTTTCCAAACTCAGTACTTGTTTCTTTTTTGTTTTGTTTTTTTAAATTGTTGTACAATACTTTATATTGGTTAATCTCAATTTCTATGCATTATTATATTGTTGAATAATGTGAATGACAAGTCATCTGTATGCTCCAGTTCTAATATTCAGTTTTCTGTTACTAAATTTACTTCAGCTGACTTTTATTCTTAAGACTTGTATTCAGTAGTATATATAAAAAAAAAAATTGTCTTCATTTATGTAACACCATAGTCAATAATGATTGATTGCTGGTCCATCTTGACCCATATAATGACACAAAGCAGCATAATGAAGGCTGTTCAACAAGGTTGAGCATTTTTTAATAAATCCTAAATTGTTCGGATATTGATTTCTTTTTTTGTTTTTTGTTTTTTTTCTTTCGTTTCTCACTATATATAAATACTTGTCTGGTTCGCATTACTGTTATTTATTCATTTTTTTTATTTTTTATTAATTCCTAAGAGTTGTACTTTTAAAAAAAACTAACAAATTTAAATTGCATCCATCCTTACTAAATGTAAGTTTTCTATTTATAATCTTTTTACCATTATCTATATTAATTTGTCAACTGAGATTACTTTTAGAGCAACAGATTGGCAGTGTATCTACAACACCAATGGTTTTGCACTTATCACAATGGTGTCAACAACATTGGTTTTAGATGTTTCTCTGTTTATTCCAAACTTTAAGTCTTTGCTGATTTATTTCCAGCAATAAAAAATATTTGAAAATGTGAATTGAATGTTTCGTTATTTTGCATGTTTGTAAATACTGCTTGTAGTTGAGCCATAGCTTGAAGGTAGAATTTACTATTGTGCTAATCAACTAATATTTGTAAGCAGCTTATTTCCAGATTAGTGCTGAATTAGACAGATAATTAGTTTATAAACTTTCAAAGTAATTCCAAAGTTTTTCAGAGTGCCATTCATGAGCTGTAATGGTTCATAAAAACAAATGTCTGTCATTTTGCCAAATTCCGCCCTACCCCAAATACACAAATCTTAAAAGTTGTATTATCTTTAACCTTTCTATACATATTGTTCAATTTACACTCTATACTTCCTCATTTAATTAGGTATAATCATTGCTTTGTGTTTGTTTCCTTAATAAAATCTTTGTATTTATTTCAAGATAAGGTTTTTCTGACTGAAGTATTACTATTACAAGGATTTTTATTTATTTTGTGTTTGCACGTGTATACATAAACCTATGCACATCATAAGAATCCATTTTATGTTCTTAGATAAATTCTCATTATTGCCTTATATATATATATATATATATATATATATATATATACACGCACACACAAACATTATTATAATGGGCACTTCTTATTTGATATAGACACCCATTTTTATTTAAGGAAAGATAGGATAGGAAACTGAGCAAATAAAGGTTCTTGAGAAAAATAATTTGAGTGAAGATGTACTTTCCTTAGATAAGATAAAAAAAAACCTTGCTTACTGTGAAGTCATTATGGTTGAGCGGTAAAGGAAGTTTCTCCCACAAACGGTGTTCACAAATTTGATCCCTGCCAGAACACTTTTTTTTTTTAATTTTTTTTTATTTAGAGATTTCTCAGGCCTATGGAGATATACTGTTTAATAAATAAAAATGTTGTTTCTACTTCAAATAAGTGTACACTATAATATTATTTGAAGTAATAATAAAAAATAGTGCAGCTTCCAGCCATATCACATTCAAACACCCATTCTCATCTGGTCACTAAAATTAAGCAATGCTAAACCTGGTCAAGCTACCCTGTTATTTGACCCATAGCTGAGAAGAAATTGATTTGTGTCATTCTTAAGGGCAATTTTGAAAAAGTGAATGTAACAAACTAGGCTTGAATTTAAACACATTTTTTAATAATGCTATATGCATATCCCTTCTCAGTTATATATAGTCTTTAGTGAAAAATTTTAAATTGTTTTAGAATCTTTAAAAAAAAAAAAAAAGTATGCCGTTTCTCATGAACAATTGGTATATATTCAGTTTAAAACTGTAATGATGAATTTATATATATATATATATATATATATATATATATATATATATATATATATATATGGAACATGATAGTAATCTGCCTTGGCTTGGGAAGTTTTCAAACTTATAAGAAGCCTAATTCTATGAAAGCTACTGGTCCAGAAAAAATTCCCGCAGTTGAGGGAAGGAAGGATCTTAGCCCCAAACTTTCCAAAATGGTTTAACTATTGCCTGAAGGATAAATATATTCCCAGGTTTATGGAAGGTGTCAGCTGTATACCCAGTTTAGTGCTCACCCCCGTCATAAGAATATTACCCCATCAACATTCTGTGTCATCGGCGAACATTTTTAAGGCTATCATCTACCAGAAAGTTGTCAATCACCTCAAAAGTAACACCCTCCTGACCAACATGAATTTTCACTATGAACTATGAATTTCACTCAGGTTCTAGGTTCACTGTTGATATCCTAATTATTATCATATAGAATCAGTGAAATGCTTGATAATAAAATCATCATGAGAGTAATTGCCTGAAATATCTTTGTTTTTGACAAGGTTTAGGAGAGGATGCTGCTACACAGACTCCCTAGCTATGGCATTTCTGGTACTCTTTTTGGCTATCAAGTTCTTCCTCTCAGGTTGTTGTTAATAGCCAGTCCTTTGATGCTCATGAGATTAATGCAGGCTTCTCTCAAGCTTCTCTCTTCAGCCCTACCTCTTTTTTCCTTTTTTTTTTTTTTTTTTTTTTTTTCTGCTATATATTAATGATTTGCTTAAGCACATAGTCATACCCAATCCTCACTTTCCAGCCTCAACTGAGTTAGTGTTTGCAGACTTACAGCCACATCACATTGAAACATTAGTTCCTGTATGATCACTGAAGCAACATCAAGTCTGGTCAGTACCTCTATGGTTGACCGCTTGGGAATACCAGTTGCTGGATGTATGGGTGGTGTAATGGATAATGGCTCAGAATTGTTAATCAATGATCTGAGTTCCAATTCTCATTGGTTTCATTATATTCACTTACACACCAATTCCAAAGTATGAATTCATTTTCTCCCCTGCTATGGGTTAATTAGTAAGACTGGTATCACTGAAATCATTATCTCCCCCACCAACAAAAATTCTTAAAATTTAAAAATATTTTCTGGCTTTAAATAACCTGCAAGTGTTAATAAGCCATAGAAAATGAGTTTATCAGTCAGTGTTTGCACAGCCTTGTGGGTGATGAATTGTTTCCCCACCCTTCAACCCCTTTCCCCCAGTCAGACTGTTGCAAGCTTCTCGCTTCTCTATCGATATTTTCATGGCAGCATTTCAGGTGAACTACATTCCTTGTTTCCACCAGTACAAACTTTGTACAGAGTTGACTCATTCTCTTCATATTTCATTGGTAAGGAGGAAGTGCTACTTGGGCAACTCCTTCACCAGAACTGTTACAATATAGAACACATCTGCATGAGACACTTCCCTGATCCCTACAATCTTAACCTCTTCATACTGAGTTGACCGTTTTTTTTTGTTTTTTTTTTTTTAGCCTATATACACTCATAATATGCAACTCTCATTCTTTATATGCCCTTACAACATCCTCATTCATTAATGCTCTACCTTGCGTGACACTTAGGCCTTGGGTGGCTAGAAATAAAAAAAAAAAAAAAAAATGATAGATACTACAATATGAAAACAAGTCTAGAACTATTGATGCTACACAGACCGTAGGAAGTTTGAAGAAATGTATTTAAAACAATGTTAAGACATGGTCAAAGTTACAATGTTTTTTACTTTTTTTAAATACTCTTGGTCAATTTGTTGAAATTGCAAATTAAAATCACTTGAAATATTTTTTTTGTAGAAATATAAAAAAAACAAATGTTAGATAACAATTTGTGTATTTATGACAAAAAAAATGCAGAAAATAATAGTTAAACACAACTTATTTTAGTTTTATATTCAACGTTTTCCTTTTTTATCAATGGAAAACTTTATATAAAAATGCTATTTGCAAATTCTATGCAAAACTGCTATTTTCCATAATTTTCTTTTCATAATTCTTGTTTGAATTCTAAAGTAGTCTGAAAATTTTAATTTTTCACTTTCATACCATATTTTGAATCCCTCCCCCTGATTTTACCCTCCTTTATACAAAATTGATAACTTCACAATTATCTGAGTAGCCACAATAAAGCTAGGTTTTTGTTTTAACCCATTAATTGCCACCTTCCCATTTTGAGGAGTTTGGTTATTACTGGTTTATAGGTAGAAACTTTAGAAATATATTAATACTGGATCTTTTTTTTTTCTTGAAACCTATAATTAATACTTGATTTTATATTCCTTTTTACAGGTGATAGATTTTATGGTGGCAATTAATGAGTTAGATTAAAAGGAAAAAAAATAGGGAAGAGAATTGATGATTTATGATAGGCTAAATTAAGTATATCGGCTGCCTTTTGCATAATCTTCTGTAATAAGTGCCAAAATTTAAATTATAAACTTGGGGATGTTTACTTCTGTATTTACGTATATAAACTAAATTTTAAAAAGGGCTTTGTGAACTATTTAAAATAGTTTCCTTCTGAATGAGAAACTATCATTTTCAACTCAACATTTAATGGCATGTTTCTCATCAACCAAGTTGATAATTAAAAAAAAAAAAAAAAAAAAAAAATGTAATGTCCACCTTTTGCACATTCAGTAAAGACTTCTGGGTTCTTGTCCTGGTATGAGAAAACAGTAGTTTAGGAAAAATTCTGTTATATTTTTACTAAGAGCAATAGGAGTAGATAGGTTTGCTTGTCATTTGGTTTATACTCCTTTCTGATCTCATTAGGATTGGGTTTTCGGTTCCTTCTGAAGTCTTTTCCTCTTTGACTCCCAGTAACCCTTCATGTCTCAGCAGTATTATCACCTTGGGGTGAACTGATTGTTTTTGTTTTTTTTTTTTTTAAAAAAAAGTAATTTTTAAAATAAAGAATTCTTCTTCTCATCAATAATAGCAGGCTTTTAATATATGGAACATGAACACCACACACACACACTAAAACTTGAGCACTTCTTTTTGAACTGGTGAATGAAATCCAAATGAAAAATGACAGATGAAGGACTTAAATTTAGACATTTGTATTTCTCTAAATGTGAACAACATTGGGATTTAATTCTAAGAACTAATTTTGCTCTGCCCTTTTTCTATTAATCTTTGGTTAAAAACTTAAATGAAGCATTAAAAATATTTATGGGTTGTTTTCTGCTTATAAACTTATGGAAACTTAGTCACTATGTGAGGTACATGATTGTTAATCTTTTTTTGATAAAGACCTTTTAAGAACTCTTTTGAGCATGGAATGCATTAATTTAATTTAGAAAATGAATGCATAGAGCATAATTATTAAAGTATGATAAAACTTACTCTGAGCTTGAAAATTAACATTTCCATGTAAAATTATTCAAGGTGAATTAATCATAATGTCTAAATAAAAATAAAGATGTTCTTTTTATAAAAATTACTGTAAAATGTAACTGTTTTTGTATTTTTTCATTTTTAAAACTTAAACATTTTAATTTCTTTATTTATATTTTTTAATTTGTTCTTAAAATGTGTTCTAAATTTAGATTCTTATGCCAAAAGTCTATACTAATCATGTATCATTCCATTTCCAGCTTCTTTTAAAATGTGTATACGATTAGTTTCAGTTCTTTCAACTAGTTCTTTCAACTGAATCAGCCACTTATCTGATCATATTTTCTTTGAAAGTTTTTGATTTTTGTTTTTTTTAGAATTTTTTTTTTTTTAATTTGCTTTATATTAACTGAAGTTTATCTGGGCAATGTTCATGTAAAACTGTTAGTGTTTGAATATCTTTGCAAATGCTTTGTACTTTGAGTGTTGGCATGCTTGGTGCCTAAGATTTTGGGATTATTTGTGTAGTTTAATACAAGGGCACAAAAATGTAGCTCCCATAAGGAACAGACTGTTAACACTATTAAATTGCTTTATTAGAGGGGCTTGCTTACCATTTTACCATGAAAATCACCCAGGTATTTACAAGGTTTAGTTTAGGGGCACACACAAGTGTGAGTATTGAACTCGCTATTATTAGACTGGCTCTTTAACTTTACATTGAGACACTCTCTCAAGACTTTATAACTTGTAAGTTTTTTTTCTTCCTCTAATTGTTTCAGTTGATAAAATAAATACATCATAACTGCACGATATAACATTTTTCATTGTTCTACTTTGAAAAGTTAGATGTGAACAGAATGGCAGTTTTTTTGAATGAAAGCTAACCATAACAATTTTATGCTCACAATTATTTTTCTTTCTTCATCAATAGATATAAACTTGTTTCAAGTTAAATATACTGTGGACTATTCTAGCAATATAGAAAAGTGGTACAAAAAATGTGTATATTTCATTTTAAATGTGATTTATAAAATGAATAAAATTTGGTATGGCTGATATATGATAGACTAAAAATCATTTTTTTTTTTTTTTATTTGTTCATAATACATGTCATGTTGACTGAAAAACTAGATCAGTTAAACCAGATACAGCTTAGAAGCATTATATGATTCAGTCATTTGTTCTTCAAACATGTTTGTCTCTGCAAGTTTTATTTTTCTCTTGTTTATTTATTCTTCATTCTGCTTGTAACACATGTCATTGGCTTTTGTTCTGCATTCAGTTCTTCTTTCTCCTTCACCTATCATAAGATAATCCATTAAGATTATTGTAAGATGAAGCAAACCACCTGGTTGCTGACCATTAATATATTTTGGGTTTTGGAAAAACCCATTTTAACTATGCAAAAAAAAAAAATTCAAGAATATACTTTTGATCAGTATATTTTTTTTCTTTTCTTGTAGATATTCACTAAGCATGGTTATTTTTACCACCAGGCTACAATTAAGACTGATTAAAATGCTGTATAAAAAGATTAGAAGAAATGCATTATCCTGCACAAACTTACTAGATTTATTTTTTATATGTGGACTATTGTCCACATCTTTGTTAATATCACAATATTTTAACTGTTATGCCCTCTGGCCATCAAGTGTGCATTGTTCTAGGTAACTTACAGAGAATTTTGAACTGAACCCTTTATTTAATCTAGGGGTTGGTAGATTGTTTTTGTTTCACTCTCCCTTGTCTAGTTCTTGTGTAGTTATTTGTAGTTTTGTAGTTATGTAGCTCAATTATTGTATGTCCTGTTTCCACTGAGTTCATGTACACACTACTCAGCCCAGGGATTGAACTCAATATGTCACCAAATTCACGGACCAACACTTTAATCCACTCTTGTTCCATGGAACAATTTTATGTGGAGAACTTGGAGCCTTAAACCTAATCTGCCTACTGCTGTTGAAGACCTGCTGTCATTTGTCTGTCTCTCTTCCCATATTTTATTTATTTCTATGCTAGGCCTACTAAGGAGGTCCTCCTAGCCTAGCACATGTGCTGATTTTTAAGACATCAAACTCTTCAGTGTTCTTCCCTGTCCAGTATTTTCACTTCATTCATAGGAACTGTTGACTACCCTTTCTCCTCCATGTATGATCAGCCATGCCTGATTTCGTTGTATCACCATTCACTATGACTTTTAGATTTTCCTCCAGCCTTACTTTTAGGGAGCAGCTTGTTTCCTTTATATTCTTTGCCACAACTACAAGGAATTTAGTATATACAGTTCTTGGTTATGTTCTTCCCCATATTAGTTTACACTCTGCAAATATTTCTCTATAGTGAAGCTGCTTCTGAATATTGTCCTGATGTTGTATGGACCACAGATCGTTCTGAATCTTTTCCAATAAGCCTTTAACATAAGGCAGACAGACCACGGCAATTTTATAGTCTTCCTCCTTGATCCCTTCTGTTTCCACCTGCAGATACTGATGTTATATTTGGAGGGTAGTTGTTATTCTGAAGGGTATACTTGATTCAATTCTTCACAATGTATGGATGGTTGGAATTAAAGTTTGGATATTGTCCAGTGATGGTTAGCTTGTGATATACAGATTTCTTGAACTGATTTTCTGTGTGAGTTATTAGTACATCCATAGAGATTAGCCAATTCTCTTTTTCTGTTGTGAACTGGATCAAAGGTCTTGTGTTCACGTTATCCAGCAGTATTTGTTCAGCCTTTCTGGTGAGGCCAGAGTATGAAGGTGTCATCTTCATATCTCTGCTATACTGTTGGCTTCAATTGTGCTGTTTGTAAAACCATTTCTTCAAAGTATTCCATGTATATTTTTGCCATCAATGATGACAAAAGTGAACCCGTAGCAAAGCCTTCCTTCTTTTGATATATATCAGAGGAATGTTGTCTGTATACAGAATGTCAGCATTTTCATTAGATTACCGATTGGAATGTTAGTATATTCTCCAGGGGAGATGTCTGCATTCAACTATTAAAACCTCATATCTAAGTATGCAAATAGTGTTTCCCATTTAAAGTTTTCCACCTGTTTCCAGATTTTCTTTGGAATATCTCTAAGTACAGTAATCTTGTTTTTATTAATTTTCAAGGTTCTATTTTGTTTCATTATCTAACCATAGCAATTTATTCATAAATTTCAAATTCCTACAGAGGATGGAGATCCAAAAAGCAACTTAGTATTTTCTAAAATTGGCTTACGGAAAATTTTCAGATTTAGTATTTGAAATCTTGAAAAGTGAAGCATTAAAATTATTAAAAAAAAAATAATTTAATTTGTAAATAAGATGGTGGGGGAGACTTTTTATAAGTTTGAGGCAGAAAATGAGAAATTTAATTGTTTGAAGATTGGTAATTATCAGTCAGTAATTGTGCAATGACCTGAAGGAGATTTATGATTCAACCAAGCTTATGCTTTGGCAGGATTTCTCACCATAATCACATGTATTAATAAGTATTTTGAGTAATTTAGGCTTTAAGCATCAGGGTAGATTGAGTTTTCACAAAAGAAAAATAATTAAAAACAAAAAATAAAGACTGAAACAAAAGTTTTCAAGATTTAAGTCTTTCAGTCTCTTTCTCTAAAAATATAAGAAGCACGTTTTTTTTTTTTTTTTATTTCTTAATAATACTAGTTCAGTGCAGCTGTTTTAGCAATTTTAAATTTGATATATATTTGACAGGACTGAAATGAGTACAGATTTATTTATTTGAATTTTTATTACTGATAACATTTTGCCATTTTATTTTATTTTTCTTTACTTGAAAAGCTGTTATCTAACTTTCACTCGAAAATTTAAACCAATCCTGGCTCTACTCCTACACACTTATATCCTCTGTAAGTTTTACCTTTTTTTCTAAACACCACTTTTTTTTTTTTTCCTTCTATTCCTCATGTTTCTTGTACTTTGTCTTCTACACCCACAAGCTTCTTCAACTTTTATTATTTATTAGACAAACAATATCCACAGCTTTACAGCAGCTGCTATGACTGTCCAACTCCTTCCAATACCAAGTTTTGAAAACTGAAATTTTCATGATTTGAAATTTCAAATAGTAATCATTTGAGAGAAAGAAAACTTTACTGTGCAGCTATAGTCAGTGTTCTTGAATTATTGTCCATTATGAGAGAGAGAGAGAGAATGAATGAATCTATCCTTTCATATAACATTCCCAGATTTCGCACTGATTTCGCATGTGTGTGTGTGTGTGTGTGTGTGTGTGTGTGTGTGTGTGTGTGAACTAAATGTTATAAAGACTTTTCTTTCAAATGTACATTTTGTAATACTCTTATGTAGGTAAAATGGTAGTGATATTAATAAATACAATAAATTCTGGGCTTTACCGTTTATAGACCTTATTCTCTAAAACTTGAAAGTTCATTTAAGCTCTTATGAATAAAAGAGCTTTGCTTGAAAGATCATTTAAGGTTACTTTTGATAATTATTTCAACAGGTGCTGGGGTGAAAAATGTAGGTAGGAAAGGGCTTCATTTGGGAGTGGGGACTGTATCCATGCTATTATCTTTTTCCTTATTTGATTGTTGAGTATGAATATACTTTGTGATAGAAAAAAAGGTTACAATGGGGAAAAAACTACCTCTTGAGGATTGTATATTCTATGAAATATTGTTTGACTGAAGTAGACAGCAGTTAAGATGTGAGTAAAAGACAAAGTAGAATCCCATTTTGGACAGGATCCCTCTAGTTGAGTTTTAACAGATCTTGAAATATTATTAGTATCATGTTAGAGACTTGGTATTGCATAATTACTGCTATTGCTTGGGCAGTAAATTATCCAGTCTTGTTTTCTCTCTTTTGCTTATTTCTTTATCACAGGCAAAACAAATGGCTATAATAAAAATAATAAAAGTGCAATGAAAAACAATTTTTCTTGGCTTTACCTTTTACCAAGAAATGTTATTTTTAAATTGTCTATAGTGATGCATATCTTACGGCTTTAATATTTCGCAAATGTGAATAAATCTAAATTTGAAACTCTATTAACTCTAAATACTGATATATTATTGGCACACTTCATGCTCTTCATAAATTTATTATACTTGTAATATTGATAACATGGTTTATATTCTTTAGAGAGTTTGTGTACAGAGAAAAATGTTACTTCTGCCAATTCAATATTCGTAATTTGTTATAAGTAGAAATATTCTTTATTGTATTTTAAATATACACATTTATTTGACTATAAATTCTTGCAAAAGATAGACAGCAATTTGATTTTTGTTGAATCAGCCACAAATTTAGTTGGCTTAAAAGAGAATGAATAATAATTAAAAAAAAATTCTTCAGATCATATGGAGTGCCAGTCTGATGTGAATCAAAAACTGCAGTTGTATTGAAAACACATTTAGATGAATTAATAATAGCTGTGAGTTTCAGGTGTTACAGATGTGAATTTAGGTGATTCCAAGCAAACTCTTTGCTCTAAAGCTAATTTGTTTTTGATCCTGGGAGGGTTTCTGAAATGACACTTGAGTCAAAAGCAGGTGGTTGAGCAGATGCAACATTGGCTGACAATAGTAAAATAAAAAAATAAAAAAAAAAAAAAGATTAGGTAGGCTATGAAGTGCTTGCTTTCTAAACTGTTATGAGCAAATGGTTGTGTAGGTAAATTTATGGCCACTGGAACATTGAGTAATGTTGATTGGTATTTGATGGATTGGACAGGGTTTAGGAGGCTGTAAAAGTTTCATGAATGATTAGCAAAGTAGTTAGGGGGAGAAGCAGTTTGCCAGATGGAGTGAGCATTTAATAAAAATGTAATACTATGTCCATTTAAGGTCATAAGAGTTTCATGATTTTTTTTACTCTTTTGTGGTGTGTCCATTTTCTTTGGAAACTTTTATTCATCATAAAGAATAAAAACAATTTTGATAAATAAAAATTTCTTCATACTTAATCATTTCTATCCAATTTGAAATTAATTACAAATCATAGTATTAACTATTTTTGCATTAAATTGCAATGACTTAAGCATTTCAACACCAGGATATTAAATCCTCATCCATTGCTTCTTCCTGAATTCACACAGGCAGAAAAAAAAAAATCTTCATAATATTCTTAAATTATTATTATTATATATATATATATATATATATATATATATATATATATATATATATAATTTTTTTTTTTTTTTTTTTTTTTTTTTTTTTTTTTTTTTTTTTTAATCCTTTTTGAGCTAGTCAATAATTTAAAGGCAGTGTATTATTGACATTTATTTCTAATGGTTGCAGAAAACCATTATATATTTTAATAGTTTCTGTAAATGAAAAGTCTTTGCATCCCATCATCTTGAAAACATAACTCCTCTATGTAAATATATTTTGCTGATCATTATGTGAAAAAAGCTGCTCAAGAAACTTTAAGTTTCAAAAACACTTTTTTATCAGAATAGGGTGCTTCTGTGTTATCTATTCTAATTTATAGTAATAGATATTAACTTATAACCAAGGCCTAAACTAATTCTGATGACCCTCCCAAATCTAGAAAACTTTTAAATTTTCCATTTTAAACAATTCCTCATTTAAAAAAAAAAATTCCAAGCTGTTCTATTATGAAAATGTTACCCTTTTTCAACATCCTGTAAACTACCACATTACTTTCTTGAATCAGAGATATTAATGCCCATTAAGTCAGAATTATTTGTGTTCATCAGATAATAGAATGTTATTTAGTCAAAAATTCTATGATTCTTCTACTTCTATATGCAATGTTTATTCAGGAATTTGGCGATCATGGCTCTACACAATTTCCTGTCCTTTGTAACTCTTAATAAATTTTCTTTTTATCATCTCTGCTATCAATATCAAGAAAACTAGTGGCTTTTAACAATAAAACTCATTTGTTTGCTACTATGATAAATATCCACTAATTAAAGCAGACTTCCTTCCAGCCACATGCATGTTCAAACATTCTTGTAGCAGCTGATTAACTATTTTGTTGGTCTTTTTTCCATGAGAAGAAAAATATACTGAATATGAATGGATTTTCTGTTTGAAAAATAAAAAAATAATAATTTCAACTTGATAAATGTTTAAATTAATCGTGCAATATTTTTCAAGATGAGAATGCTTTAGTCCAAGTTGAAGTATTTATGAAACTTGTGATATTTACACAAACTAAGTACTCTGTATTATTTCATGTTAATTATGAGCCTGGTTATAATTTTGTGAAAATTTATACTTTGTGTAGATTTAGTAAGTACTGGGTGAGAAAGGGCACTGAAAGGTCCTTAGCCCAACCAACTTCCCAAAATCTTTTGACCTTTTCTTTGTCAGACTGAGAACTTTTCAGCAACCCCTCATACAAGACTTTAGTAGCTATAAAGTTAAAATTAAATTTTGGAGCTAACCTTATTTCAAATTACTATTCTATCTTTGAATTTGTGATCCTCAAAACACCTAATAACTAGGTCAGGCTAGCAGATGTGCAACCAGGGGAAAGCTACTCAAGTTTTAAAATGAATGATATTTTCAGCAATGATTATTTATTAAAACTTGTTTTAAGAGCAGCACAAAATCTTCAAGCATTTTATGACTATCAGCAGCTGTTTCACTTGCTTTTATTGATCAATTCTCTCTCACTTACTCACTTTAAATAGTCATTAGAATTTACATTGCTATTTTTTCTTCCTCCTCTGTGCAGTTATTCTGTCTATATTGGAAAACAAAGGATTAAGTTTACTTTTTATATCTACCGAAGGCCTTATAAAGATGATGCAATTTAATAGTTATATATTTTATGATATCTTGTTTCAATATGGATTCAACCACCAAAACTGCATTCAGACAAACATCTATCATTTTACTGATTTTTGTTCTTCTGTATATCATTAAAATATTTTGAAGAGATTTTTATGTCAATGCTGAGTGAAGTTTGAATTTCAAATCATCAATTATCAGTTAGTTTTTCATTAACATGTTATTTCAAAAGTAAACACTTGCAAAACATTTTTCTTTGTACTTCCCAACAAGACACACATGTGAATATTTGCCTCTGAAAAGTTATATTTTTTTGAAAACACACACACAGAGGGTTAGGGTTTTATTTTACAAAATCATTCAAATAACTTTCTATTAAAATCCTTCTTAGCAATTTGATTTTTGTAGTTTGTTGTTGGCACCCATTTACATCATGATCATCAGATGGCTTCGCTCTTGGGATCACTGGGACATG
This sequence comes from Acanthosepion lycidas, assembly GCA_963932145.1. Classification (NCBI taxonomy): domain Eukaryota; kingdom Metazoa; phylum Mollusca; class Cephalopoda; order Sepiida; family Sepiidae; genus Acanthosepion; species Acanthosepion lycidas. Next base: position 48,052,556 of record OZ010576.1, read on the forward strand.
TAAGCCCTCTACCATGATGAAGAACGACCATATATATTTTACACTGGATGTCAAAGTGGTTCATTATCAAATGTACAACTTTGAATTGATAATATTATTATTTTAATGACAATAATAGAAATGAATCAATAAATAAAAGAATAAAAGTAAAACTAATAAAAGTATAAAATTAGTTTTGTAGTTTTAATTTCATCTGTATATGAACTTAAGATATTTTCTTTTGAAGCCATGTTCCTTTTGATTATACTTGACAGCTAAAATGTCTTCAGAGATATTTACTTAACAAGCACACACTGATTTTCTTTTATTCTTTTCAATGGAAAGTCTTAGCATAGCTTTGGTGACATGATAGACAAATAAGAGTAATTTTGGCTTGAACTCCTACTTGTATTGAAATTCAACATGTGATGAAAACAACAGCAAATGTAAAGGACTTGCTAGGAAAATAGATTAACATTTAAAATGTCTGTTTCATTTTTATAAACAAGTTTGTGTCTGAGCTAAGACTAGACTTGAACATTTCTACCTAGTTAGTTTTATATCAGATGACATACAATTTTAAACATATGTATAAAGCATTAACACTGTTCTACTGTGAAAGATTTTATGTAAGAGCTCCTGTTAGCACTTCATCTGTGAACAGATAAAAAAAAATAAATAAGTGTGCCAATTTCTAGGAGTAGAAATCTGTTTATTGGACATCATTACTTGGAAAAAAAAAAAAAAAATAAAGAAAAAAAGTTCATTAGAAAACATTTAGTGCTTGTCAAGTTCTGTTGTAGAACTTGGTTTGTAAAAACGTTTTTCTGAATTTTCAGAAAATCTAGTAGAAAATTAAAAGTAAACATCAATATTCATAATATTTATGACTTTTCCTCTCATAAACAGGCAGTAGTAAACTATTGTAATGACTGAGTGAATGACACTTGTTACAAAGCTTATCAGGCTAGGGGATAAATAAATAGAATTGGCTGCCCTAAGAAACGAAGATAGAAGATATACTTGTTAAATGAACAACTACAAATATGTTTGGTTATTTCCAATGATCCAGTTTTATTTTTAAATCTTTCAGATTAATAGTA